>JANAVB010002999.1:1686963-2089553 GCA_029216955.1 Iris pallida
ATATGATAGGCACTAGGGCAGTTTGGGGCCTTGTTCATTCAGAACAATTTTATTTTAATTTTTTAAATGAAAAGACACATAATTATTGGCAAGGGACATTTCTTTTGGATTAGGCATAATTAAACAATTATGACTATTGGCCAAAAGACACCTCAATCTCTATAAGATAGAGTTCTAAAACATTGAGGGACATCTCAAACAATCTCTGCTTAATCTTCAAAATAATTCTTGCTTTGTTTTATCCTGGAGGCTAATTTCCTTTCCATATAATCAGTGTAGTGGGAAAAATATTGTCTTTAGGAAAGTGAACTTTCCATCACGACTCAAAGCATTATGTTTCTCCATTCTAAATCTTTTCTAACAATTACATATCATCTAGATCTTTGAAAAAATAAGCAATTTTGAGTATGAAATTTCATTAGCCAGCAAGAACACACACCACAAGAAAACAAAAAAACTAAAAACTAAAATTTTGAATTTTTCTTGACCAAAAAATTAGGTAAATCAATTTGAAAATTGAAAATTGAACCAAGTTGGTGAACTTAGCTACTCCACAACTTAGCTACTCCACAACTCTACGTTGTGTGGGAAATCAATTTGAAAATCAATTTGGTGAACTTAGTTTTTCTTTTGGGTGGGAAATCAATTTGAAAATTGAACCAAGTTGGTGAACTTAGCTACTCCACAACTCTACGTTGTGTGGCACACCACAAGACCTATGTTTAGGTTAAAAAAAAAGAGTTTTTTATTGCAATCTTACATCTTCTTTTTCAATATAATTTTTTACAAGTTTTATTAAAAACACCAAACAAGTTTTTGGATTATTTAAAGAAAAGAACATGATGAACAATTTTACATGCATTAATTTTGGAACGTTGGAATTTGCTCAACCCAAGAAACAAACCTAAACAACATAAATAACCAAAACAATTAAATAACCAAAACCCAAATCAACATAAAAAACCAACCAAAACAAAGAAAACAAAAAAAAAATCCATCAAAATCAGCCAAGGCAAAATAAAAACCAACCCAAGGCAAACAAGTCAAAATAAGAAAACAAACCAACCCAATCGAAAAAGCTCATTTTTAGCCAGATGGGCTAGCTAAAATTGAGCATGCTCGTTTTTTGCCAGATCGTCTAGCCATGTTATCGTTCTATGTAATTTTCTAACTTTTTTTATCGCTAAGCAAATTTATGATAAATTAATATCAGTGGAGAAAATTTGTTGAAATAAAATTTATATAAAGTCAACTTTTTTTTTTACAAAAGGAGATTGTTTGGTCTGATAGTTACATGCAGCGGCGGAGCCAGGATTAAAATTATGGAGGGGTCATGCTACTACATATAGATATCTTTTAAGTTGTCATGTTAATTGGACTTCAATAACAAAAAAAATATACTAAAACCCAAAGAAGAATGAGCACAAAAATAAAGCCAATATTTTCTAATTGTTACAAAAGAGGAAGCAAAACAGTATACATAAAAGATTTCTAAATTATGTAAAATATATAATAATGTATGAGAGGTGAAGTTTGAACTTGTAACCTTTAAATTAAAAGGACAAAACACTACCACTTGGCTATCTTATTCTTTATACATTAGAGGGTCAAACTAATATATATCTTAAACTTCTAAAAAACTTCTATATAGTAATCAACATTTTTTTAAAAAAATTGGGGGGAGGGGGCGGGCGTGGCCTCTCCTTGGACCCTATATCCGCCCCTGTTTACATGCATTAATTTATATAACAGTGGTATGAAATAGCCGTTGCAAATGAACTTACATGCTTTAATTTTGGAACATTGAAATTTGCTCAACCAAAAAAACAAACCTAAACTAAACAACTAAATAACCAAAACCCAAACCAATATAGAAAAACCAACCAAAACAAAAAAAAACCCATGAAAATCAACCAAGGCAAAATAAAAACCAACAAATGAAAACCAACCCAAACAAGTCAAAATAAGAAAACAAACCAATCCAAGCAAAAAAGCTCATTTTTATCTAGATGGTCTGGCTAAAATTGAGCATGCTCGTTTTTTGCCAGATCATCAAGTCATGTCTATCGTTCTATGTAATTTCCCAAAAATTTTGTCTTTAAGCAAATTTATTGTAAATTAATATCGTAGGAGGATATTTTCTGAAATAAAATTTATATAAAAGTAAAAAAAAAATTCACAAAAGATGATTGTTTGGTTTGATACTTCCATGCATTAATTTATATAACTGTGGTATGAAATAGCCGTTGCAAATGAACTTACATGCTTTAATTTTGGAACGTTGAAATTTGCTCAACCCAAAAACAAACCTAAACCAAACAACTAAATAACCAAAACCCAAACCAATATAAAAAACCAACCCAAACAAAAACAAACCCATCAAAATCAACCAAGGCAAAATAGAAACCAACCAATGAAAACCAACCCAAACAAGTCAAAATAAGAAAACAAGCCAATCCAACCGAAAAAGGTCATTTTTATCCAGACGGTTCTGGTTAAAATTGAGCATGCTCGTTTTCGCCAGATCGTCAAGCCATGTCTATCGTTCTATGTAATTTCCCAAATTTTTTGTTAAGCAAATTTATTGTAAATTAATACCGTAGGAGGATATTTTCTGAAATAAAATTTATATAAAAGTTATTTTTTTTCCCACAAAAGGTGATTGTTTGGTTTGATACTTCCATGCATTAATTTATATAACTGTGGTATGAAATAGCCGTTGCAAATGAACGTACATGCTTTAATTTTGGAACGTTGAAATTTGCTCAACTCAAAAAACAAACCTAAACCAAACAACTAAATAATCAAAACCCAAACCAACATTAAAAAAACCAACCCAAACAAAAACAAACCATCAAAATCAAACAAGGCAAAATAGAAACCAACAAATGAAAGTCAAAATAAGAAAACAAGCCAATCCAACCGAAAAAAGCTCATTTTTATCCAGACGGTCTGGTTAAAATTGAGCATGCTCGTTTTTCGTCAGATCGTCAAGCCATGTCTTTCGCTCTATGTAATTTTCCAAAATTTTTGTCTTTAAGAAAATTTATTGTAAATTAATATCGTAGGAGGATATTTTCTGAAATAAAATTTCTATAAAAGTAATTTTTTTTCCACAAAAGGTGATTGTTTGGTTTGATACTTCCATGCATTAATTTATATAACTGTGGTATGAAATAGCCGTTGCAAATGAACTTACATGCTTTAATTTTGGAACATTGAAATTTGCTCAACCCAAAAAACAAACCTAAACCAAACAATCTAAATAACCAAAACCCAAACCAACATAAAAAAAACCAACCAAAACAAAAAAAAACCCGTCAAAATCAACCAAGGCAAAATAAAAACCAACAAAGGAAAACCAACCCAAACAAGTCAAAATAAGAAAACAAACCAACCCAACCTAAATAAAGCTCATTTTTATCCAGACGGTATGGCTAAAATTGAGCATTCTCGCTTTCCCGCCAGATTGTCTGGCCATGTTAATCGTTCTATATAATTTATCAAAAAAAATTTATCTTTAAGCAAATTTATAATAAATTAATATCAGTGGAGGAAATTTTTTGATCATTCAATGTGACATGCACAACATATAGTGCATTCTTGAGATGGAAAATGACTTGAGGATTACGTATAACTAACTACCCACCAAAGGGAAAGATTAGTTGTACTCACTGTGTCCAAAATATTTTCTTTACGTGTAGTAAATGATAGCAATAGTCCTAGCGTCATTAAGTTACTGTTGCATAGACAGTTGTGTACTAAGTAACGATATGCGTTCTTACGAAGGTCACTTAATTACAAGGTCACAGTGGAAAATAAAATAATTCTACGAGATTATTTTACTTGGAAAAAATTCCACCTTAATTTGGCTATTTGATTGTCATTATTTTTCATAAAAATTGATATTTTTCTATGAGCCGGGTCAGTTTTATTTTCCCCCATTTTGGCGAAAAATATGAAAATGATAGATTTTTGGAAAATAATTCCATGAAATGCTACAATTGGTGGAAAATTTGTGATGGAAATATTTTCCATGGAAAAAAAGCTCAACCAAACACAGCTAGCGAATGATGAAAATCCAAAGGGATGAGGTATTTTATAGTGTTCAACTTGATCCAAGCTAAGTTGGGTCATTCGGTTGTACTGCATTGACGCAGAGTACATGATATGCCGAAGCACCAGTGGAGATCCACTGCATATATATATTATCCACGTATAATTGTCATTAGTGTCAATTATATAATACCAAGTCATTGGTGCATGCTGCTTGTGGGAGATGTTGTAGTAATTGTCGATTCCATATCATGCTTGGATCAAAATGATACAAGAAATTAAGATTTGGTAGTATTGTAATGGTTGTTATATTTTATTGATAATATCTTGGCTATATATAGCCTGTACTTTGAACCTCTTACTCTAGATTGCCAATATAAATATATTGGTCAAGTTGCTGAAGACAGGTAACGACAGTATATTAGCGATAGGGACTTTAAGTACTCCTACAAAATCCAACTGATTGTCCACAACAGAACAATTTCACAATTCACAGTACCTGCCGAATTTTCCAAAAAAAAAAGGTTTCAACCAGCAATTTCATCTTATAATCCTACTATTACAGTTCCAGAGTCCTCCTTTATATGAAGGCAAATGATGTGCGTGGTGCCGTCTCAAGTCCGACAAAACTTGCTTCTGAGATACAAAACAAAGAATTCAGTTAGCAATCTGACAATGTGGGAATGCAAACAATTTTAAGATGGCCAACTATTAAGGTTCAAGCCCAACAAATTGTATTCCTGATAAGAAAAAAAAAACCAGATTTGTAGCCCCACTTGACGAGTACACACATGCACACCCAAAGTTTGATGGTAATCAACACAGAGCAAATTACTGCCTTTACTATTATTTTACCAAATCCACTGATGTAAAGGGTGTCAACTCCAGATTAACTGATGAATTATACCTCATATTATTTGTGATTAATAGTTGAGTATCACTAATGATGGGACCATAACCGTAAGAATGTTCATAATAGACCACTTCAAATAAAACACGAGCTACATAGTAGACTTGGCATGTATGTATGTATACATAAATGCATAGAAATATATCATTGTCCTGCTCATAGAACCTACAATCTGCTTAGTGTAACAAAGGGCGTGTGCCTCCACTGTCTTTTATCAGGCTGATCATGTTTTGATATTGATCATGAGACGCATAGGCTATACTTATTCTAGTTTCATTAATTTACAATCCTACTATTCGGTCGGGAAGGGATTCAACATAGTTTAAAGTATCGGCCGATACCGATCCGATACGGCCGATACCGATACGGTTTGGCATGTTGTCACGACCCAATCCCAAGTTAATAGGTCGAACCGGACCATGCCCAGCCTGCACCGTGGTGAGACGGCGGCAGTAAGCTGTTCCATTGCAGGTATTCACAACAACACAAGTACATTTGTCACAACTATTATATTCGGAATTGAAACTTTGTTTAATAAAAATTCAGAAATACAACTGGAAGGGAAATGCAGAAAGAAAACTACAAACTCCAAATAAAAGAAAAAGCAGAAAGGGAAACTATCTAAGCATCTGGTTCTGCAGTCCCAGGATCAGCGTCCTCCAGAGACGGCTCCGGTACCGTCGCAGGGTAGAGAACCAGTCGTAATAGCTATTATAGTATAGCTCGTCATCCTCAGTGTTACCTAAAATGTTGTCTCCAGTCAGGAGGGAGCAAGAACGAAATATGCATCTCATAATTTAAATAGTAATTGAAAAGTGCAGGGTAAACAGTTTGAAATAATATTTTTAGCAGTTTAAAACAGTTCTGTGTATTTTGAATATGCAAACGTCTATGACCGACTTGGGTTGAGCAGTAGTATCCTAGCGATACGATATGGCTTATCCCCGTGTGTAAGAGGGGTAAGCTAACACTGGAATGTCAAAAGGGGCTTTGGTCATAAACGCCTACATTATTCCCCCAGTCCCAGATTCAGTAACAGTAACAGTCGGTAGAGTTCCGTGCCAGCAGTGTGGTTTAACATGCAGCTTAACTTTACTAAATAAAATACAGGAATACACAGTTCGAAACTTGCCTTGTATTAGAATGACTGGAAAGACGAGTCGGTACCGAGGAGGAACGTCAGTTGTAACTTCGAGTTCCTACAGTTGAGAACTCAACTTAGAACCTTGAATAACCAGGCTAAGTGTGCTAGTTGCAATCTCTAGTAGTAAGTCCTAGTCAGGTTTTAAATTATATTAATTTACAGCTAACGATTACGTCGCACTACGTGCGTTTGATTAAGCCGGTTAATTGGATTATTTGGAAATAACAACGAGAATCAATTAACTTTGGAAAACTTTGTGTTTTTGTAATATTTTTATAAAATATAGTTTTCTTTTAATGATAAATCATAAACTAGTTATTTACTAATTTTTCATCCATTTAATTAATTCTTAATTAATCATATGATTACACTCTAACTACGATTATACGTTCAATCCAAAACCACCCAAGATCAACATCCACCCAGAAAAGAAAGTAAAACCTACGCTAAGCAATACATGGGCACAGCTAATCATCCTAGAGTTATGGGCTTATGCCCTGTACAATTCTTTTACATAAAATAAGAGAAAATGATTTAATTACTAAATAAAATGCGGTAAATAAATATCTATAATAAATAGCCTAAATATAATTTAAAATAAATGCTAAGAGTCTCAGACTCGGTCCATCATCAAAATCCAGCTAATACCACAATGCCCGGTCGGACTGGTGCGTTTGCATTTCGTCAGGGCCCACAGACCGGTACGGTCGTCGCCCGAAAATCAGTTTTAAAATTCATTTCCGAAAACCGATTTGAAATCCAAATAAATAAAGTTTTGTAAAAATTTGGGCAGCATTTCCTCTATTTCGGGACAACCCAAAACTGGGAAATGCGCCAACAAAACCTGCAATTGTTCCAACCAATAATAATCCCGAAAATATAACCACCGCAACAATTTTCCAACCACCAGAATCTTCCCGAAATACTCGGGATCCCGCAATCCACCAATAACATAAAAATCTCAGCAACCACATCACAAAAATCTCGCAAACCAACCACACCAAAAGCTAACGTAGCTAACCGAAACTACCACGTAGCTAAGTCGGATTTCCCAAAGGGAAATCGGGGACCGTCATCATCATAGACTACCGAATTAAACGCAACGGGGTAGAGAATTTATACCTCGGGTGCTCGGCTAGAGCTCTCAGATGATATAATAAAAGAATATAAGAAATCCAGCAGCGGCGTTCCGAAATGATGCTGACCCAACGTCGTCGACGTCGAACGTCGAAAACTCAGAAATAGGCACAGCAGAACAAATCCAGAGAACACTCGCCCAAAGAGAAATGAGCTCGGCTAGAGACAGTACCAGAGGCGCTGCCGAGAACGGCTAGGGCACGCGAGGAAGTGCTCTGACAGGGAAGACGGGACTGTCGTCGGAGAGCTGGCGCACGCCGGAGTCGGCGCAGAGGGGCAAAGGGGGCGCGGGTCCCGGTGGCAGGCGGAGAGGCTCGCGGGCGGAGCGGGGTGGCAGCGCGCCGGAGGGGAAACGCCGAAAGGCGTCGGCGGTCAGAAATGGGCGCGGCCGAGGGCGGATCCCGCGGGGAGCCGCGGGTGTGCTGGTCGCCGGAGAGGCGGATCGGGGCGGCGTGCACCGGTGGGCGGTCGGCCGGAGGCGGGGGCTCGTGCTGGGGTTCCGGCGGCGGATGGTCGGTGCTCGGCGGGGAAGGGCGCGCTGGAGGGTTTGGTGGGAAGGGGTTCTGTGGGAATTCTTTTCCCAGAGACAGAGAGACAGAGAGGGATAATGAGTGAATCGAGAGAGAGAGAGTGTTGAGAGTTTATGAGGGAATTTGGTTTTTGTCTCTTCTGATGAGGTGGTGTGAGGAAGTGGTTAATAAAGAGTGGGGGAGTGTTAGAGGAGTGGAAGAGTTGGGAGTTACAAGGGAGTGGTGCTGAAATGGTTTGTGGGTGAGAGAAACTGAAGGGGAGGGAATTAAGGGGGTGAACTTAAGAGGGGGAGTAGGGGAGAGTGCTGGTCCTTCGGGACTAGCCCAAAGTTATTTCTTTTATTATTATTTTTTTATTATTAATAGGTAAACCGGGTCAAAATCAGGATTGAGAAATAGAATAAAGAATGGGCTCGGGCCTGGGTCTGGGCTCGGACTCGGGTCTGGGTCCGAAAATCAAAGATCCATTTTTATATTTATTTTTAAAAATCCTTTTTTCACCCAAAAATAATTAATAATATTTAATAATAATAATTTTGAAAACGTTAATTAATAACACAAATATTCTACTTAAATAATTAGCTACAAAAATAATGGGTTTCACAATCTTTCCTCCTTAGAAAATTTTGTCCTCGAAATTTCAAGGATCAGGGCCGGAGTACAATCAAAACTTAGCCTTAAACATAATGAACTTTAAACTAGCAGGCACGATCGGAATTATCAAAATATGATCTGAAATGGGACGGGAATGTTTGTAGTATTCAAATCATTTTAGGCACGAGAAAGAACCTAGGTACCTCCAGGATCATAGAATATGTGAGAACTAAAAGAGGTTACGAGAGAAAACAAGAAAGGAGTGGAGGTCGACATTTTATTTAAGAAGGCAGAAGATGATGGAATCTTCTAAGATGAAAAACTCAAATGTCCCATCAAATTGGAATGGGGTACAAAAGTTTGTGACTCAGGAAGAATTGAAAAGTTGTACGATAGTAGGATGATTAGAATGATAATGAATGTAATCGAGTGAAATATTTCCAATGAGGGCCGAGTGATGATCAAAGAGGATGGAAAGTATGTCGTTTCACCGCTCAACGGTCAGAAGATAGGATATGTGGGAAAGGACCTACAAGATAACTACCTATAGCTGCCAAATTAAATCTGTAACTAAATGATAATAATAATGAATGAATAAATACATAAGGTATAGGAATATATATGTGTGCAGCGTACCAAGGTTGAACAGAAAAGAGGTTGTGGTAGTCGAGCTTGATTTGATCCTAATAAGTTTTTAGGACGATCAAGTAGAATTTTGTAGGAAATCTGTTATCTCTGGTTGTGACAAAAGATTTCTGGAAATGGAGACAACCGCTGGAAACGTAAATCCTCTAATCAGGCGAAAGTCAGAATGATTTGATAGTGCAAAAGGTAACCATGATATGAATGTAGTCTGAATAGTATTCGGGAACCGAATATGTTTGAAGTCACTTTGTCTCAAATCCATGCCTCGCCAGAGTGCACCTGACTGCAGTGAATTTTGACCCAATAACTTGAATAATTTTAGGTTACCGAGTACTCTTTTAACTTTATCCATTTCATGACTAAGCAACAAAGATGATCAACATGGTGTATTTAGAACATAGTCACGAAAATATCCAGAAATCTATGAATACCCGAAATCACTTCAACTTTAGAGTCTTTTGCCTCGCCAGTGCGCAACTGGCTGCAGTAAACTCGCAGTTTCCCTAATTCAGGCAAATTACTACAACGCAAATGTGCGAAGTCGTATTTGGATATTTTCTCAACTTTGTCCCTGAAAATTTCAAAGAGTTTTCCTGAAATTCAAACGAGTTCTAAAGTTCTATTCATGATAGGAAAAGATATTGATGTATGTCCTACCGGTTTCAAGAAAATTTATCAGGATAAATATGTGTTCCAGTAGCTCCTGAGAATTTAAGAGATTTGATTTTGAAGGAATTGACCAAGCTTGAGTATAGCCAATTGAGTTGGACGCAGGATAAGGTAGAAAAATCAGAGCTTTGGGTTGAGTTGAAGAAGTCAATGAGAACATTCCCGATAAATCACTTAAAGGATACAGACGTTTACCAACATTATTTGAAGAAATAATTTCTTATCCAAGGAAAGTTTTGAGAATGTGATAGGGAGTAGGGTTGACGTAAAAGAAGTATGTCTTATGGATTTCGGGAAGTCTGGTTAAAATGATTTAGTAGGGCCAACAGGGAAATGGCTCAACAATTTTAAAAGAAGATTTTACTAATAAGATGGAATCAATTCTCTGACCGTTCGTACTTCACGGTACTCAAGCATTGAGTTAAAATACTACCTAAGCTTTGGATTGATCAAGAAGTTGCATAGAGAGTGTAGGGTTTCAAGTTGAGTGGGGAAATCAACAAAAATATTTGGAATAACCTAGGAGATAACAATCAAAATTTGAGGTTATTTTGAAAATATCTTCTCTAGGGGAATCATGAACTAACCAGGCTGAACCAATTCTTTCGGTAATAATTGAGATTTATGGTTCCAGAAGGATTTGGTTCAGGATTCGTTCCAAGGAAGTCAATTTAAAATTTAGATCAAGTTTGGGTACGCAAAACATAAAAGTTTCTCCGGTAGACAAGAGTTATTAGAGTTTAAAACTCCAGATAGAGAACGAGTCTGGATTCCCGTTAAAGATAGAAAAAGATTGATCACAAGTGGAGAAGTTAAAAGATCTGCTGACGAAGGAGATTGAGGAGTTCTAATGATGGTCCAAAAATAACAAAAGTATAGATCCTAAGGGATGCTAAAAGTTTGTTAAAGATATGGGAAAGAGATAATCCCTAAAATCACGGGATACTAAAAGGTACAAAATCTAGGAAAACATATGTAGTAACATATACTATCATACAGTCGGCCTAAACTGGTCAGGGTCCAAATCACTCCTCATGCCATCATCAAATTCTAATTGTTATAGGTACCAACTAAAGTTTGGGTAATCCAAATTCTACCCTTCCAATTCTTAATCACCAACATATCTCTGATAAATATCGCCTTTCATTCCTCCTCATTTACAATTTCAGCAATTGTATCGTAGGAGAGAGACTTTGGGAAAGATTTCTACCATAAGGGTGTAAACAAGAATTTTATTCATAAAGGAGAATTACAGCAAGACTCTCATGATTATTCTAAGGACATTCAGTTACAACTTCTTATAACAATAGGTAATGGCAGTTCTAGGTACTAGTCCTCATGGCCCTGGCTCTTGTATGAGCAGTCTCCAATTGCCTCATCTTCTTCTATGATCCTTGAGTCTGCATCATGCCTTCCTGCAGTGAGTGTAGGAGGCAAGACTTGCTCAATAGGAAGAGAGTCCCTAGGTTGCAGCGTAGCAGGTGTTGCTGGGATAGGTATTCTGGTATGATGAAAAGATAAGGGGCAATCCTTTACCCGATGTTTAGCATATCCATATGCCAAACATTGTCCCAAACTCTTGCGGCAACTAACGGTCTGATGACCAGGCCTTTTGCAGTAGTCACAAGCCAATAGCCTCTTACGACAAGACTGCCGAAAAGTAGAGTACCTGATGGGACCCAAATATCTTCTAGATTCAGGGGTATCCTTCTAGGGTGAGGTTCCGCACTAACTCGGTTTAAGATAGCTAAGGCTACGTCATTGACATTATTCATAACATCCCCCATAATATCAATATGTTTCTGCTGGGCCTCGGCTTGGGCCTTCTGGGACTCCAGGATTCCTTGAAATAGGACAACCATTTGGGAGGTATCTACTGGTACTAGTGGTGCATCAGGAGTGGGTACTTCCTCAAGGAAATGCAGCTCAGTTTGAGAAGAGGTAGGATCCGCTGGTGTAGTAGAAACCTCACTGGATGCATTATGAGGATGGTCAAACAGCTGCAGGGAAATAAACCCTGGACTTGGTTGAGGAGATGGGGTATGATCCGGAGATGACACCTCATCGCCAGCAGGATTGGTTTTGTCAATGATCATACTTTGGAAGGTTTAGGGTACATACATAAGAAAGGTATTCCTACCAGTCTATAATCAAACAAAAATATTTATTTATATAATTGGTCCTATGTCATGACAAATCAATGTTCTAGTGTTCTAATTGCTTCTAGATAGGTTTTCCTAAGTTGTTATTGTTGTGGACCTGCATGGGCCACCACTGAAAACATGTCACGACCCGATCCCAAGTTAATGGGTCGAACCGGACCATGCCCAGCCTGCACCGTGGTGAGACGACGGCAGTAAGTTGTTCCATTGCAGGTATTCACAACAACACAAGTACATTTGTCACAACTATTATATTCGGAATTGAAACTTTGTTTAATAAAAATTCAGAAATACAACTGGAAGGGAAATGCAGAAAGAAAACTACAAACTCCAAATAAAAGAAAAAGCAGAAAGAGAAACTATCTAAGCATCTGGTTCTGCAGTCCCAGGATCAGCGTCCTCCAGAGACGGCTCCGGTACCGTCGCAGGGTAGAGAACCGGTCGTAATAGCTATTATAGTATAGCTCGTCATCCTCAGTGTTACCTAAAATGTTGTCTCCAGTCAGGAGGGAGCAAGAACGAAATATGCATCTCATAATTTAAATAGTAATTGAAAAGTGCAGGGTAAACAGTTTGAAATAATATTTTCAGCAGTTTAAAACAGTTCTGTGTATTTTGAATATGCAAACGTCTATGACCGACTTGGGTTGAGCAGTAGTATCCTAGCGATACGATATGGCTTATTCCCGTGTGTAAGAGGGGTAAGCTAACACTGGAATGTCAAAAGGGGCTTTGGTAATAAATGCCTACATTATTCCCCTAGTCCCAGATTCAGTAACAGTAACAGTCGGTAGAGTTCCGTGCCAGCAGTGTGGTTTAACATGTAGCTTAACTTTACTAAATAAAATACAGGAATACACAGTTCGAAACTTGTCTTGTATTAGAATGACTGGAAAGACGAGTCGGTACCGAGGAGGAACGTCAGTTGTAACTTCGAGTTCCTACAGTTGAGAACTCGACTTAGAACCTTGAATAACCAGGCTAAGTGTGCTAGTTGCAATCTCTAGTAGTAAGTCCTAGTCAGGTTTTAAGTTGTATTAATTTACAGCTAACGATTACGTCGCACTACGTGCGTTTGATTAAGCCGGTTAATTGGATTATTTGGAAATAACAACGAGAATCAATTAACTTTGGAAAACTTTGTGTTTTTGTAATATTTTTATAAAATATAGTTTTTTTTAATGATAAATCATGAACTAGTTATTTACTAATTTTTCATCCATTTAATTAATTCTTAATTAATCATATGATTACGCTCTAACTACGATTATACGTTCAATCCAAAACCACCCAAGATCAACATCCATCCAGAAAAGAAAGTAAAACCTACGCTAAGCAATACATGGGCACAGCTAATCATCCTAGAGTTATGGGCTTATGCCCTGTACAATTCTTTTACATAAAATAAGAGAAAATGATTTAATTACTAAATAAAATGCGGTAAATAAATATCTATAATAAATAGCCTAAATATAATTTAAAATAAATGCTAAGAGTCTCAGACTCGGTCCATCATCAAAATCTAGCTAATACCACAACGCCCGGTCGGACCGGTGCGTTTGCATTTCGTCAGGGCCCACAGACCGGTACGGTCGTCGCCCGAAAATCAGTTTTAAAATTCATTTCCGAAAACCGATTTGAAATCCAAATAAATAAAGTTTTGTAAAAATTTGGGCAGCATTTCCTCTATTTCGGGACAACCCAAAACTGGAAAATGCGCCAACAAAACCTGCAATTATTCCAACCAAATAATAATCCCGAAAATATAACCACCGCAACAATTTTCCAACCACCAGAATCTTCCCGAAATACTCGGGATCCCGCAATCCACCAATAACATAAAAATCTCAGCAACCACATCACAAAAATCTCGCAAACCAACCACACCAAAAGCTAACGTAGCTAACCGAAACTACCACGTAGCTAAGTCGGATTTCCCAAAGGGAAACCGGGGACCGTCATCATCATAGACTACCGAATTAAACGCAACGGGGCAGAGAATTTATACCTCGGGTGCTCGGCTAGAGCTCTCAGATGATATAATAAAAGAATAGAAGAAATACAGCAGCGGCGTTCCGAAATGATGCTGACCCAACGTCGTCGACGTTGAACGTCGAAAACTCAGAAATAGGCACAGCAGAACAAATCCAGAGAACACTCGCCCAAAGAGAAATGAGCTCGGCTAGAGACAGTACCAGAGGCGCTGCCGAGAACGGCTAGGGCACGCGAGGAAGTGCTCTGACAGGGAAGACGGGACTGTCGTCGGAGAGCTGGCGCACGCCGGAGTCGGCGCAGAGGGGCAAAGGGGGCGCGGGTCCCGGTGGCAGGCGGAGAGGCTCGCGGGCGGAGCGGGGTGGCAGCGCGCCGGAGGGGAAACGCCGAAAGGCATCGGCGGTCAGAAATGGGCGCGGCCGAGGGCGGATCCCGCGGGGAGCCGCGGGTGTGCTGGTCGCCGGAGAGGCGGATCGGGGCGGCGCGCACCGGTGGGCGGTCGGCCGGAGGCGGGGGCTCGCGCTGGGGTTCCGGCGGCGGATGGTCGGCGCTCGGCGGGGAAGGGCACGCTGGAGGGTTTGGTGGGAAGGGGTTCTGTGGGAATTCTTTTCCCAGAGACAGAGAGACAGAGAGGGATAATGAGTGAATCGAGAGAGAGAGAGTGTTGAGAGTTTATGAGGGAATTTGGTTTTTGTCTCTTCTGATAAGTTGGTGTGAGGAAGTGGTTAATAAAGAGTGGGGGAGTGTTAGAGGAGTGGAAGAGTTGGGAGTTACAAGGGAGTGGTGCTGAAATGGTTTGTGGGTGAGAGAAACTGAAGGGGAGGGAATTAAGGGGGTGAACGTAAGAGGGGGAGTAGGGGAGAGTGCTGGTCCTTCGGGACTAGCCCAAAGTTATTTATTTTATTATTATTTTTTTTATTATTAATAGGTAAACCGGGTTAAAATCAGGATTGAGAAATAGAATAAAGAATGGGCTCGGGCCTGGGTCTGGGCTCGGACTCGGGTCTGGGTCCGAAAATCAAAGATCCATGTTTATATTTATTTTCAAAAATCCTTTTTCACCCAAAAATAATTAATAATAATATTTAATAATAATAATTTTGAAAACGTTAATTAATAACACAAATATTCTACTTAAATAATTAGCTACAAAAATAATGGGTTTCACACATGTCCCGATCCGATACCGACCGATACCCTATACTGACTGATACCCACATTGGGGGTCTCTTTTCCGGTCAATTCGGTAAAGAAAATTAAACCAAAAAAACAAATCAGCAATGTTTTAAAGCATAATAAGGTTGTAAACGCATGTAAAAGAAGAAATTCAATTTATTATAAGTAAACCAATCGGTAAGGGTGACTACTATTTCATTTAATTTTAAAACTACTAAGAAATAACACTGAAAATACTTAAAATTATGCCTAAATGTATAAAATATATATTTTTAAATATAAATAATTTATTAATAATTATTTGTTTTCCGATACCAAAACATCCGATACTCCGATCCGAAACCGCCGCCGATACCAATACTCATAGGAATAGTCCGATACCGATTCCTTTCTCCTACTAATGTCCTATTTATAGAGTATCAAAGTAACTGATACTCCTCAACAGGAATTACAATTCAAGACATTCTGGCTACATGCGACTCTACTTGGGTTGCTGACTGTATCACTCTGTACAGGTGGCATTTGTATATCCAGGTGTATATCCATGGTCAGTTGAAGGTCTACTCAAGTACATAAAAGTGCCTGCAGCCTGCATTTCTTCAGCTCCTACATTCTGGTTGGCTTGTATCATCATAATTATAGTTAGATTAGGAGGAAAAGATTACAAGTGGGAAGAGGAGAGAGTAGATACATATAAAAATATACAACATCAATGATCAGGAAGGCTTTCGCATAATTGATTATGAAAATCATAGAATTAAGCCTAAAATCGATGTCATAGAATTACTATTATGTTGGCATCTATAAGTTGAGCCTAGCCTCAGTTAGTAGCAACAAGGAATGTCATTTCTGCAGTGTGAGATTAAATGAATTGTGTATTTCGCGAACACTCCGACAAACAACTACTACTGCAACGCGGTCCTGGATATTCAATTTGGGTTTCCTAGACCGAGAGAACCATGAGGACAATGGGAGATTTGTAATGGGCACATTGCGCAACACTATGCATCATTTGGCCTAGATTCAGATTCTGAATTTCTCATGGACATAATAATAAAAGGTTGAATCTACCAACTACTTAGTGCGACACTGTTGTATGCGTTGTTTGTGTTAACTATCATATGGTAACAAGCATTTCTTTAAATGAAAGAATGAACAAATTAACAACTTTTTATCAACACAATTTAATATCATCATGAGCTGCTGTTGGATCTCTTTGCTCTATTTGACAAATATGATACATTATGGAAATGCCTAGCCTTTACTGCAACCTAATAATTGTAGGCTTATACATATCTAGTGAAGGTACAGATGGGTCCGTAGAGAACCGAGACAGGTAAAACATAACAGAGGCACGTGCAGACCACGAGCAAGAGGTCTCTTGGTTATAACGGAGATGGGCAAGAGGTCTCAGGTAAAACATAACAGTTTTTGTTGCAGCCGTTTTAACTCTTGTTCGTATGCTTCTCGTAAATCACAAATAACATAAAAACAGTAAAAAAAAATTATTTTAGAGAAGGTAACAAATGATGTAAAGCCAGTCCAGGACTTCAATTGAACCAATTGTGTTCTTGCACAATAATAAATATCATATTCAATCAATTAGATCTTGCAAGTTGATCCATAATCTCAACCATTCCACAGAATAAAAGATCATAACAACGATCAAAATAGTTTATAACTACAACCAGTGTTCAATACATCTCAACTAGAAACATAATACGATAACCATACAGTTCTCAAATAAAGGCAACGATACTACCGCCTTGTCAGCCTTGTCACTAGACAAACAAAAAAGCAACACTTACCTTCACCGCCGTCGATCAAGCATCCAGTTCTGCATACGAGCACCAGAATACAACTTAATACTGCAGTCAAAGATGAAAGCCCTCAAATACATCTGAGTAGAGAATCTTCGATAAAGTCTCGTGCTTCTTAATTTCCGACAAGTCCATTTTCCTGATTTCTCCGAGCTCCGCCATCCAGTGTGCAGCTTTATTGTCTTCTCCATCAATACGACGGATATCGTCAAGTGGGAAATTGAGTTGCTCGATAAGAGGAAATATCTGTAACAGAAGTTGAAAAGTTTTCTCTTTGTTCCCCAACAAAGGCAAGGCACATTTTCTGCAGGCGCCAGGTTTCGTCTCACTACAAGGACAGATACGGCCCCTTAAAATCATGAGAACCGCAGAAGATGGGCAATAGATATAGAAATTAGTAACTTGATATTTTATGGCCATCTCTAGACCTAGAGAGAGTCCTTTGAGCTCATTATGAAGTGTTGAGATACGCTCAACATTAGAATCAATACTCGACCAAGCAGCTATTGGCCTATTATGAAAATCACGTAAAACAGCTCCTTGTCTTGAACTCCGGTCTTCTATACTATAGAAAGCGTCGATATAAATATAGAATTTGCGCTGGGACATTTCCAGTTCTTTCACTTTGGCCACTAGGGCCAGAATAGCTTCCTCACCATATGTTTCCTGTTGCTTGGAGGTTAATAACTTGAACCAACCTTGCACTGTTGGAATATCAATCTCCTCGCCGGAATCAAACTCGTCTTCGTCTTTATAACTTTATAAGGAAAATAAAAAAGAAAATCAGGTCAGGTAACCATATATCCGAAATAAATACTGAATTAAGTGTCTTGTCAAATGAACTTGTAATAGTAGGGGTTTCATAAGCAACTAATAAGAAAGTTCATACAATCTACTACACCGATGATGATATGAATTCAACTACTATGTTCTTCAATAATTGCATGCGCATAAAACTACTCAAACCTTAACTCATAATCATGTTTGTTTCGAATGTGTGGGACAAAAACAAAACTTTTTCGAAAGAATGCTGCTCCTGAGCTTAATTTCCTACAAGAAGTTGTGGCAGTGTATAAAATTGCAATAAATATTGGTGGAAAACAAAAAAGTAAAGCAGAAGATGAAAGGGAGGAAGGGAGCTTACTGGAAGAATGCAGCACAACTGTTTTCTACGGAGTTCCATCACCACTTCCTCGCTAATTAATTTGTGCTCTTCTTCTGTTAGGAGGGTCTCCTGTAAAGTATAGTAAATATTTAGATACACGTACGGGAACCAAAAACCAGTGAACAAAATTGGTAAACACGTACGGAGCATAAACGAAGAACTACCTTACTTGACTCATAACCAGGTGTATATTCCGCAATAATGATGCACGTCTCGCATACCCGGCCTTCAAACATCTTGGAGACCTTGGATGAACCTCCCTCATAATCATGAAGAGCATCGATCTCGCACGTGCACATTCGGCACACCATATCTTTGTTTGTTTGGAGGTTGGACTCCATGGTAGATGAATCTCCCTCAGTTGTAGATGAATCTCCCTCAGAAGGTGATTTGCTCATCTAAAATTGATGCAATTATAATAGGAATAAATAAGAGAGATCGAAACTGCTACGCCTTAAGCTGAAGATGTAGAAGAAGAAAAGAAGAAGATAGATGTAGGCCGGTTCAAACCCAACTGAATGAGTAAAAACATTAGTAAAAACCTAATAAATTGAATCTGAAAAAATGAAACCGAAACCGAAACTGAACCGAATTGCACAAAAACCAAATGTAAACCGAACCTACCTAAATAATCTGTTGGGTTTTTAGGTTTTCCAAGAAAGACGCATCAATAAATTAGCAGTGGTTGGGATGTAATAGCCATCACGCCAAATTAGCATGGATTCAGAAATCAGAAGCATGCTAAAATCGGATCAGAAGGATGTATCAGTGCCAAATACACATCTAAACTTAGAAGAAGAAAAAGCTTCAAGCATGCTAAATACAATCTTCCAGATGAGATCTATATCTAAAAAAAAAAAACTTGAACCGGATAATAACTACCAAATCAAATATTACCATATACGAACTTGAACCGAAATCATATCTATACTATCTATACTATTATATAATTGGAATAGTAGGGGTATGGTTAATATATATTTCTAATAAAACTTTCTTGAACAAATTAAGCAGATGGATAGGAGAAAGAATACAAGAGTAAAACCAAATTGAACTATCCTTCTAACAAGGGCATATCATGATTTTCAAAGAGCGGCCACTCTATCATGTTGTTGCTGCTGCTGCTAATAATGTCCTTGCTTAAGAGGTATCTTGGTGACATGAGACTCTCCGAGTAGAAATAAATTGCCATGTTGGAATAAATTAATCCTCTGTACTGCTCCCGAATAGTTCTAGTTGGAAGATCAAAACTCCAAACGGCCACCCTCCCGGATTTGGATTTTGCACGGAATAGAACCTTGGTGTACGCAAGGCCCAAGAGTACCATTTCCTCTTCAGGTTGTAAGAATAAATCCTCCGAGCAGATATTGTAGGTGTTGGTCCATTGGTGATCCTTCAGGGTCCATATTCTCAATTCATGCTGCTGCTGCTGCTGCGAAAACTGGAGTAACACGAGACGCCCTTCTTCATCCTCCTGAATTGCTACTTGGCTGGTGCCTTCCTCGATGCTACTTATGCTTAACGGGACAGGCGGTGCTATGGTCCCATGCGTCTCATCTTTCATATCAATAGTAAATATTAGTACGGCGTCGTCTTCTTCGAATAAACCCTCATCTTCGTCTACGATTACCTTCTTGTTGCCTGCCAACCAGTGGAGTTTTCCGTTTACAAAAACTAAACTCGTTGGAACATTAATAATGTTTATATCACACGGAATTTCCCCAATATATCTCCAATCTTGATTAGAGCCCAACGTCAGAATCTTATAATGAAAACTGTAATGAGTTATCGACGACATGAATGACAGTATCCTGACCACTTTGTATTCTCCGGTAGAGGCATCAAATCCTAATCCAAGAAACTTGGTGGATACGCTAGTACGAAACTTGTTGTACAAAATAATTTGTGAATGGTGTTCCGGAAGCTTCTCCACTTCCCTAGTCGAGAGGTTCAGTAAATAACAGTTGCCTCCCTTCTTTTCAAGACGGGCACACACTAATCCGTTGACAGAATTACACAAGGTATATATCTTTGCATAGTACGTGTTTTCACCGTCGTCTTCAGGGAAGTCAAACTTGAAGGAGCAATCCTTCATCTTCTTTTTGGTTCTAGTGTCGACACTATACATCATCATCTCTCTCATCCTCTTGTTCCTGCCGGAACTTTTCAACATTGCTATCTCATTCCCGAAATAGTATCTACAAATCATATATTTGTTCCTGGTTGAAGCTATCTTGCGTTGTTCTTCTTGAAAATAGGGGTCATAAATCAAGGAGTACCATAACTTGGAGACGCATCTTAATCTTCCAAGTGATTTTACGGGAAGCCAAGATAGTATCTTAGAAAGAATATCATAGGTCGTCATCATTTCCGCTACTTTCATATCCTGCAAGATATACATATCGCAACCAATTACCATTGACAATAAATAATAACATATATATATATATATATATATATATATATATATATATATATATATATATATATATATATATATATATATGATATTACCTGTAGTAGTTGTCGTCGTCTTCGACAAAAGATTTGTGCAAGAGATCTGGGGCCATGGGTGTGCTTCTTCTTCTTCTTTATGATAGTGCACCGATAAGAGTAAGAATACGAAGACATGGTGCGTGAGCACGACAGAATAGAAGAGCAAGAATATGTGTGCTTCTTCTTTTTATAAAAATGCCTATGCCTACGGCAGGCAGCTATATATAGGTATTGATCCATCCAAATACAACCCTAATTCGGTAATTTGCTTTTAGAACTATATTCTAAATTTGGGAATACATCTCGAATACTTCCTAACTCATTAGACACACCAATTGAAAAATTAATAAAAATAATTTTTAATTAATTTTTTAAGTCAAATTTACATTCACTTTTCCAACAATAACATCTATACTTTAATATCCACAAAATATTTAATCGAGTCTAAGCCTATTTTTAAATGGTTTTGGTAAATACCAATTTATGTATTTGATAAGCTAGTTTGTTCATTTTTTTTTCTCAATAAGCCAGTTCAAATAATTTTTAAATCATATGCACAATTAAAATGTAATATTGTCAACTTTAATATCTGATCCAGTCTATCTTATAGTTCAAAACAAACCTAATTTAATTTTTAATTTTTTTAACAAATCTAATTTAATCTATGAATTAAAATTGATATACCAAAAAGTGTTAATTACCCGGGTACATGGATTTGTTTCAAATCTTAACTATAAATTGTAAGGTGGAAAATATATGGAAAAGAAATTAATTCCATGGAATTATTTTTCTAAGAAAAAAAATTCCATGGTGGAAAATTTAATTTGGGTGTTTGATTTCCATTATTTTCCACAAAAAATAGTAATTTTCCATGGAAAATAATTTTTTTTATGGGTTGGACAAGTTTCATTTTCCACCATTTTTAGATGAAAATATGAAAAAATGGTAGTTTATTGGAAAATAATTTCATGGAAAATATAAGCTATCAAACACTACAATTGACAGAAAATTTGTGGTGAAAATATTTTACATGAAAAGAAAACCCAATCAAACACAGCCTAATATGTTGGATTAGAAATAGAAATTACACACATTTTCTAATTGTATCTTTATCTCAATCTCTTTAGTAGCATTCGATTTTGCATGGTCTTCCATAGAAAATCTTCTTTTAAATTTAAAATGCAATAGATTAGTTCTAACCCAAAATTTATTTTAAATTTAAATATAAAATAATTTATTGATTGAAATTATATTGAAATATATATAATTGATAAGAGAGTATCATTTAATTTGATGATTTGGCGCATAGGTTATATTTTAAATTTAAAAAGATTGTATGTATGTGATAAATTTAATTAGATGAGACTTAATATTTTATTAGATATTAGAGTTTCAATAACATAGATATAGAATAAATATTTGAACTTATGTATCCAGAAATGCAAATATATACTGTTACAAAACTGAAGGGAAGACACCTGGTTGTGCTTGATTGAGGTTTGTTTCTATGGAAAATATTTCCATCCCAAATTATCCACCAATTGTTGTAGTGTATGATAGTATGTATTTTCTATGGAATTATTTTTCAAAATCTACCATTTTTCATATTTATCTCGAAAACTTATGGCTGACACTATTTTCTATGAAAACGATAATCAAACACCAAAAATGAATTCTGTGGATTTTTTCCATAAAATTTATAGGAGCAAAATAATTATGTGGAATTAATTTAATTTTACATTTCTGCCTTGTAATCAAACATAGCCCCGTGATTTCCAAAAGAAAAAAGTTTAGAATTAGATTACGGAGTTAGTTGAAACACTAGTCATCAGTTGTCATCAGGAAAAAAAAAAAAGAAAAAGGTTAGAACCACTTGTCATAATATTGGAAATTGATCATATAATCTCAAAGTAGAGGGTATTGTGTATGAAATAAAAATTAAAGTTTGAAAAAGGCCAACTATGTGAACACGCAGCCTTTATTAGAATTTTTTTTATTGAGATGATGAGCATTAGTTCTTTACCATGCAAATTTTGTAAATTGTTGGCCGAGGAATGCTATAGAAAGGACACCAACACTCCTAAAGATAGAAAATCAGTCTCACGCAACAGGTAATATATGTTTGGTGAGTATGTCACAAGAACAAATCACAATCTATATAATTCAAAAGTACAAGATTGAATATAAATAAGTTGAACCCTTTTGTTTCCAAATTCAATTCCACACAAATCTCAAAGACGAAGAAGAAGATTACAACTGAGATCACCTCACCAACAATGTGAACCCCCCCCCCCCCCTCCCCCCTTTAATGTAGAAGTCTACTCTCCTTGAACAAATCCTCCCTCTAGCCTATCTCGAAAGGCGAACCTGCGAGAAAAGCATGAACTTTCTCATATAATTTCTATGGACTTGCTCCACCTGTAATGCCCCGTCCGGTTCGGCTCAATCGAATTAGGAATCAAAACATCAACAACATTCGGACATAGCCATGCAACGTCTTGCTCGAAGTCCTGCTCGATCGAGACAACTCCTCGCTAAGGTGGGTGGCTTCTGTAAAATTGCCTCAGCTTAGCCTTCGCACTAATAAAATGAAAGTTTTTAAGTGCACAAGTATACTTGATAATAAAAGAGACGAATCCAAATAGCTAAGGAAATAATTCCAAATTGGGTCGGATTGAGCTAGAATATGGAAAAGACACACGGTCGGCTTAGAAATATTGCACGATGTGCTTTCAAAATGGCAATCGGTCATTCGTCATGTGGCTTGGGAGAAGGAAAGTTAGTTGATATTGCCACAAAGCGATGAACTTAGAATAAATCATAGGCATCGTGCGCACAAATGCTTGATAAAGCATTCACGTCGTATCGTCCAATACTTGGCATAGACTTTGCTCGTCCCATGGGTTAAGTTGTTGCACAATTGAGTTAGACAAAAGTTATGTTGGGTTATCTAAGTCATAGCAAGCACTGTCCCACGCTTTTAGCGGTTATTGAAGTCACACAACCCATGATCTCAAGGCTCGCCATATAAACTATGGCTTAGGCGGTAGTGTCGCATAAAACACAAGTTGGTCTAAGGCACGAGCCATGATTGATTTAAGGATAAGTGTGCCATGGACTATGGCATGTAAAGAACATATTTTGTTCGAGTTAAGTTGGAAGGCTATGCAGTAGCCATTCCCTGAGTTTCAAAGAATAAGAAGTTTACGCGACCGTATGTCGCTAAGACCGGTCCCATGGCTTGGGAGTCTCTCAGGAAGTATGGAAAGCATGGTCATAATTAATGAAGAACATGGTTTAAGTCATATGGTGAGTTAGGTGGGCACCATTGCATGGTCATAGACAACTTATGCACAAGGCGTAGTCTTCTCAAATGATCGCTGGGGCGTCGAGATCATGTCGGCCCGGGAGAAGCGAGTTTGGAGCACAGGATGTTGGATTGATCGCAAAGGAGATTTGGGACTTCCATGGGCTAATTACCCTGGATGGTTCGTCGTCTATCCTAGCGTACTGCATAGGATATTCGGGGCTTCCACGGCTAGCTACCCGCGTCGGATGATCACCGTCTATCCTAAGCCAAAGTCTAAGATAGCTTGACATTGCTAGTAATATTTTATATAGATAAACTGGTGTGCTAAGCGGCAATCTGCATGCACAACTGCTATCGAATCAAATCTAGCGCAAGTATGACGCGAAGTGAGTTAAGAAGGTGTGCACGGTTGCAACACAATTATGAAGCCTAAGATTTGGCTATAGCAAGGTCACATGCTTCGGCACGAATGTGGCGTCGTGTTTGAGTCGCCAATACAAGATCTACAAGTCGAGATTGAGTCGTCTCAAGTTAAGTCAGAAAGGACCGTAAGGAAAAGTTGGTTAAGTCGTGTTGAATTATGAGGCACGACCTCGAATGTTTGAAAAATGAATCAAATCAATGACACAAAACGTAAAGCCGTGCTCTAATACAAATTTTTCATGCCCCGATTCTGTAGAGTCAATTTATCTCTTGGAATCGATCGTCCTCGCTTGGAAGTGATGTCGTACAATTCTGGAATTGCACTTGTACAAGGCAAAGACGATACATAATCGATATTCTTCAAATAGGAATACATTACAGTGGCAGAAGCAGACAAATTGAAGTTAATGAGGACAATTTTTCTTATCGAATGGAACTCATCGTTTGATTTATAGTAGCGAAAATTGAGAAGATAACTTGCAGTCACTGAGAAGTATATAAAAGTATTCTTTTTATTAATAATTGAAGAATAGTATAAGACTTGTATGAAATATAATGCTTACAACACATTTTACTGTACAATGATAACCAGCTGGACAATTGCTATAAAGCTTGCATCTGATACTTTGATTACAACTCGATACCAACTTGGCTTGCAACTCACTGTTACAACTGATTACAATATTCCATACATTATGCTCTTTATTAACAGAAGACTTCATCTTGTACAAGGAGAGCTTATGCATGCCCAACAAATCTTCGATGTCGCAGGACCGATCAAGCCAATCTTCGTGTACAGAATATCTCAAGCACGAGCACCTGTCCATGAAAAACGTAGGTCAGTACATCATATATGTACTACAAGTAGAATCCAACGCACTCGCCTAAACCAATATTAACTGATCAATTTTAGCAAGCAATTATTGGAATGATCTTTCTACTTGGGGCCTAGAATTAGTTTATGTTAGTCCCGGGACTTGATCAAAGATGGTAAAACAGATGCGACAAAGATCTACGAAGATACAAATACCAAGTAACCCGATTACAATATGGAGAAAGAAAATAGAGAAGAGAAGATCTCTCATTCTTTCTTGCAAACGTGTTGCAATTGGGACAGAACGAGTTACAATAATCTAGAAAGAGATGAGAAGAAGAACAATACTGGGGTGTCAAAACACCATTGCTCAAAGCAAGATTCGCCCCACACGATCTGCTTCCAGGAACCAGCAAGTTTGAAGAACTTGTGGAACGCTCGAAGTCACCTCTATTCTGACTCCTCGGATGGACTAGCAATGGCGGCAGCAGCTCTCTATCTCTCTTTCTCCTTTTCTGACTTATATTTTCGTCGTTACCACAAAGGAGGCCAGAAGAGAGTATTTATAGAGAAAGAATGGAAACCCTAGCCGCCTCTTCAGTTATGGAAAGATTGAATCAAATCCCAAAAAGATAGCAACGAGATTAATTCAAATCCCACAAAGATAGGAACAAAATTAATTCAAATCCCACAAAGATAGGATCTGAATTAATCGCAGTGATTCAGCCTTACCATAACTGACTTATAATCTGCACAGTCAGCGGAGCCCTCTATGCGGCAGCAGCAGCCTGGCCGCATGAGCCTCATGGCCGCATGGGTCGCATGGACCACATGAGCCGCATGGCCGCATGGACCGTATGAGCCGCATGAGCCGCATGAGGCCGCATATGAGCCGCATGCCGCATAAGACCGCATGGCCGCATAAAGACCGCATGACTGCTGACGTGCTAAGTGCAAAGTACGCCAACAAAATGCCACATTACGTCTCATGAGCCCATGAGCCCGAGTCCGAGTCCGAGTCGCTAAGCCCCTTTGGGGCTTAGCTCCAAATAGAAATTAATCCAAGAGAATGACAAAATCATTAATGCTTAATCCTTGGAGCCTTATTCTTACCTCCTAGTAAAATCACCCACATGGTTCCCTCCTTAGGGTCACCACCCCATGTGCATCTCTCAACAACACACCCAAGTATATATGTTGAGATAACTCATGGTGCATTTCCGATGTGGGACTAAAATTTATAAGGCATGTTGAGAGCAAGCTCTTTCCATGTAAAGAAAGTACCAACAATTCTCCACATATCACAACATATATATGTGTCCAGGGTTGAGCGTTCCCCACAGTAACTGTCCATTTTGCATTAGGATAGATGTCGCTGACGACTTGAATCTTCCCGCATGGGTTAAATAACAATGTGATACAAGAATGGACTATGCCTTGAATTCTGCACCACAATTGTAATTCTTCCCACTCACAAAGTGTAGTTACGTGTGCTTCTGGCTGCACATTAAAGGTCCTGTGCCAGCCTGGTTTTGGTATATAATTTTGGACGTCTACAAGTTTACCCTCAAGAGACGGCCTGATATCTCTTTCCATACACTATAGGTAAGTTCTTTATTAAAAAGATATAACATGAAGCCTTGCGCTTCCTTGCGGTGCTACGCCGCTATGACATGGCCTAAAGCCGAGGCATTACCCCTACCTGGAAACCTTATCGTAGTGTCATACTACTGTAGCATGAGGTCTCAGCCTCTTTGTAGTGCCAATCTACTCAGCATGAAGCCTAAGGCTTCCTTGCGGTGTTACGCCGCAACGACATGGCTTGCAATGCCAAGGCTTTACCCCTACCTGGGTACCTCATCGTGGTGTCGTGCCACTGTAACATGGGGCCATCCTCCCCTTTGTAGTGCTGTCTACAACTCTTTAATTACGTCATACAGCATTAGGCTACCTGCCTATTTGCGGTGCTATGCCGCTGTGACTTGGCTTGCAAAGCCGAGGCATTACCCCTACCTGGGAACCTCATTGTGGAGTCACCCCACTGTAGCATGGAGTTTCACTCCTTGTAGTGCTGCTCTACCGTGCTTCTTGTAAAGCACACCAGGCATTCACTCTGCCTGAGAACTCATTAAGGCGTTTAAGCCAACCTTCCACAGGATCTGTTTTTTCTGCAGAAAAATATATAGTAGACAACAGTGGTTCTGGGTCCGTATCCCTTCCATATTCCAGAGAACAAGTACCCACTGTTATCTGATAGTTTTCCAGTCAGTGATCCTCCTTTGAACCAAAAGTTAGATGCCTAGTAGATTTCTCTTTGAACTAATAGCATAAAACTTTTTGGTAGGATTACAAAGACACACTATCAGAATACCTTCAAGCCCCTTTTACAAGCTGTGTCATCGACTAACTGGCGCTTGAGGCCCTTTGTGAACAGATCTGCCAGGTTCTCCTGACTCCGAACATCAACTACTACAATTACACCTCTTTTGATAAGATCGTGTACTGCCATGTGCTTCAACTGCACAGTCCTCTTCTTCCCGTTAAAGAGGTCATTTGATGCCACCGCCACAGTCGCCTGGTTGTCACAGTATATCGGTATTGTCGGTATCTGAGCCCCAACCACTGGAAGATCATACATGAGCTCCCGAAGCCATTCTGCTTCATCTGTTATAGTTTCAAGTGCATAGAATTCAGATTCCATAGAGGAACGAGAGAGTATAGTCTGCTTCTTCGAATTCCACCATATAGCAGTTCCACCCAAGGAAAAGACATATCCACCTGTGGATCTCTCGCTTTCCACCTCTGAACACCAGCTAGCATCACTGAAGCCTTCCACTACTGTCGGATACCCGTTGTAGTGCAGTACATATGTCTGAGTCTTCTTGAGATATCTCATCACCCGCTTCACAGCTTTCCAGTGCTCAACCCCTGGGTTGCTTGTGAACCAACTCAGCATTTCCATGGCAAAAGCTATGTCAGACCTTGTGGCAATGGTTGCGTACATCAAACTTTCGATAATACTAGAATACTCCAGCTGCCTGACGCTTTCCCTTGAATTTGGCTTCAGCTTTTGATCACACCTGTATGGCGTATCGATCCCTGGAAGATCCTTATACCCATAGCGTGTGAGCATCTTCTCAATGTAGTGATATTGTGACAGTGCTACTCCAGTGTCTGTCCGGATGATCTTTATGCCCAAGATGATATCTGCATCCCCCAAGTCCTTCATACTGAACTTGGTTGAGAGGAACTTCTTTGTCTCTGTGACACAGCCTATATCCGTACCTAGGATTAGCATGTCGTCCACGTACAGACAAACGATGACTCATCTTCCATCAGCGAACTTTGTGTAAACACATTTGTCCGTCTCGCTGACTCTGTAGCCGTTTGACCTAATAACTTTGTCAAACTTCTAATGCCACATCTTGGGAGCTTGCTTCAAACCATACAATGATTTCACCAACTTGCAGACTTTGTCTTCAAGACCTTTGACGACAAATCCATCTGGCTGTTGCATATAAATCTCTTCGGTCAGCTCCCCATTCAGGAATGCTGTCTTTACATCCATCTGATGTATCACCAACTTATGTATAGCTGCTAGAGCGATTAACATCCTGATGGTGGTCATCCGAGCTACTGGAGCGTACATATCCCCTGTTTCTGAGAAAATCCCTTGGCTACCAGCCTGGTCTTGAACTTGTTAATAGTTCCATCTGCCTTCATCTTCTTCTTGAAGATCCATTTACATCCGATGGGCTTTTCTCCTTCAGGTAGATCTACCAACACCCATGTGTTATTGGAGGTGATAGAGTCAAACTCGTCATTCACTGCCTCCTTCCAGAAGATAGCATCTCTGGTCTTCATCGCCTCATCATAGGTAAGTGGATCTGCTTCCACATGATAGGTGACAAAGTCATCTCCGAAATCTTTCGGTCTCTTCGCTCGCTTAGCTGACGGCTCTGCTAGTTCTGGTACAAGAGTTGTTTCATTAACAACAGCTTCTTCTTGGACTACTGGCCCATATGAGATTTCAGTCTCATTTGTACCTACATTATTTTTCGGAATGTCCGAAAGAACAATGTTTTTGTCTTTTGCAAACTTGTCTTCAAAGTATTCAGCATCGCGAGATTCGATGATATGATTTGACTCAATATCAAGAAATCTCCTAGCATCACTCTTCTCGGCATACCCCAAGAAGATCGCCTTCATAGTCCTTGTCCCTAGCTTCTGAATCTTCAGATCTGGGAGCTTCACATACGCCAGACACCCCCATACTCGAATGACATTCAAGTTTGGTCGGACTTTGAACCAGAGTTCATGTGGAGTTACGTCCGAAGTTGCATATGGTACTCTATTTAGAATAAAAGTGGCCGTCAATGCAGCTTCTCCCCAGTAGCATTTAGGAAGACCCGCGGTTAGGAGCATTGAGTTCATCATTTCTATCAACGTTCTGTTCTTTCTCTCCGCTACTCCGTTGGATTGAGGAGAATATGGAGCAGTAGTCTCGCATATGATTCCATGTTCTTTGCAGAACGATGCGAATTCATGAGACCTTTATCCCTACCTCGATCACTTTTTAACCTCTTGAGTTGTTGTCCAGTCTGCCGTTCAGCTTCGGCCCTGAACTCTCTGAACTTCTCGAAGGCTTCGCCTTTAGACTTAAGCAAGTAGACGAACGCGTATTTTGAGAAGTCGTCGATGAAGGTTATGAAATACTTCATCCCGGCCTTCGTGGAGAAATGTTTGAAGTCACAGATATCGGAGTGTACCAACTCCAGAAGATCTGTGCTTCGATTGACTCGATGAAAGGGTTTCTTTGTGATCTTCGTCTGAGCACACACTTCACACTTCTCCACCTTACCCCCACATTTGGAGATAAGTCCTAGACTAGACATTTTGTTAATTCTTTTACAATGAACATGTCCTAGTCTATTATGCCACAACTCAAGAGAATAATCAAAAAATGCAAATGCATTAATGTCTTCAAACTGGTTGACAAGCTGAATTTTAAACATTCCTTCGGTTTGATAAGCCTTCCCGGAGTATGTTCCTTTCTTGGACATCACCATCTGACCAGCATTGATGTCCATCCTCAAGCCTACGTTGCAGAGCAGGCTCCCAGAGATCAGGTTCTTGGCAATCGCCGGAACATACTTCACACCTTGAAGCGTCAGAGTGTTCCCAGAAGTGAGTTTCAGTTCCACGGTCCCGATCCCCAGAATTTCAGTTTGGGCCTGGTTCGCCATAACAACCTTCTCAGTTATCGGCTGGTACGTGATGAACCGTTCCTTGCAAAAACAGACATGGCAAGTCGCTCCAGTGTCTATCCACCAGTCAGAGTCAACCCCCACATTTGTGACCTGTCCGATCATAGCAAAAATATTAGAAACCAATGAAACCTTATTAGGCTCACCTTTCTCTGATTGTTTAGGCTTAGATCTGCATTCAATCTTGTAGTGGCCTTTCTTGCCACAATTCTAACAAGTCACGTGGGACTTAGTCTTCTGTTGCTTGAAAGAAGGACCCTTCACTTTTAGATTAGTGAATTCCTTCTTCTTGGGATGAGAAGCCGCCTGCTTCCCTTTGGGATCTCTCGTCTGCACAAGATTGGCTTTAGCCAACTGTTTTGACAGAGTGTCCACCTTTTGTTGGGAACGCATCTCGTCCTCAACATGGATCTCTTGAAGTAGATCTCCCAAGCTAATGTCTAGCTTCTTTCTGTGCATCCTTGCATAGAAGGTACTCCATCCAGTATGAAGTTTTGAGACGATCCCTCCGACCACAAACTTATCGGGAAGGGGCATCTCTTCGTCTTCCAGTTTCTGACGCAGCTTCAGAAATTCCTTTACCTGTGGCAGCATGGACTTTTCGTCCTCAAAGAGCAATTTGTTATATTTTTCAACCACAAACATTTTGCTCCTGTTCTTGTCTTCTTTATACAGAGTTTCCACAGACTCCCATATGTCTCTGGCAAGTTCCTTCTTCGAGTAGGATTCTGCCAGGGAGTCCTCCATAGCATTCAGGATGAGAAGCCTGCAGATGCTATTTTTCCTTCTCCACTTGGCCTGGAGTTTGGTAGCCGCATTGATTGCGGCAGTAGATCCAGTGTCTGGAATATAGGGTTCTTCCTCCAACAGAACATGATCAACTTCTTTTAGTTGAAGAGTTAGGTAAACCTTTCTCTTCCAGACTTGATAATGCTCTCCATCGAACTTTTCCAACTTGCAGAAGTCCGATTGGAGGAGCGAAGCATTAATGTTTTCCATCTACACGGATCTTGCTTTGAGATTGTTAGTCCCGGGGCTTGATCAAAGATGGTAAAACAGATGCAACAAAGATCTACGAAGATACAAATACCAAATAACCCGATTATAATATGGAGAAGAAAAATAGAGAAGAGAAGATCTCTCGTTCTTTCTTGCAAACGTGTTGCAATTGGGACAGAACGAGTTACAATAATCTAGAAAGAGATGATAAGAATAACAATGCTGGGGTGTCAAAACACCGTTGCTCAAAGCAAGATTCGTCCCACACGATCTGCTTCCAGGAACCAGCAAGTTTGAAGAACTTGTGGAACGCTCGAAGTCACCTCTGTTCTGACTCCTCGGATGGACTAGCAATGGCGGCAGCAGCTCTCTCTCTCTCTTTCTCCTTTTCTGACTTATATTTTTGTCGTTACCACAAAGGAGGCCAGAAGAGAGTATTTATAGAGAGAGGGTGGAAACCCTAGCCGCCTCTTCAGTTATGGAATGATTGAATCAAATCCCAAAAAGATAGCATCGAGATTAATCTAGAAAGAGATGAGAAGAAGAACAATGCTGGGGTGTCAAAACACCGTTGCTCAAAGCAAGATTCGCTCTACACGATCTGCTTCCAGGAACCAGCAAGTTTGAAAAACTTGTGGAACGCTCGAAGTCACCTCTGTTCTGACTCCTCGGATGGACTAGCAATGGCGGCAACAGCTCTCTCTCTCTCTCTTTCTCCTTTTCTGACTTATATTTTCGTCGTTACCACAAAGGAGGCCAGAAGAGAGTATTTATAGAGAGAGGGTGGAAACCCTAGCCGCCTCTTCAGTTATGGAAAGATTGAATCAAATCCCAAAAAGATAGCAACGAGATTAATTCAATTCCCACAAAGATAGGAACGAAATTAATTCAAATCCCACAAAGATAGGATCTGAATTAATCACAGTGATTCAGCCTTACCATAACTAACTTATAATCTGCACAGTCAGCAGAGCCCTCCATGCGGTAGCAGCAGCAGCAGCCTGGCCGCATGAGCCTCATGGCCGCATAAAGACCGCATGACTGCTGACGTGCTAAGTGCAAAGTGCGCCAACAAAATGGCACATTATGCCTCATGAGCCCATGAGCCCGAGTCCGATTCCGAGTCACTAAGCCCCTTTGGGGCTTAGCTCCAAATGGAAATTAATCCAAGAGAATGACAAAAGCATTAATGCTTAATCCTTGGAGCCTTATTCTTACCTCCTAGTAAAATCACCCACATGGTTCCCTCCTTAGGGTCACCACCCCATGTGCATCTCTCAACAACACACCCAAGTATATATGTTGAGATAACTCATGGTACATTTCCGATGTGAAACTAAAATTTACAAGGCATGTTGAGAGCAAGCTCTCTCCATGTAAAGAAAGCACCAACAGTTTACAGTTCATGGGCAATATTCATAATAAAGCATGTAAACTTGTTATCTCGTTTCTTATGTAAAGGCATCATACAACATACTTGGTGTTATTCAATTCCAACAGTGTTCATTTAAAGGCATCATTTAAGCATCGTTTGAGTCTACATATATTGAACATGTTATAGTGATTCTTTTAGCAAGGCAATACATTAGCATATTGGTTTAACATGTTTGGCAAGTTCTCATTGAAAGGCAACAACAAAACATCAGTTTATTTAACATATTAAGCAGGCAAGTCAAACCAACATATATATATATTGAGTGTATCACATTTAATTGATTTCTTATCGATAGCCAACTCCTCGTACCTGCATCAAATACAGTTTACAAGATATAATTACTCTGCCTGTACAAAATATTCATTAGCGTGCATCCTGACTATATGGTCACTAGTGTTATCATTGTGTAACCATTTCGGACGTTGCCATATAGGACTTCGTAAGGTATACGGCGTGCCATTTTACCAAGTTGCGAGTCCGAATAAAATGTCCCGATACCACGTACCCTCAAAGTACGTTTACACTTCTCCCATGGTCGGACCGGTACCCCTAACATCCCACGGTACCGTCCGAGGAAGCAGCCACCCCCTTGTATACAAGTTATTCCTGACCATGCGAATGCGTGTCCGACTCGATCGTGAACATAAAATACATGGTAAAATATTGAAGTAAGCAAAGGCAACAATACATCATTCAACTCATCCATGTCGTGTTTAATGATGCATCATTTCCAATATGTTCAATCATTCCACTTGGTGATCTCGACGATCCCAAGCCTCATCATTTCTCATTCATTGTTTCATTGCAACAGTTTCCATAATATTTTTTTCAAGGAGGAATAACCCGCATTCATTCATTTCAAAAGGACCTGTAGTATTTCATTCATTTTATAGGAACATGTATTCTTTCTTTCGTTGTTTATAAGAAAACAGACAACTTTTATGTCTATGCAATAGTTATACAGAGTGTACATGATTCTAGTATTTTATTTGGATTACTGGATCGATAGCATAAACAATTCTTTTTTTATTCTATCATTCACAAGGCATCTCATTACTCAAGTGTTATACTTATTCCGACAATGTTAAGCATAAGGGACATTATCATTTCATTCTCAGGCATCGTTATATTAGCAGTTCAACTGTGATTCGTTTAGTAAATTCAATGTACACGTGTTATTCATTTCAACGTTAGGCAACTTAAGCATCTCTATTATCTAGCAACCAAAATATGGAACATTTAGGGACAATTCATAGCATCACATTATTCCATTTAATTAAGCATGAAGGAGTAAGGAGGAGGGAGGACAGTTTCACTCACAATGTATAAGGGTCTTCCTATTCCAATTGCACATATTTTTGCCAAGCGTAGCTCCACTAGCGAGCCACGTTCCAATGCTCATCATGTCCAGCCAACTAAGAGATTGCATCATTCTCAATTCTTTTGATTTCCAACACAAGTCTCTATCCAACATTCTGATAGCATCCAACAAACCAACCAAATGTTCCGTACGGAACAGGACATTACAACTTCAAGATATTTACACTACTAGTAAATATCTATTATTTCCTATATAATATTTGTGAAATATATATCATGATTTATATTATATAATGTATAATTTATTGTAATACACTATTGTAATCAATATATAAATTACTATATATTGTTATTATATGTTACAATTATTATACTATATCCTAATTATATGTATTATATCATATTCAATGAACAATTATAATTATACAATATAATAATTTAGTTTATTATTATACCATAATAATTATGTTTATAAATTAAATAAGTTTCACAATAATTAATATATCAATAATTTATTCTATAATCCCATAAGCTATATAACTATTTATTGATAATATTTATATGTCCTATAAATATCGATCATATTTACTACTATATACAATGATAACTATAATTTAATATAGTTCTTTACACTAGGTTCATATAATAATTTAATTTAATAAATAAGACCAAAGTAGTCATCATGAGCAATTTTTTACACATTGAAATAACTAAATCTGTAATTGTTTAATGTACAAATTTGGATGTAAAATATTATTGTAATATTTAATTTACCAATTTGGATGTGAAATATTATTGTATATTAGCAATAGAAGTTTGTCAGTATATAACTATCAATAATTAGTATAATAATTATTCATTTCAACGATTATCACTAGTATGTGTATTCATTGATAATTAAACTTTATAGTGTATCAAAAATTTTATTGTAATTATTTTGCATAAATTTTATAAATTAGTTATTATAATTACATAATACTATTTATATTATGTCAAGAATATATTACTATATTTAGTTATTAGAACATAGATATATTAATTATCACAACTGATGTTTAATACATTTAACTAATATATTATATTTAAATATATTGTGTGAATATATTATGAATTGATAATTATTGATATATACCCATAATGTAATTATTCATAATATATAATATATCCATACTTATATCTCGTATTATAATGATATACCCCAATTTCAATAATTTTATATAACTTCTAATATATATTCTATGTACATGTATACGTATAATAATTTTGGTAAAGTTATGGATTTGCCAAAATTATCAAGCTTCTATATTAGAAGCTTATGGCACATGGAGATTTATTATTGATATTTAATATTACTATATTATCACTAGTAATATATATCAAGTGGGGGTATGATCACATAAGCTATGTAATAACATATAGTAAGCAAAACTTATAGATTGTATTATAAACCCTACTCGTAATATATTATGAATTGATTATAATTAATTATACAAACTTATAATAATTATAAGTTTTATTATAATAATATGCTTATATAAAATAATTTTACAATATTTCATAATACTGATAAATAACTTCTAAGATATATCACATAATCAATAATAACAATTATATCAATGTTGAATTGCAAATATTTACTAGTAGCAATATATTAGTATAATTAACTATAGATATTATAAATTTATGTCATATAGATATTATGTATAATACTATATTGATATATCTAGTCTATTATTCTAAATAACAGTAATTACTATGTAGAATAATTATTATTGAATATGATGATTTGATATACGAAGGTATACATATTATTAATATTGAATAATATTGTATTATTCAATAGATTATTACTATCTGAATATCACATATACTTATCAATTAAAGTAATTTTAAAATATGCTTAAAATATACAATTAGAAGTTACTTAAATTTGTTATCATCTATTTCATTATATAATTTTATACAATAATGTACTATATGTATATTACACAAATTTACACAATAAAGAATATAACAATAATTGTATAATTAAACTATAATTATATTTACTAATATAATTATAATATATTTACTTAAATGTGTAAAATAATTTTATATACGAGTATATATCATATATAATTTTAAGTAGTCATCATAGTTTATTATACGTATATAGCATTTTAGTTATGATATAGTATATATTAATAATATATTATATTAATTTGATTATACAACCATTATATAATTTATCGGAAATAACTTTATAGAACATATAATGGCTTAGTTATATGTTAATGGCTTATAATCTATAATTGACATATATTTTTATTCAATGGCCTATAATCTGTATTATATAAATATATTGTTCGCTATCATTAGAAAAATATATAAATTATTTTAAGATATATATATATATATATATATATATATATATATATATATATATATATATATATATATATATATATATATATATATATATATATATATATGAAATTTGATGTTATTCCTCATTTTATAAATCTCCACGTGCCATAAGCTTCTAATATAGAAGCTTAATAATTTTGACAAATTAACAACTTTTCCAAAATTATTTATATTCATACATGTACAAAGAATATATATTAGAAGTTATATGAAATTATTAAAATTGGGGTATAAATTGCTATTATATAATTATTAGTTTATTATATAATTATATAATATAATCTATAGTAATAATATATGTATAATAATATAGTAATAGAATACTACTATATACAATAATATCTTGAATCACTCAAAAAGTTATGCAAGGTAATTAAAATATAGTTTTTCGATACACAATAACGTTTAATTATCAATGAATACACATATTAGTGACAATCATTAAAAATATACATATCACTTCAATATATTATTTTAATATATAAAATCATTATTAGATATATTGATCAATTAACTATATTACCACTGAATAAATTATTAATTATTAGATAATTATAACCATGATGGATACAATCAAATAGTTATATTACGAGTTAAAAGATATATATTTTTGTAACTATTTTATTATGTTAATATTTATACTTATATAAGGTGGAATGTAAACAATGTCATTTTGTCTGTCAATCTTGTATTTAAGTTATGTCAAGATAATTTAATAACGAATTATTTATTAATGAATACACATATTATTGTTTAATATAAAGTATACCCCCTTGATAAAATTTAATTATCAATGAATAATATATTATAGTAGTTAGTTTTCGTATAGATCATTATAATAGTTATAATATCTTGAAACCTATATGATTATATTATATATCATAAGATATTATAAGCAATAGATTATAAGCCACTATAGTATCAACAATAATAGTAAACACATGTTCACAAAGATGTAGAATATTATATTCAACGATTATAAATATCATGATTATAGAAGACTATATTATATAGACAATAATTATACTTGGGTAAAATTTTATTAATAGTACTAAGAATAAAAGACCATCTTTTAAAAATTATTTTCTAATAAAAGATTTATTCTTTGAAAATACTACTTTATTGGATTCCACTATAATATTGTACCATAATGCTACAAGAAGGGACCATTAACTAAATTTCTTCTGACTGGCGGCGGATAAAGTACATCACGAAGAGACAGAACATTTCATGATATCATCTTCAAATTTATTCTTCTTTTTCCTACGATATGTGTCGTTGAGCCATCTCCTAAGATTATGACTCTTCCATCTGACCTGATAGTTTGAAAAACATGAGCAATCAAATGAAACGTGAACATTAGCTCTAGAATCTAACCACCAATCATCAAATGGTAAGAAATATTGACTAAAGGTTGATAAGTCACAAAGACCCATTCAGAATCATATAAGGAGTCTTTCCAACTTCTTTCTTTCTGTAGAAGATCAAGTCATATGACAGATTCGTTCTTCCATACACCAAGCAAAATTTCTTCTGATCATAAGTATGACTGAAGTTTCTAGGTCTATGATTTTGCTAATGTTGATGGTTCTCGTGGTGAGGTTGAAAGTTATTCTTCTTCTTGAAGAAGTTATTCTTGGATTTGGGATGAGGACTAGACTTGGGTTTGCCTTGGGATTCTACAAGGTTTACCTTAGCCTTAGACTCAGTCTTATAGGTTTAGATCTTAACTTATGTTCTTCATTTTAATTCTCTTTAGGACTAGTGCAAAGTTAAGGTCTCCTTGTGTACGGATAAAATCTTTAGCAACATCAGACCAAGAAGGAAGAAGCTTATCTATCAGGCAAGCTATCTTATGCTCATTGGAGAAGGTTGTGCCTTGTATTCTTGGAACTCATGGATTTGTGCATTCATACGTTGTCATCTATTATAAAATACCTATTGAAGGTGGGAGAATTGTATCTTTCAATTCCAACATCATCACAACCATATTTTTCTTTCAAAGCATTCCAAAGGTTTTTAGCGCACATATATTCAAAGAATATATCATAAGGAGATCCAAACATGGCGCTAAGAAGTCTATGGAAGTAATGGCAGTCTATTTCCTTAGGAATTTGGGTTTTGAGAAGCTAGAGAATGTCGAAACTCCAATGTCAGACTCAGTGTCATCAGAGTCATTTTTGATGGGTGTGGATCCATCAACGGCTGAGATGAGTCCTAAAGTGGTGAGCCCAAATTTTATTTGACTATGCAACCTTTTGAAGAAGGGGCCATCAAATTTACCTGCCTTAGCAGTATAAGTCTCTTCTTTGCCAGTCATGATGTCTACTTGAGATAATCAAAACTCTACAAAAATTAACTTTATCCAATAAGAGTGACTAAGGTTCTAGAATAATAGTTTAAGTGATATTGTGAATCAATCTTAAGAAATCCTTAGTTTATCAAGTTTTGATCAACTTGGGTTAGCTGTAGGGACTGGTTCCAGCTAGCGGTTGTCCGAAGATATTTATGTAATGCACCGCTCCACACGGTGCATTATGACGAGTCGTTGACTCGAAGAGTTACGTTGACCCAACAAGGTATCGATGCGAATCGATGCAAGTGTTACGTTGGCCCAAAGGTAAGCATTGAGTTGATTCAAATGAATAAGTTGAATCGATGTAAAGCATAAGTCCGGCTTGAGACAAAGTATTGACTTTGGTTAATCTGGCGTGCATGCTACGCTTCTACGCTGGACGATAAGAGGTCGGAATTTTGCCTTATTCAGTTAAGTGTCCACAGAACCAAACTCCGCCTTGCAACATGCTAAGGCATAGGTGCGATAAGCCGTACCAACTGAGTGACTCAATGGAATGGCCAAGTCAGAAGAGTTAGCTATACAACCAAGTTACGGAATCGTGTCGTATCAGTACGGCGAGGCGTATCGACTTAAGGTGGGCGGGTTCTTGACTCTCTCTCCCTAATCCTTTACGTCTAATAATAATATGGATATTGTGTATACGATTGTGAATATTGAGTGAGCGAGCGTGGCTCGGCCAGCTAAAAGCTTAGTGTGTGTCAAACATTAAGATAGAACATCGAACATTGAACAACTGTGCGACGTGCATCAAGTGCACGAGTCGCGGTAGGACTTGGATGGTAGGAAATTGAAAGGCAATATCGAGATATGCATAAAGTGCATGACTCTGAGAACATTGAACATTAGGCGTAGAACATTGATTACGGCATTGAGTGTGCCTTTGCGCACGACAACTACGAAATGACTAAGTAAGTGATATGGGGGCAAGTTGTGGTGTAACGCCATGAAACTTGTCGTGAACATTGAAGGATATACTTCGTGCATCGGAGTATGCAGTTGTGGCACAGTTGCCACGGAACTGCTATTATGCAAATAAATTATGAATTGAATACGTTAGATAGAAAGATTATGGAACTTAAGTCATTGGGGCGTCGTGTATAAATATGGATGTATTGGGGCATAATGCTTCGGCGAAATACGAGTTAAGTCGGAATATGAATATGGAAGGCAAGGCTCGTATGGATGATGTGACTTATATGCTGTGATATGAATTGCATGGTCAATGGACTGGATGGCCCGTGCACGGGTCTGGCTTCCCTCGAACGGTTTGCCCGGAGCGCTGGGATCGTTGGGCCTATGAGGGAATTATATGTGGTATTTATGGTGCACTTCATTCAGACGGGTTGCGCCCGGACAGTGTTGTGATAAGCTATGATATCCATAAGTTTGGGAGCCTTCGGGTGCTGGACTCGCAACCCAGACCGAAGCGATCGTAGGCTTACACATGATAAGATGCCAAGTCCATTACGGTACGGAACACCGTGACCTTTATGTATATTAGGTCCGATGTATTGTGATTTGAATCGGGTGTAGGCACAGAGCCTGCCACCCTTAAGCACATGTCTAAGTCGGGTTGATTGGTTGTGTGAATTGTATGGTTTTGCTATGCATATGTTCTAACGATGCAGGTTAAGCGAGTCTTGACGGCGATGGGCACGAACACTAAGTTTATGTTTATGTCTAACTGTATCTGGTACAGGGACACGGGATTGGACACATTCTAAATCATTATAAAATGAATATTGCTATGAAACTGATCCTAAGGCTAACTAGAAAGATCACCAAATAAGATGCATGCTTCACTAAATGTATTTAGTGTTGGTTTGGGTGCGAGTGGGTCTTGATCAATGCGAAGCGAGGACGAAAGCACTAATCCCCTACTAGTCTGTTTTGTATGTTCTGGTTATGTGTTTGGCTTGCGGCGGGGCTTGGCTTGGACGCGTCGAGGCATGGAGTCCTTGGCGTATCGAGGCGGGCTACCGCATTTGGCGTTCGGACTTGCAACATGGAAATGTTCGGCCGAAGACTACTTGTTGGCTATATAGAGACATAATGTATGGAGCAATGAAATCCTTTGTGAGCTAAAAGAAATCATGAGCGTTGTAGCCAATTGGCATTTATGTTAGGCTATTCAAAACCATTATAACCTCGGTTCATTATAAATAAAAAAGATTTGTGTTTTACTATGTTTTCTTTCGCTGCTATGTTATCAATTTGAGATAAACCTATGTGCATCTGTCATCTTGCCTTGCCTGAGCGCAACACCAGACTCATGCGGCATCACGCCCCAGCGAGGACGATGATTCGGGTGAAAATCTAGCGAGGACGAGCGATTTTTCGGATCGGGGCGTGACAATTTAAGTACCATGTGGCTTAGAGTTATTTACACCTAGTTGACAAAAGTAAAATTTTGACTTGTACCAAAACTAATCTCTAGTTTTAAAACTTTAGATTCAAAGGTATTAATAAACTATTTGTTTACATAAATAGTTTAAATATACCAAAAGGAATATCCAGCACCACAAATTGGTAATAGTCTTTGATATTGTTATGTAAGCACTATTGTTACTAAGAATATAACAAAAAGTTTAGATATGTCCTTGTTTAATAAGTTTTGTTATTAAATAGATTATGCAAACATATAAAGGAGAGAATTGTCTTGTCAACAAAATATGTGTAAGTTTTGTTCACAAGGCACTTATGTAAACAGATATATAAACAAAATTGTTCTATTAAAATTGTTAATAAACGAAGTACTTAATGGTAGCGAGCAACTTCGATGATTGAAAAATAATTAGCAGTACAACTTAATGCTATCAAACTGAAACGGTAAGAAACATATACTAATGCTAACAACTTGATGATTGCAAATTTATAAAAGCAAATTCGTTTTATTTGAAATTTTAATAAACGATTTAATGCTAGTATACTGAAACGGTAAGAAATATATTAATTCTAACAAGCAATATATATATATATATATATATATATATATATATATATATATATATATATATATATATTAGACGTTTATATATATATATATATATATATATATATATATATATATAAATATAAACGTCTAATATATATATATATATATATATATATATATATATATATATATATATATATATATATATATATAATGTGAGTCCAGGAAGTAAGAATTTTAATGGTAGCAAAATAATATAGTAGACGTCCTTGTTAACTGATTGGTATGACCATAAGGAATATAAGAAAGCACTCAACTCTTAGAATGTTAGAAAAATGTTCTTGATTTTTCTTTTGCAATCATGTAGGCAACCAAAATAAACAAGTTTAATATTACTGGTCTCTGAGAAAGTCGCACTGAACGCACTGCCATAAGAATTGATTCGAGGTCTATGTGCAGATTGTTCTTTCATGGTCCTAGTGATAAAATTTTCGTGTTACCGGCTTCTATGGTCGCACACAACTTCGAGAGATGTGATCCGAACTTAGCTTTGGCCAGAAGAACACGAAAAAAAAATGAACATATGGAGATGGATTCCTTTGGACTCAAAGGCCAGTATAATACATAAAGTATATGAGGTAATATAATTATAATTGTTATATGCATCACGCACGCATTATTCTAGTCTTGTGGATACCGTTGAGTTTAGCTGTTAGTGGTAGCTGAGCTGCTGTTGTTCCTTTTACTTGACCAAGACCTATATATGCTGTCACCTTCCCTTCGCCTTCTCTTTCGACTAGGTCTTTGTTGGTAGTCATCCCCCACTACACCTTAACTTCGCTTTCATGACTTTGATTACATAGCTAGCGTGCAGTCCTAAAAGCTTTTCATTTTTAGCAGCTAAGCTCTGCGTCTGCTTCTAAACAGGAATTAAGAGCAATATATCTGTTTATTATGTACTGCCATCCAGCTGCTAACGCATTCAACATTCTACTGTTTATTATGCTTCATACAGATTGCAAAATAGATACATGTTACTTTATTTGTTATTTATTTAGTTCATAGAAGTATGATATGTTAATCTTAACTTTAGTTGGTTGTGCTAGAATTGACACGTCGGTAGATTGAATCACTTAAATTATCATAAATATATGCAATTTGGTAAGGATCCCGTGAGGGTCGTGGTCACCGGGCTACTCTCCGGTAGATCATTGCGGAAGTACTTAGTTATTGCAGTGAATATTAATATCAGATTATTAACCCTGTTGTGTTAATGGCCTAGGATGATATGCTTGGACATAGGATACAACATGTCTCATACTTGTCCAACATGGACACAATATGATACGATACAACACCTACTTTGGATATCAGTGCTTCGTAGCATAAAATGCAAGTTTAGGGGAGCAAAGGAAAAGGAAAACTTAAATTGGAATCCAAGATATGTTCTGAGGTTCCAGATTCCATCATGGGATAATTAAGAAAGGAAAATCAAAATAGAAAGTAAGTACAAAGTATTGAGATTTTAATGGAAACATCTTTTCCTAAATATAATAGATAATATTGGAAGTATATTATTAGTATAAAGGGTTTATTAGACCCTAAAACAACTGCAAGATTCTATGTAATGATTAATCTCTTGCACAATATGAATAAAATAGAAGACCACTGTTGCTACAATTGTACATAGTGATTAACCCACTTTCCATTAATTTGCTCAGGTTCCTAGGAAACAAGTATCAAAATAGATTACTTGAAGTTACAGATGCAAGGTGTATTCCTACCAAGGCATTTTGTTTTCGGGTTTTTTCCCCTACTATCTACTAGTCTACAGGTTAACTAACCACATCTCTCCTTTCTTATGATTTACTCCGTTAATTGCCAGATTTCCTAGGTGGTTCATAAACAATATCGATGGAGGGTTAGGTCTACCATAGAATAATCATGTCATTATGAAGGTATGACTTCCTTGTATTGATCACCTAATGTAGAAAAATCAATGTTTTGATCAGTTAAAGCAACAGCTTGAACGCCCTATTGAAGTAGCATCGATCCGGAGTCAAATAAGCGTGAAACAAAGAAGTGACTTTTGTTAGTCCCGAGGCGTAGATATAGATAGAAACAGGAGTTCAGCAAGCCTACACAGTAGGTGTCACAAATGAGGAGTTTAACAAGCCTACACAGTAGGTACCACAAATGAGGAGTTTACCAAGCCTACACAGTAGGTTCCACAAAAGAGATAGATCTCAAGAACAAAGTTAGGCCTCCCTACTTAGTAGGTGCCTTAAAACCTGAAGAACGAGTTACAGAGAAACATAAGAAGAAGAAGAAGAAGAGGATTAAATCTGCTGGGGTATAAAAATACCGTTGCTCAAAACAAGATTCGCCTCTATACGATCTGCTTCCAGGAACCAGCAAGTTCAAGAGAACTTCTGGAACGCTCGTCAGTCACTATTTGTGACTTGAACGGGCTTCCTGAACTTTACGAACTCCCTTAACTCTCTTCTTTGGTGCATCTTAGAAAGGAGGCAAGGGGACTCTATTTATAGAGTGGAGTGAGAACTCACTATCTCTCATATCTGATGTGGGACTAAAACACCAATACTCTAAAATAGTGTATGATTTTTACATCATCCCACAATCAACATAGTCAAGTGCTAGCCCACGCTTTCCCTCCGAATACTCTGTGCATGCACGAGACAACCTGGAGTCCATGTCGAGTCCGAGCCTACACAACAAAAATCAACTTGCGTCCTTGTTGGAATTAATCTTTTTTCTTCTAAGAAAATACTCCCACATGGCATACACTTGTGCTCCACTACACCTCATGTGCACACCTCAACACAAGCATTGCTTTATGTTGAGATACTCACCATTTGGTGTTTCCGATGTGGGACTATCTTTCCTAGTCTAAAAAAACACCAACAATCCCCCACATATCTCAATATACAGGTTAAGCGTTCCCCACGGTGACTGTCCATCATGCATTAGGAGAGATTTCGCTGACGACTTGAATCTTCCCGCATGGGTCAAATAACAGTATGATACAAGAATGGACTAAGCCTTGAATTCTGTACCATAGCTGCAATTCTTTCCACTCACATAATATAGTAATTTTTGCTTCTGGGTGCACATTAAAGGCCATGTGCCAGCCTGGTTTCCGTGTATATATTTTGGACATCTACAAGTTTACCCTCAAGATACGGCATGTATCTCTATCCATACACTCTAGGTGAGTTCTTTTAAAGAGTCCTTGGCATGAAGCCTTGCGCTTCCGTGCGGTGCTACGCCGCTATTACATGGCCTAAAACCGAGGCTTTATCCCTAACTGGGTACCTCATCGTAGAGTCATACTACTGTAGCATGAGGTCACAAGCCTCTTTGTAGTGCCAAGCTACCAAGCATGAAGCCTTGTGCTTCCGTGCGGTGTTACGCCTCTATGACATGGCTTACGAAGCCGAGGCTTTACCCTACCTGGTACCTCTTCGTGGTGTCATGCCACTGTAACATGAGGACACTGGCCTCTTTGTAGTGCTGTCTACCACTCTTCATTTATAATATACAGTATTAGGCTACCTGCCTATAAGCGGTGCTACGCCGTAGTGACATGGCTTGCTAAGCCAAGGCATTACCCCTACCTGGGAACCTCATTGTGGTGCCACCCCACTGTAGCATGGAGTCCATCACTACAAGAAAAAACCCTTTTTACAATATTGAAAAAACGTTGTAAAAGGTCTTTTACGACGTTCAATAGAAGGTCGTTATATCCAGGGTTGTAAAAGGGGAGATATCTTCCACAATGTTCATTTGAACATTGTAAAAATGTTGTAGAAGTTCTTCTCATAACAGTTTATAAACATTGTTGAAATTTCTAAAATCTGACCAAAACTTTTCTACGACATTTTTTAAATATTGTAAACAATACTTTTAAAATAAATTGCACATGTTGTGAATATAATTTCAACAACATTATGCAACTGTGGTAAAAACAATATCTACCACGTTCAGTAAACATTGTACATATATTTTATACAACATTGTACAAATATTGTAAAAAAGTTTATACAACTTTTACAAAATGTTGTATATTTTATTCAATCATGTTTGCCTAACATTTTAATAAATATTTGTATGTTGTAATTATAATATCAACAATAATTTAAAAGTATTGTAAATAAATTTTACAATATTTAGAAATGTTGTTAAAATATTATCTTACAACAATTTTGGTACGTTGTTGATAAAAAAAAGTTTATACAACTTCTACAAAATGTTGTATATTTTATTCAATCATGTTTTCCAAACATTGTAACAAATATTTGTATGTTGTAATTATAATATCAACAATAATTTTAAAATATTGTAAATAAATTTTACAATGTTTAGAAATGTTGTTAAAATATTATTTTACGACGGTGTTGAAACGTTGTTGATTATGTTTCCATTTTAAAAAATACAATTTAAAAATAAAAATATATTGAATCCAATTATAATACTAATACAAATACATTATTCTAATTTTCGCTCATGTTGTCGTTGTTGTTGTTGCTATCGCTGTTGCTCTTACTACCGTTGTTAGTATTGCTACTATTGTTGCTACTGCTGCTCTTGTTGAATTTATTGTGTTCTCACTTTCTCAGAAAATTTTGAAATCACTTTTAATCCCCATCTACCGTTATTGAAGTCTTCTATGCTTTGAACACCATCATGACCACTCGCGCTTGCGGCTAGTTTTTGCCTCTTTTCTGCGGCCTCTATTTCATTCTGTGATTTGACAAGATATAAAACAAAGATAAGCGTTTAAGAAAGTAAAGAACAACATTAATCAAAAGTAAATATTATCTATAACAATATCATAACGGTATCAATAAATATGGATTAGTAGATAAACTATATATAATGAATGCAAGCATTTCAGTATGCTTAAAATTTGACAGATCAAACTTTTATATAAAAATTAAACTTTTCAACTGCATATCAAAATGTGAAACCCATGTTTTGTAATTTATTAATAATAGTGTTTTAGTATTATTATTATTAGTAAATCTATTATTATTATTATTATATTTTCTGAGTGTTAAAAATGATTTCGAAAAAAATAATAACAAGGATCTTTGAATTCAGACCTAGACCCGAGTCCGAACCCAGACCCAGGCCTGAGCCGAACCCTTTCTTTTTTCCTATTAAATCTAACTTGGTTTTGATAGTTGTTTAATTATTAAAAAAATAAAAAAATAAATATTATAGCTGGTCCCGTAGGACCAGCACCCCTCTCAACTCACTCACTCACGTATAACCCGTTCTTCCCATTCCTATTCTTCCTCCCTATTACTCCTCCTTACCACACAAGAGCACACCACTCATTCCCTTTATTTACTCCCACTCACCCACTCCTCTACTCAAAGAAGAATAAACTCTTCTCTTCCCACCACTCAGAGAACAACTTCATTTTCTCCCCACTCTCTCAACAACCCACTTCCTCTCCCCACAAACCCTCACCCGACCACTCTAGCCGACGCCGAGCCCCGCTCCCCGCGTCACCCTCCGGCCGACCACCCCCTTCTCGGCCGACCGCCGACCAGCGCGCCCCGCGGCCGAGCTTCCCTCGGCGCCCGCGCCCCCGGCCAGTGCTCCGGCCGACCGCGCCTCCTTCGGCCGACCGCCGTGCCCGCCCCAGCGGAGCCGCGCCCCCTCCGGGTCAGAACCCGCCGGCGCCCCGTCGACAGCCCCCTGTCGCGGTGAACCCCGCACCCGTCCCCCTTGTGCGGCCAACCTCGCTGCACCCCGACAGCCCCTGTCATCGCTGCCCTTCGTCGTACGTTCCCGTGCGGCTCCTCTTTGGCCAGAACCCCCTGTCGTGTCCTAGCTGCTGCGTTTTTCAACGTTCTTCGTCGACGCTGTTGATTCCAGCGCTGACCTGGAAATACGTTCGCTGTTCTGGATCTTATTTCTTTCTTTCTATTTTTCATCTGAGAGCTCTAGCCGAGCAACCCGAGGTATAATCCCCTGTCCCGCTCATTTTATTATTTAGTCGATGATGAAATGGTCCCCGATTCCCTTTGGGAATTCGGTTTTAGCGACGTCGTAATTTTTCGAGACTTTCGGAAAGGTCCTGTGAATTATTTTGGATTCCCGGAATATTTCGGGAATTGATTTTTGGTATGTTTTAGCTTTCCGGATTTTTCCGGTAGCGTTCTATGATTTGTGGAATTGGAATCGGACTTCTGAAATTATTTCGGATCGTCCCGATTATTCTGTGGTTTGGTTGTGGATTTTATATATATATAAATTCGGGTTTTTCCCTGGTTTGGGATTTGTAGGAAATTATCGGCACCATTTTCCAGTTTTTGGGTTGACCAAAAACAGAGGAGATGCTGTCGGATTTTTCCGTAAATCCTAGATTATTTTAAAAATGAATTTAAAATAAATTTCGGAATTTTATTCGATATTTGATTTTGGGGTGACGACCGTATCAGTCAATGGACCCAGCTAAGTGCAAACGAAACCGGCCCCGCCCGGACGTTGAGGCAATTAGCCAAGATGAGGATTGGACCATATCTGAGACTCCATATTTATCTTTATTTTTATTATTTATTTCTGTTTATATTTTATTTAATATTTCAGTTTAAGACTAACAGCGGTTTTGTCTTATTTCAATTTATGTAAATAAATTGTAATGGGCATAAGTCCAGCTGGCTGTGGTCTGTAACTGTATTAGCTTAGATTTTCTTGTCATTTCTGGTTTTACAAGTTTTCTATTTAACGATTAAATTGACTAAAAAGTATTTTCGTACAAAATTAATTAATATTTTCTCACTTAAAATTGACAAGTTTATTATTAATTAAAAAGTCACGTATTTCTCACTAAATAAAAAAAATTAGCTTTATATTTATATTTATAAAAAATACCAAGTTTTTCTAAAATATTCTGGCATCGACGATGTTTTCACGAATTCAAAGTTAAAATGACCTTTTTCCCTCGTATTAAAACAACGCACTAATAACCGTATTTTCTGTGTTTGCTTAATTAAAGAACTAAAATTGGACTAGGACGCAACTAGAGATTTCAACTAGCATAGCTAAGTTGGTGAACCTAATATCTGAGTCTATTTCTCGAATGTAGGAATTCGAGGACGACTCTAATTACCTGTCTCGAAGTCTTCTACCTCTCCAGTCATTTCCTTTGAGGCAAGTATAGTTTATGTTAGTTTACAGTTATTTATTTAATCGCTTTACTGCAAGTCTAAACCACGATGCAAACACGAAACTCTCTTTGAGAGTACTGTAACTACTGGGGACTGGGGGAATAGCGTAATGATTATGACCATACTGTAACAAAACCCCTTATCCATTCCTGTAACAAACCTAAGCCGGTCATATTTCATTGCCTGTTCAAATCACTGTTTTACCGTTGCAAACTGTTTCATATTTAAAACTGTTTAGAACTGCATGATTCTATTATTTAATTTAACTGTTTAAAATTAGCATGAATTGTACTTTGCTCCCTCCTGACTGGAGATACATTTTTAGGAGATATTGAGGATACAGATCGGTTTTACAACAGCTACTACGACCCTGTGTTGTACCCAGTTGTGCTGCCAGTCCCCACAGGAGGACGCTGGGACTGAGGCCGATGATCCTGCCGATAGATAGATTTCTTTTTTCTGTATTTTGTTATTTCAAATTATGTATTTCATTTCAGAACAATCTCCTTTAGTATTTAAATTTCAAAGTTTAATAAAGTTTATTTCCGAAGTTGAGTTGTGACAAATATAGTGTTGTTGTATGGTTACTTGCTACTGAACAGCTTACTGCCGCCATCTCAACAACGGTGCAGGCTGGGCATGATCCGGTTTGACCCAATTAGTTGGGATCGGGTCGTGACATGTTTTCAGTGGTGGCCCATGCAGGTTCTGCATACAACAACTTAGGAAAACATACCTAGAAATAATTAGAACACTAGAACATTGATTTGTCACGACATAGGACCGAATTATATAAATAAATATTTTTGTTTGATTATAGACTGGTAGGATACCTTGCTTATGTATGTACCCTAAACCTTCCAGATCATGGCCAAAGGAAAGACTACCCGATCCGGCCCTGCTGACGATGAGGTGTCATCAACTGATCACACCCCTTCTCAAGCACGCCGGGACCCACCTCCCTTGCAGCTGACAGACCATCCCCATGCTGCACCAGCTCCCCGGCCCGTTTATGCTTCCACAGCGCAAGCGGCAGAACCGGCACTTTCCCGGGCTGAGCCGCAGATCCCTGCGGTAGTGCCCGTACCAGCTGCCCCACCAGTACCCGTGGATCCCACTGACCTAGTGGGAATGCTACAAGGAGTGCTTGAAGCACAGAGAGCTCAAGCAGAAGCCCACAGAGAGCAGACTGCTGCCCAAGTTGAAGCCCATCGCGAGCAGACCGTGATTATAAGAGAAGGCATGGAGAATGCCCACAACGTGGCTATGGCTGCCCTCGAGAGAGGAGGAACCACTTCATCAGGGCCACGACCTGCCAAGGTAAGCATGATTCAGGAGTTAGTTATATTTCTTTAAGGCCATTCTTTTGATTAGAGGCGTATTATTGCATGAAGGTTGGAGATATAGATAGCTTTAAGAAGCAAGACCCCCGACCATTCAAAGGAACCGAGGGTATCATCTACGCCGATGAATGGCTAGACCATATGGAGCGTCTTTTGAGCGTCGCTCGACTCCCGGAGGACCTCAAGACCGAAGCTGTAGGACTCCAACTACAGGATGTGGCGAGTACCTGGTATCGGAATGAACCCCGACTCCAGGACAAGCAGCTCGACTGGGACACCTTCAAGAAGCTGTTCCGCAGGAAGTTCTTCCTAATATCGGAGATACGGGAAATGGAGAGGCAATTCCAGAACTTGAAGCAGGGAAACATGACGGTCAGCGAGTATGCGGCAGAGTTCGGCCGACTAATCCGCTTTGCCCAGAACCTGGTAGCTGACCCCAAGGATCGTGCTGAGCGATTCAGGTATGGCTTACGAGAAGAGATTCGCACCCTTGTGATCGCAGGTGGCGCTAAGACTTATGAGAGGATCCTGATCCGAGCTCAAGACGTGGAGAAGAGCCAGCCTTCTCGATCCAAGATGGAGTACCCTGGAACTAGCAACTTCCAGGGTAGTCAGAAGAGGCCCAACAACAACAACAACAACAACAGGCCCTCGCACCACCAGCAACATCATCATCAGGCGAGGACCAATGACAGGGTACACCAGAAGCAGATCCATGTCTGCGACTATTGCAAGAGGCCAGGACATCAGTCGAACATCTGCAGAAAGAGGCTAGGACACTGCCTAGTCTGTGGGTCTGCCACCTACCAAGTGAAAGACTGTCCCATGTCAGCCCACCGGACCGGAACCAACCAGCAAAGAGCTCCCCTACCTACTCAGCAATAATAGTTTGGATAGCACCAGCAGAAGACCGGGCGAGCTTTTGCCCTAGCAGCTGATGAGCAGGAGCCAGAGCAGGAACCCACCGCTGATGTCATCACGGGTTCCATTTATGTGTTTTCACATCCTGCTCTAGCATTATTTGATTCGGGTGCATCACATAGTTTCATATCATCCAAGTTTATATCTGCACACCACATAGATTCGGGACTTAGCAAGGTGATTAGTAGGGTTATGACCGGTGGTGGACCTATACCCATCACTGAGGCTTGTAATTGTCCCATAACCATCTCTGGCCATCAGTTCTCAACACCTTTACTAGTGATGCCTCTGCCCAACTATGATGTAGTCCTAGGGATGGACTGGTTAAGTGAACAACATACGCTGATAGATTGTCACCGAGGATGTGTAATCTTCAGCCCACCAGGAGAACTGGAGTTTGAAATCTCTCGGGCTCCGGAAGATATGAAGAGTATTTCCTACTCCTCTATCACCGAAGAACCCGGGCCTCCTCACCCTATCATTGCGGAATTTATGGATGTCTTTCCAGATAGTCTTCCAGGATTGCCGCCAGATCGAGATGTGGAATTCAACATCGATCTAGTACCCGTCTCTTCCCCTATTTCTCGGGGATGCTACAGAGTCAACCCCAAGGAGGCCAAGGAGATGAAGGATCAGATCGACGAGCTGAAGTCGCAAGGATTTATCAGAGATGGGGCTTCATCCTGGGGAGCACCAGTTTTGTTCGTGCCCAAGAAGGATGGAACCGTGCGGATGTGCATTGACTACCGGGCGCTGAACAACATCACCATCAAGAACAAGTACCCCCTGCCCCGGATCGACGACCTGTTTGATCAACTGAACGGAGCCAAGGTATTTTCAAAGATAGATCTCAGATCAGGCTACCATCAAATCAAGGTCAGGAAGGAGGATATTCCTAAGACGGCGTTCAACACCAAGTATGGACAATTTGAATTCTTGGTCATGTCATTTGGACTGACGAATGCTCCTGCGGTATTCATGAAACTCGTGAACAAGGTTTTCCATGAATATCTGGATCAGTTTGTTGTTGTCTTCATCGATGACATACTGATCTACTCGAAAACGGAGGAAAAGCATGAAGAGCACGTGAGAAAAGTGCTGAGTACCTTGAGGAAGGAGAAGATCTATGGTAAGCTATCCAAATGCGAATTCTTTTTAGACAAAGTGGAATTTTTGGGCCATGTTGTCACAGGAAAAGGAATTTCGGTGGATCCAAAGAAGATAGCTGCTATTGAGAAGTGGACTGCACCAAGCTCGGTTGCAGAGGTCAGGAGCTTTTTGGGACTAGCTGGCTACTACCGGAAGTTCGTGAAGGATTTCTCCAAGATTGCGGAACCAATGACGAAGCTTACCAGGAAGAACGAGGAGTTCATATGGTCTGAAGCGTGCCAATCAGCTTTTGAGGAACTGAAGAAGAGGCTTACAACGGTGCCGATACTTGCGCTACCCGCAGGTACCGGTGGTTTCTCAATCTATAGTGATGCTTCCGGAAAAGGACTGGGCTGCGTTCTTTAACAGCACAGAAAAGTAATTGCCTATGCATCTAGACAATTACGGACTCATGAGAAAAACTACCCCACACATGATTTGGAGCTTGCAGCGGTGATATTTGCTTTGAAACTATGGAAGCACTACCTGTATGGAGAGAGAGTGGAAATATTTACGGACCACAAAAGTCTGAAATATGTTTTCACTCAGAAGGAGCTGAATATGAGACAAAGACGATGGCTGGAGCTGATAAAGGATTTTGATATCAACCTGCAGTACCATCCGGGTAAGGCTAATGTTGTTGCAGATGCACTTAGTCGATACACAATAGCGATATTCTTGACTAAGGAGCGCCATTTGCTGGAGGACATGGAGAAGCTTGGACTAGAAATTGTACTGCCCGAGGAGGAGATGAAGAAACTTGGAAGAGAAGCCATCGTACCAGGAGAGGAATCATCATTGATGCAGTTGCAAGTGCGTTCGAGTCTTATGGACAGGATCAAGGAGACAATTTCAAGACGAGACGCTTTGCAAACTCAGAGACCAAGTGATGGCAGGAACATTTGAAGGATTCTCAATCGCCAGTGACGGACCATTGAAGAATGGTACAAGGCTGTGCGTACCAACTGGCGAACTGAGGAACGAGCTAATGCAAGAAGCGCACCAGTCACAGTATTCCATACACCCTGGAGCCAACAAGATGTACCGGGATATGCGGACTATAGTATGGTGGTACGGAATGAAGAAGGATGTATCCAGGTATGTGGCTAGATGTTTAATTTGTCAGCAAGTTAAAGCCAGCAGACAGAGACCAGCAGGATTATTGCAGCCGTTTGACATTTCGGAGTGGAAATGGGAGCACATAACGATGGATTTTGTATCGGGACTGCCTCGATCCCAAGGAGGGAAGGATGCCATTTGGGTTATAGTGGACCGACTGACGAAGTCAGCTTACTTTATCCCCTTCAAGGTTGGTTTATCCACCGAGAAGTTGGCAGCACTGTACATGCGGCACATCTACCGGATTCATGGAGTTCCGGTAAGTATCGTATCTGACAGAGATACTAGATTTACATCTCACTTTTGGAAGAGTTTGCATGACAGCTTGGGAACCCAACTGAAGTTCAGCACCGCCTACCACCCTCAGACTGACGGGCAATCGGAGAGAACAATCCAGACGCTAGAAGATATGCTGAGATCCTGTATCCTGGAATTTGGAAGGTCTTGGGAAGACCATTTGCACTTGGTAGAGTTCTCTTACAACAGCTACCAAGCTAGCATCGGGATGACACCGTTCGAGGCACTCTATGGACGTCGTTGCCGCACCCCTCTTGCCTGGGACGACGTCGGAGAACGAGTGTTGCTTGGACCTGAGATGGTGACCGAAGCAGCAGAGAAGGTGAGAATGATCAGAGACAAGCTCCGGATAGCCCAAGACAGACAGAAGCATTGGGCCGATTGCAGCAGACGGCCTTTGGAGTTTGAAGCAGGCGACAGTGTGTTTATGAAGATCTCGCCTACCAGAGGAACAATCCGTTTCGGCAGAGCAGGAAAGTTGAGTCCCAGGTGTATTGGTCCATTTGAAATACTTAACAGGATTGGAGAAGTGGCTTATCGGGTGGCTCTACCCCCAAGTCTCGAAGGCGTCCACAACGTCTTCTACGTCTCGCAGCTGAGACGCTACATCCCGGACCCGAGCCATATCTTGGACCATTCAGAGTTGGAGATTGGACCCAGCCTCACAGTGCCGGAGAAACCAGTGGCAATTTTGGACCGAGGCGAGAAGAGGACCAGGAACACCGTGACGCCAATAGTCAGAGTGATGTGGCGGCACAACTCACCAGACGAGTCGACCTGGGAGCGAGAAGACCAGATGCGGGAGCAGTACTCGTACCTGTTTGAGACTTGAGGTAATCCCTAACCTTGCTTTAAATTTCGAGGACGAAATTTTCTAAGGGAAGATTGTGAAACCCATGTTTTGTAATTTATTAATAATAGTGTTTTGGTATTATTATTATTAGTAAATCTATTATTATTATTATTATATTTTCTGAGTGTTAAAAATGATTTCGAAAAAAATAATAACAAGGATCTTTGAATTCAGACCCAGACCCGAGTCCGAACCCAGACCCAGGCCTGAGCCGAACCCTTTCTTTTTTTCTATTAAATCTAACTTGGTTTAATAGTTGTTTAATTATTAAAAAAATAAAAATAATAAATATTATAGCTGGTCCCGTAGGACCAGTACCCCTCTCAACTCACTAACTCACGTATAACCCGTTCCCCCCATTCCTATTCTTCCTCCCTATTACTCCTCCTTACCACACAAGAGCACACCACTCATTCCCTTTATTTACTCCCACTCACCCACTCCTCTACTCACAGAAGAATAAACTCTTCTCTTCCCACCACTCAGAGAACAACTTCATTTTCTCCCCACTCTCTCAACAACCCACTTCCTCTCCCCACAAACCCTCACCCGACCACTCCAGCCGACGCCGAGCCCCGCTCCCCGCGTCACCCTCCGGCCGACCACCCCCTTCTCGGCCGACCGCCGACCAGCGCGCCCCGCGGCCGAGCTTCCCTCGGCGCCCGCGTCCCCGGCCAGTGCTCCGGCCGACCGCGCCTTCTTCAGCCGACCGCCGCGCCAGCCCCAGCGGAGCCGCACCCCCTCCGGGTCAGAACCCGCCGGCGCCCCACCGACAGCCCCCTGTCGCAGTGAACCCCGCACCCGTCCCCCTTGTGCGGCCAACCTCGCCGGCAGCCCCTGTCGTCGCTGCCCTTCGTCGCACGTTCCCGTGCGGCTCCTCTTTGGCCAGAACCCCCTGTCGTGCCCTAGCTGCTGCGTTTTTCAACGTTCTTCGTCGACGCTGCTGATTCCAGCGCTGACCTGGGAATACGTTCGCTGTTCTGGATCTCATTTCTTTCTTTCTATTTTTCATCTGAGAGCTCTAGCCGAGCAACCCGAGGTATAACCCCCTGTCCCGCTTATTTTATTATTTAGTCGATGATGAAATGGTCCCTGATTCCCTTTGGGAATTCGGTTTTAGCGACGTCGTAATTTTTCGGGACTTTTGGAAAGGTCCTGTGAATTATTTTGGATTCCCGGAATATTTTGGGAATTGATTTTTGGTATGTTTTAGCTTTCCGGATTTTTTCGGTAGCGTTCTGTGATTTGTGGAATTGGAATCGGACTTCCAAAATTATTTCAGGTCGTCCCGATTATTCTGTGGTTTGGTTGCGGATTTTATATATATATAAATTTGGGTTTTTCCCTGGTTTGGGATTTGCAGGAAATTATCGGCACCATTTTCCAGTTTTTGGGTTGACCAAAAACAGAGGAGATGCTGTCGGATTTTTCCGTAAATCCTGGATTATTTTAAAAATGAATTTAAAATGAATTTCGGAATTTAATTCGATATTTGATTTTGGGGTGACGACCGTATCGGTCAATGGACCCAGCTAAGTGCAAACGAAACCGGCTCCGCCCGGACGTTGAGGCAATTAGCCAAGATGAGGATTGGACCATATCTGAGACTCCATATTTATCTTTATTTTTATTATTTATTTCTGTTTATATTTTATTTAATATTTCAATTTAAGACTAACGGCGATTTTGTCTTATTTCAATTTATGTAAATAAATTGTAATGGGCATAAGCCCAGCTGGCTGTGGTCTGTAACTGTAATAGCTTAGATTTTCTTGTCATTTCTGGTTTTACGAGTTTTCTATTTAACGATTAAATTGACTAAAAAGTATTTTCGTATAAAATTAATTAATATTTTCTCACTTAAAGTTGACAAGTTTATTATTAATTAAAAAGTCACGTATTTCTCACTAAATAAGAAAAATTAGCTTTATATTTATTTTTATAAAAAATACCAAGTTTTCCTAAAATAATCTGGCATCGATGATGTTTTCCCGAATTCAAAGTTAAAATGACATTTTTCCCTCGTATTATAACAACGCACTAATAACCGTATTTTCTGTGTTTGCTTAATTAAAGAACTAAAATTGGACTAGGACGCAACTAGAGATTTTAACTAGCATAGCTAAGTTGGTGAACCTAATATCTGAGTCTATTTCTCGAATGTAGGAATTCGAGGACGACTCTAATTACCTGTCTCGAAATCTTCTACCTCTCCAGTCATTTCCTTTGAGGCAAGTATAGTTTATGTTAGTTTACAGTTATTTATTTAATCGCTTTACTGTAAGTCTAAACCACGATGCAAACACGAAACTCTCTCTGAGAGTACTGTAACTACTGGGGACTGGGGGAATAGCGTAATGATTATGACCATACTGTAACAAAACCCCTTATCCATTCCTGTAACAAACCTAAGCCGGTCATATTTCATTGCCTGTTCAAATCGCTGTTTTACCGTTGCAAACTATTTCATATTTAAAACTATTTAGAACTGCATGATTCTATTATTTAATTTAACTGTTTAAAATTAGCATGAATTGTACTTTGCTCCCTCCTGACTGGAGATACATTTTTAGGGGATATTGAGGATACAGATCGGTTTTACAACAGCTACTACGACCCTGTGTTGTACCAGTTGTGCTGCCAGAGTCCCCACAGGAGGACGTTAGGACTGAGGCCGATGATCCGGCCGATAGATAGATTTCCTTTTTTTGCATTTTGTTATTTCAAATTCTGTATTTCATTTCAGAACAATCTCCTTTTGTATTTAAATTTCAAAGTTTAATAAAGTTTATTTCCGAAGTTGAGTTGTGACAAATATGGTGTTGTTGTATGGTTACCTGCTACTGAACAGTTTACTGCCGCCGTCTCAACAACGATGCAGGCTGGGCCTGATCCGGTTCGACCCAATTAGTTGGGATCGGGTCGTGACACAAAATCCAGATTGCTAGTTGGACTGGTGGAGTTAGTTAACATGTGGTGGAGTTGGCTAATATCAAAATCAGTAACTAAACAACAACAAAGTTAGGGTTTAACAGCTTAGCCATAGGATTCATTGCAAGCATCCAGCTATATACAATTAAATTAGAACAGACCAGTTAATCATAAAGCATAATTATGCCATAGCCTAAAATCTTAGGTGATCTTACATCACTCAATATAGAGTCTCAGTAAACTCTCCTCATGGCATTTTCTTTCATATTTTAAACAAAATAAGAAGCGTCAAGAAAATACTTCTCTAGTGCCATAGCCTAGAAAACTTTGACTGCAATCCGCTCCTCATATGATCATAGCATTTCTAGTACAACCTCAATAAAACACTTCAGATCATAAGAAGAATGGGCCCATTAATGCCAGGCACCTGAACTTACTAACTTAAATCTGTCCGATGACTCCTAAATGTTAGCAAGATAATAATGGAAAAAACCAAGGTATATGTATGTAGCAGAGTGCACATAAAAGTAGCAAGATGCATATGAAGTGTAAATTAGCAAAGAAAACTATTGAGAGACAAAAAGAATTAGCATATTACTGAGATTGCTTTCAAATTTTCTTTTCCCCATCAGGTGGGTTCAAATATTCTTCAGGCAGTGAACAATGAGATGTTGAGTGTCCTCTCTGCTGCAGTAGGGAAGCAATTTTTTGGTGGTGTGTGCTACTTAATGAGTATTTGCTTGCGGCTCCTTCAGTTATAATGCATATGTAGAAATATGGGTATCTGTTCATTAAGAAGCTTTGCATGTTGTTGTTATAGTTCTTTCAGTCGTTAGCAAGGGGAAGTATCAGTCTATGGAAGTTGATGGTGTTCAATATTGAATCTTATAAAAAAATTAGTGTGGATGTAGAATGATGATTTAGGCTATTTGCATAATTCATGTGTTCTTGAAAGTTTAAGAGTTCGAATAAATATTTGTCAACACTTATGACTTATGTTGAGTTTTCATGGTACCGAACTCTGATACCACGACGAATTTCATATGTGTATATGATATCATGCTGATATTTAAATGCTTAATGTGTCTGTTGCATGCATTTAGGTAAACTAATCCCAAAAGTTTGGAAGTAATCCAGTTTTCTCTCATGAAAGAGTACACGATGAAACTAATATCCACAAACTTTACGTAAAAAAAAACTATGAAGTACATTAATAGGATTGTAACATTGTACTTCATTTTAAACCCTTGCCTTGAGAGCAAGCATGTCGACAAGAATGAGAAAACTATGGATATATAAGTGGTTAGAAGAAATTAAAAGATGCAAAAGTTTTCCTTTATTAATTTAACTACTTGAAAGGTATTTCTGTTTGTCTACATGCTTAGAGAATATGCTTTGAATAAACTACTATAAGCATGATTAGGATTGCCAAATCTGACATTTTTTGAAAGTTCAAAATTGGTTAGGCATCTAGGAAGCCACTAATATTCACCTTAATCTAGGATGCAGATATCTTCGGTTAATCTATTTGCATACATATTGAGCCATTTAGTGTTTTCTACGTCTAAGTTACTGTTACAAAGTTTGGACTTGAACTAAAATCACATGTTTCATAGTTTTAGCTCTGCTTTACTTGGCAGAGTCACCTTTGAGATGGTCTCTATCTATGTGACTCAACATAATCTATTTCGGAAGTTATTTATGAATTCGTTTGTAGCCTGGAGTGACTTACAGCCCATGACATACAAATTAAGGCTATATGAGCCGATGTTTATAGAAATCGAGAGATCATTTCAATTTTTGTAGTTAATGTTCTCTTGTAAATTGCATTCCTTCCCTTTCTTGATTCACATGATCTCTTCTACAGTGGTCCACAGATACCTTAAAATGTATCATAGCCTAAGGGATTCCCATGAGGAAATGATTACTAAGTGCCTGGTAACTTGAGAACAAATCAAGAAAACATAGGAAACATGTGCTTCCTGACTGCTCCATATAGATTTATTTTTCAGCTTATGTGTTCTTCAATTGAACATGCAATAGGATCTTGTGGAGTTAGAGTGCAAGACATGGGCAGCAGCTGGTGTCAATAATAAATATGAGATAGGGAACAATAGACCTTAAGATCATGGTAAAGTTCTTATGCACATGTGCAAAGGGAGTTGAGAGTTAGGAACTGTAGGATATATGGTGTATGCAAAGGGAGATGAGAGTTAGGAACTGTAGGATATGTGTAGCTAGTAGCAAAATCTGATTTCTAGGATACTAACTGATAACATTAGTGTTAAGGATACTAACTGATACTAATAGGTGGTGATTTCCAGGATACTAACTGTTAACTGATATTAACAGGTGGTGATTTCCAAAATCTGACTTCCAGGATACTATAACTGATAACATTAGTGTTGAAGATACTAACTGATACTAACAGGTGGTGATTTCCAGGATACTAACTATTAATTGATACTAACATGTGGTGAATTCCAAAATCTGATTTCCTGTTAGCCGAAGGGATTCCAGGACTAGCTGTTAACATCTGAGTGTTAATAAATTCAGATTTCCTATGTATCTTGGAAATCACCACCTGTTAGTATCAGTTAGTACATGGGTCGTGCAAGTGTAGGGCTCACGTAGACATCTGGACATTTGTCCTACGTAGGCAGCTGGATACTTGATCCTACGTAGGCACCCTGGATACTGATCCTATGTAGTACCTTGGATACTTAATCCTGCATAGGCAACCTGGACGTATGCTTGTGCGTGTGCAGAATTAGTCATAGAGACTAAACCATCTTCTTTAAGTGGGTTTTCTAGCAGACCCAAGCACTTCCTTGAGCGCCTACAAGGCCCCCTTTAACGCTTCAAAAATTCTTAGTAGACTTGCTCAGATTTTGAAATACATTGAAAGTTAAATATGCCATTCCTTCTTCTGATATGACTATCATTAGAAGAGTACCATTTAGTATCAGTTAGTACATGGGTCGTGCATGTTCAGATTTCCTGTGTATCTTGGAAATCACCACCTGCATGTTCAGATTTCCATGTTCATAGACAAAATGCCTCAGGTCATAAGCCACCCTTAATTTTTCTTTCCAAAAAACTTGATCAGCACAAAACTTGTCGATTACTAAACACGAATAAATTGATCAATGTGTGATGGATTTCAGGGATTTGACACCATGGTTGGAGAGAATGGAACTAAGCTATCCGGTGGCCAGAAGCGAAGGGCATGTTGCCATCGCGAGGGCTATTCTCAAAGACCCCCGCATTCTGCTTCTCGACGAAGCCACGAGCGCTCTGGACGCAGAGTCTGAGAGGATAGTGCTGGAGGCACTCGACAGAATAATGACAGAACAAATTCCTTATATGTTTGAAATTTAACATACAATCAACAAAACCCAAAAATCAACAAAATCCAAAAAAATAAAAAAATAAATCCCAATGTTCGACCACATAATATGAGACGAACAGATTCCTCATATTTTTTAAATTTAACATACAATCAATAAAACCCAAAAATCAACAAAATCCAAAAATTCAGAGAAGGAGAGAGAGAGCATTATTCAGAGTTAATAATGCAAGAATAAGGGTTCAAGATCCATGGAGACACATTTATAAGGTGTGTTTTGTGTGGCTGGCACACATGCATTAGGGGCCAATCAAAACAAATACAATAAGTTGTCGTATCAGCATCCTATCCGAAATTCTACTATCAAAAAACTTATCCTAGCTGACATGTTTTTCACGGTAAGTTAGTTAAAACTGCACCAACGCTGGTGGCTAGGAACATTATTGTTGATGATGCAAAACTCTCGTAATAAATTATCCTATCATTCCTCCTTTCACAGGGAGTTTTATTTCAGTTCCCTGAGATGTCGCCCTTAATTGGGCCAGCTTTTGGATTGTGGGCTTCTTTCCTACATAACGTCCTGAACTTTTCAACCTATAAATGACTACATTGTTGATAGGCACTCATAATTCTTACCAAGTGGCATAAGTGGTCATATAGATCCCATCTTAAAGGGTAGACAAACATATTTGACCTCTGGGTATCATAATTCAGGTATCGCAAAAAACTGAAGTCTATTGGGTGATAACTAATACCACAATGTTTGATAAGAAAAAGGTTACAATCCATTGGTTTATCATAGGCCACATACTAGATTCTGTTGCACTTTACTTGAATATGTCAACTAGTATAGGTGACAGTGATGCATTCATTGATACAACCCAACTCTATGCAACATTTAATTTATGATAGGTATATAGTAAACTTGGTCAGGTGCTAATTCTAAGTATGCATTCCTCACTATATGAACACATCATCAAGGTTAAAAGTTCTTACCCATTGGAATCAGATGAATCCTCAATATAGAAGTGAAGAATTGCACCATGGGGATCACGAGTATCAGTAAGCACAAATCGTCTAACAGTACCAACAACACGTCCAGAAACATCAGGATCTCCATCCTCTATTAGCACCCGTATAATTATTCCTCTTACTAGATTTGGCTGCTTAAATATAGAAAATAAATAATACCACTCCATGCAAAATAACTAACATAAGCAAAACACACAAAAATTACATAAGTGTCTATACGAGACTTGATTAGGAGAACAAATACAAAAGGCTCTCCAAACCTGTAGTAGGCCTCTGGGATGATAGAATAGCAACATCTCCCTCCTTGAAGGTCCACTTGCATTCATGATTTGGAAGAACTGTGACATCATACCATCCTAGATTTGACAAAGTTGATAGTAACTTACAGGAAATTGGTACTTCTACTCAGCTTCAGGAGTATTAGAACAACATTGCAAAAAATAAAAAATAGAAGAAAGACCTTATACTTCCATGGCATTGTAGGAAAGAAAGAATGAGTGGAATCAACATGGAGCAACAACATCAATATAAAGCACTAAAAGACTGAAGCCTTGGAAGAAATCAACACATCTTCATTACAGGACTTGAGAAGTCCTGTTCCACGAAAAGAAAGTAAGAAACCCCCTTTCAGTAGAGCTTTTACATTGATAATGTGGTTTAAGGTTTAAGAAGTTTTGGTTCAGTTTTATTTGATTCAGACTGAAACAGAGCAAACTACACACAAAATATAAGGGAGAAGGAAATCTAAACTAGAACCATCTTAATTTTCCTATCAGGTCACATACAAGCCATTAACATAAAATGATCGGTCCATACAATCACAGAGTTACCTAAAGCAGACCTAGAAGATGTAAGACCAAGTCAGGATGACTCTTCTATACGACTTCAACAGTCCTAGATATCCTAAAAGCCTCAACACCAGAGATAACATCACATGATCTGTTCTTATTTTGTTAGCTGTATATAACAAATTCAGTTGTATTTGTAACAACACAAAACTCTTCTACAAATTCTAAATTGCTCTAATTATCGAGTGTGAACTTTCCTTTCTCAATTACCTGTTTTAACTGAAGACAACTTTGTAGGCTATACGCTAAAAGGGGCCTAGAAGCTCAAAAAGGTAAGTTAGTCATGCATTCCCATGGTTAATAAACTCTCACCAGTTTTACTGCATCTGATTCAGGAAATTTGGAATAAACATGTGTTGTAGCCCAGGTTCATTATTAGCATCATGCTCTTAAAACTCAGCAAGGAAACATAAACACAATATAAGATAAAGAAAAAAACAAATATTATCAGTTAAAATTGACATGACAAATCTGGTGGAAGTTGACTGAAAATACAACACCTGTGCAACAGGGGACTCTGGCTCCAGTTCTTTCATGAATGTACTGATTAGTGCAGAATTAGAAACTTTTATCTGTATATTTGGAGAACATGGAAGAGCATGAAGAATGAATAGCTACAAGATATGATCTGGTAGTTATCATAAATTAATCAATACACAGTTGCATCTTCTACTTTCAAACTTTAAAGTGCAATCTATAAGTAAATTAACTCAAGTTGCAGTTTGAGGAGACAGTAAAGAACTTATAGGGATTTCCTCAAAAATATCAACCCAAGATAGTTTCTTTTTCCTTGACCTGAACAAAAGCCAGAAGCATGAAAACATTATAGGCACTGATCCTACATAACTGATAGGTAGAAGATAAGCTCATACTTCTCTCCAGTATAAATTGTTTTTGCGGTAAAGATCTATAAAGGTATCAGAGAGCTTCAATGCCTTGAGTGTCAAAACACTTTGATTGGACCTTGTAGGGTCATATATAATGCATACACATTGTCGAATATTTTCCTACAATGAGAAAGGAATTAGGATAGGGTTAAATTAACCCCAATAGAGGGTTCTAGAGCTGGGAGTGTTACATTCATAAAAATATATAATCAAAAGAATGCACACATCAAAAAGGACAGACTAATATTTATACATGTCAAGGAAATGTAACAGGTTTTATCAACAAAGACATGTGATTCAACACTAGCACAAACAGCATATATGCCCCAGTCTCTGGTGTAATTACTGTAAAGATGAACCTTGCCAAACCTGAGGATGTCTTTGATGTATTCCATCAAAGAAACAATGGTGAATTGTCACCCGAATGCACCAATAAGCATTGTTTAACGTGCATGGAGAAGTGGCATCTATTTCAAATAGAGAAACATGGATAAGTAGGCAAATAATCTTAAGGTGAGGTAGACCAACTATGCCTGGAGAAAAACAAGACCTATGAAGAAAAACATAAGTTGACTTTAATCTCATCACCATGAAGACTAAGCCAGGTATGAATTTCATACTAGCTATAACAAGAAGATAACAACCATTAAGATGTGCATTTGCGAAGATTCTATTTATTCCATTAGAAGCTGCACAATTCTACAGAAGACTGCCAATGTTAACTTTTACACAATTTTATTTACATATTTTTTGTATCTTTGAATTGAAAAAGGTGAGGTGAGGGGGTCAGTAGAAATAGAGTAAAGGATACGATAAGAAATGAGTACATTTATAGAAGTTAGAGGTGACGTTAATTAAGGATAGTATTATAGAAAATTACTAGATGGTTTGGACTATTTGGACGTACAACGAGAACAGATGAACCCATTAAGATCTAGCATTAGGATCCTACTTAAAGAAGAGCAAAAAAGTCTGAATGGTGTTTGTTAACTCTAGCGAGGTGTTCATCAACAGAACAAAATAGTAGAAGAGACTCAAAGAGATTCATGTAGTCAACTATACAAAATTAGGATAAAGGCTTACTAATTTGTGTTGTTGTTTTGTTTTTCCCCATGGTTAAGCGGTTCAAAATTAAAAGTACCATCACAAAATAAACTTAAACAACCAACAGTGTTTGTCCATCACAAAATATTTTAACTGGTAAAGTATCGGATGTGTCAAGTGTAAAAAGGTGCAAACTTTACTAGAAAATTATTCTCTCTCTGCTCCTTTTAACCATTAATTTGTTTGTAGATTGAACCAATTAAAGTTTTCATGTTTAATGCAGCCTTCCCAGCAAATATTATCAATTAAAATTTTCATGTCTAAGCAATAAAACAATGACAATAAATATATCACACAATTCACCCACAAATGGTCTATTTGTCTTACCTTGAGACAGTGATATCAGTACTTTCACATGTGATGTTAATAAGACCGTCACTAAAATCACGCAGACTGCAACTGTCGATCCATATGTGCCTTTGATTTGGGCTTGATCTGGATAGCATCGACGTCGTGTCCTCTACCACTTTCAAACTCGAGGTTGCATATGATGACATGCTCGCACTCTCTCTACTGCAAACCCTTGCTTGTCAGCATAATATTTTGTCCTTGGCCGTCGATCGTCTTAATGATGATCCATACCCTCAGGTAAGACGAGAGGTTAATGGTTCCTGAAAGTTCAAAGATGATACAGATTGCCTCTTCTCTATGGCATCCCTCGTGAAGCGATCCACATCCATCATCTGCACAATTCGAAAATAGTGGATAAACATGTGTGGCAAAATCCGTACATACCCATCAAAGAAAAATATATATGCAGTGCACTTCTTTGCCTACTCAATTAGCTTTTGATCAAACAAAAATTATGGCAGCGGTATCATAACCATTGTTTATGATTCCTACTTCGAGATACTAATTCTTCCTTCTTTTTTCAAGTTCTAGTTAAAAATAATGTGCAAAAGTGGTAACCTTTGGAGAGAAGAACCAGAGGATATCTATTGAGATGCAGCTTTTTTGCCGAATAAACTTTTCAACCCTACCATTTCGTTGAATCAAAAATCCCTAAACTTTGTCAAATTAATAGAAAAATCCCTATATTGGAAATCAAGTAAAAAGGAACTAAACTTTTGGTTCACTACAACAAGAGAGCGAACAATATTAACAAACAAGTGCAATGCTAATGAATTTATGCAAATAAAGTTAAAAGATTACACAATAAACCCTAAAAACTCGGGAACGAAGAATCGGGCACGCCAAGAGCGACACCATGCCCGTGTCACCGTGTCCGGTTTCCTGTCCGTGCAACATGAACTCGGACTGAAGAATCTCGCAAGTCCATCGGAAAAAACCCCAAAAACTAGAGAAACAAAGGAGAGGATGGCGGACCGTACCATCCAGATTGGTGATGCGATACAGAGCACCGTGGAGGCCGCCGATGGCGTGCCGGCTGAAACCCTCGGCCAGTCCGGCCAGCGCGCGGAGGCTTTCGTCGACGTGGCAGTAGGGAAGCACCGACATTTTACTTTCTCTTCTCCTTCTTCATGGCTTCCGATCTCTACTGTGTGGACGAGTTCTTTTAGAGAGTGGTAGTGGTGACCCGGTCTGTTACATTTCCTTGACATGTAACAGGTCTTTGTTGATAAACCGATGGAGGGAGAGGAGAAATTTTAGAGGGGGTGGGGGGAAATAACTTAGAGGGGGCGGGGGGAGTTCGTTCCTTTTATTAGTTGGGAGTAGAAAAAGTTTAGAAGTGGGGAAATATTTTTAGAAGGGGGAAAATATTTGGAGAGGAAAAAGTGGTGCACAAAAAAAAATTATACCTACTTTCTATTTCTGCTGACCAAGTCCAACAAATATTTATACTTATTAAATTATTATTATTTTATTAAATTTATTTAGTATAAAAATATTTTATTATTAGCGACGGAAAAAGGAGTACCAAATATTTATCTCAAAGCAACTAAAATATTTAGTGCATTTTTTATTTAATGATCAAAAATTCTAAATAATTTCTCATAAATTTGGAATCACTATAAACCCTAAATAAAATAAAGAAATGAAGGCATGAGTAACCTATAATCGAGACAGAGAATAGAAAAAGAAGAAAACGTGAGAGAGAATACAGACTAGTTGTATTCGATTTCTAGATTCGGATTCGGATTCAGATTAGAATTAATACATACATGATCATTCTCTATATTAAATACGGCTTAGAATGGTTAAAAATGTGTTTTCCAAATAGTATATATATTTCACTTATTAATACATAAAAAATTAAAAAATAACTATTGTATATGTTTTCTTCTTATGTAGTTGTTGAAAAAAATTTAAAAATAACATGAAAATATAATAATATGTTCAACATTAAAATTATATTTAAACTAACTGCATCGTATTATCTAATTAAGCACATGCTAAAGATTCAAACAGTATATTTATAATAAATCATAATTAAAATATATTTGAATTATATTTAGAATATTATAATACAAATTAAATCTTTATCTATTTTATAAAATAATGTCACAGATTATTTTTATACGTGCAATGTACCTAAACTAGATTAGTGTGAGTCTTTTTTTATACTTTAGATAAGTTATTGTTTTGTTAGACGAAAAGAGATCATATCTGACAAAATTACAGTATGATCTTTTTCCGACCTTTCAACTCTTGTTGGAGTTTATACAGAATATCGCATGAAGAACAATGATAGCCTTTACTAACATATTGCATGTGTACTCATATGTTTTAGTTGCTTCAAAGCCAACTATCATTAATAGGTTTTAATGTTATCAGAGGGAAAGATGCTGGATTGGCAGTTGTCATTTGTTGAAATTACAAGAGGTAGCTACCATTGTCGGACTTTAAATTTTGAGTCCTGAGACAAACTCTAATACCATGTTTGGTACTCGGTATTTTTTTTTTATTCCCGAAAAAATTTAGGGTGAAAATCTATTACCATGTTTGCTTGAGCTATGAAAAATTTATTCCCAGGAGTTAAAAATACTCGGATAAATAGTTTATCCATAAAACATGGGAATCCTATCCCTTAAGAATAGGTGGGTATTTTTCTTTTGCCCGGGTAAAAAAAAATTCTTTGAACTTTTTCTACTTTTTTCATCATTTTTGAACATATTTTCTTTTTTGCCCTTTTCTGCCCTTTTTTGTTGTTTTTGTCGTTTTTTTGGTCATTTTTGTCAGTTTTTATCGATTTTTTTCGCTTTTTGTCATTTTTAGTCCTTTTTGTCCTTTTTTGATATTTTTTGTTGTTTTTTCTCTTTTTGTCACTAATTTGTCATTTTTACCGGTTTTTGGCTTTTTTGTCATTTTTAGTAGTTTTATGTTTCTTTTTTGTTATTTTTTGTCTCTTTTTTGCCATTTTTATCTTTTTTTGTTATCTTTTGTCGTTTTTTATCCTTTCTCTTTTTACCGGTTTTTGTCCTTTTTTGTCATTTGTGTTGTTTTTTGTCTTTTTTTATTTTTTTTGTTTTTTGTTGTTTTGGTCATTTTTTGTCGATTTTGTCTCTTTTTTGTCTTTTTAAGTCGTTTTTTGTCATTTTTTTGTCGTTTTATTGCTTTTTGTCATTTTTGTCTTTTTTTTGTTTGTCATTTTTCGTCTCTTTTTATCTTTTTTTGTTGATTTTACTAGTCTTTTGTCGTTTTTTGTTGTCTTTTGTCGTTTTTGTTGTTATTTAGTAGTTTTTTTTTAACATTTTTGTCGTTTTTTTGTTGTTTTTTTTGTCGTTTTTGGTTTTTTTTTTGTTGTCTTTTTTGTCGTTTTTGTAGTAGTTTTTTTTTGCCTTTTTTGTAAAAAAAAAATTGTCCTTTTTGTCCTTTTTTGTTGTCTTTGGTTATTTTTAGTGGTTTTTTTTATTTTTCTATAATTTTTTTGTTTTTGTCATTTTTTGGTCTTTTTATCGTTTTTGTTGTTTTCTGTCATTTTTGTCGCTTTCGTTATTTTTTTGGTCTTTTTTATCATTTTTTTTTGTTTTTTTGGATTTTTGGTTTTTTTTTTATTTTTGTCGTTTTAGTTTTTTTGGCCTTTTTGTCCTTTTGTTTTTTTTTTATATTTTGTTCGGGTTTTTTTTCATTTTTAATCGTTTTTTTCTTTTTTACTTTTTTTTCCCTTCCTTTTATTGATGTTTTTTTCATTTTTGGTTTTTATTTCTTCAATTTTTTTTTCATTTTTTAGTTTTTTTTATCATTTTTTTTTTTCCGGGAATGTTAATATAGTCACCAAACCCAATCATGGGAAGGTAATTTTCCAGAAAATTTAATTCCTTGAAATTTGATTCCTGGAAATATAGAATTCCCGGCTATATAGTATTCCGCATACCAAACGCCTCCTAAAACTTGTGCCCTCAAAGCTTAATGCTCATACAATTTTTTTTATGGACAACAATAAAATAGTATTATCAACACAAAATTTAGAAAAAATAATTAACAAATATAATATCCAAAATAATATATTTTATAATGAAATACTAATAAAATTGAAGATATTCGAAGCAAAAAAATTGATGTTCTAAACAAATAAATAACTAATAATGTTTCAAATAATTCTTATGAAAATAATAAAAAAATAAAAAATTGTAACTTGTTCTATTGTTCAATTAAATCCAACAGGACAGCGAGAGAGAGAGAGAGAGAGAGAGAGAGAGAGAGAGAGAGGATGTTGACAACGACGGAAGGAAAAAAGGAGATTGGCAGCGACTAAAGGGTATAAGAAAATTTGGAGCATCATAATGTTAGATCAGCAACAGAAGGGGAGAGGATTTAATTTTGACAGCAATTGCACGAATTTTTTTTCTTCATTCTGACTAACTGATTTATCTTTTGATAATATAATATATGACATTTAGATATTCTAAAATTTTGGGCCTGAGGCACCTGCACCGGCTACGGTAACTACCACATTTCAAAATTTTGAGTTGTTTTCAAACAAATTTCTAAACAAATTCGCAATATTATTTAGTTGATGCACTTATAAGATCTTAAAGGGAACCCAAAAAGTAAATTGAGCAAACTGATAGAACTAAAATCTCCAATCCTTGTATACACTTTATGGGGAGTAAGTTATTTGCATAGTAAGTTATACATATGCCAATACCAAAACATAATTCTTGAACCAACATGAGAAAATCAAGATTGGGACCAACAAGAATAATATAAAAACATTAAACAATTATCAAAGATAATTGAACAAAAAAGACTAACAATCAAGGGTGTAAAAGCAAAGTAAGTTGCAAAAAACATGTAAATAAAAAAAACTTATTTATCTCGATGATTACGCTTTAAAAGTTCTAATATTTTTTAGATATTTTTTAATAATTCTTTAATTGAATATATGACACACCCTAAGCTAAAGCAGCATTTTAAATAGTAAACTAGAGGTGGAGGAGAGCTGATTTTTACAAAAAAGAATATTATAACAAGCAAGAAGCAGGGGAAAGGATTGATGCAATAAGTATATATATTAGGTCTATCTTTCGAAGACGTGGAAGGGATGGTTCAACATGTGACAGATCCATTTAACCATGAACTGCTACTAAGTGGGTATTGACCTAATAAGACCAACTTTTCGAATAATATTATCCTAGAAATATTTTAAAGATATATTTACAATGTTGTCTATATATTGTAAAAAACACATATTTTACAACATTTTATAGAAGTTGTTAAATATAACCCTTTTATAATGTTTCATAAACATTGCAAAATGATATTACATATACAACGTTTACATAACGTGGTAAAATAAAATTAATTTTACAACATCAAACAAACATTGTGCAATATAAACAATGTACAACTATTGTTAAACGTTGTTGAACATGACATTTTTATAATATTTTAAGTACATTGTTAAAATTATTAACTTTGGCAACAATAAATAACCGTTGTCAAAATTAATAAATGTTACAATGTTAATAAAACGTTGTTAAAAATAATAATACACAACTTTTGGGAATGACCATTGTAGAAGCCTTAACGTTTGAATGTAAAACGTTGTTTGCACATGTATTTTACAACGTTTTTACAATAAGGTTGTAGAAGACCCCCATTTTTTACAACATTTTTAGGACGTGTTGTAGATGGAACGTTGTAAAGGGGATTTTTGGTTTTTTTTATTTTTGTCGTTTTAGTTTTTTTTGGCCTTTTTGTCCTTTTCTTTTTTTTTTATATTTTGTTCGGGTTTTTTTCATTTTTAATCGTTTTTCTTTTCTTTTTTTTTTTTTACTTTTTTTTTTCCTTCCTTTTATTGATGTTTTTTCATTTTTGGTTTTATTTCTTCAATTTTTTTCATTTTTTTAGTTTTTTTATCATTTTTTTTCCGGGAATGTTTATATAGTCACCAAACCCAATCATGGGAATGTAATTTTCCAGAAAACTTAATTCCTTGGAATTTGATTCCTGGAAATATAGAATTCCCGGCTATATAGTATTCCGCATACCAAACGCCTCCTAAAACTTGTGCCCTTAAAGCTTAATGCTCATACAATTTTTTTTTATGGACAACAATAAAATAGTATTATCAACACAAAATTTAGAAAAAATAATTAACAAATATAATATCCAAAATAATATATTTTATAATGAAATACTAATAAAATTGAAGATATTCGAAGCAAAAAATTGATGTTCTAAACAAATAAATAACTAATAATGTTTCAAATAATTCTTATGAAAATAATAAAAAAATAAAAAATTGTAACTTGTTCTATTGTTCAATTAAATCCAACAGGACAGCGAGAGAGAGAGAGAGAGAGGATGTTGACAACGACGGAAGGAAAAAAGGGGATTGGCAGCGACTAAAGGGTATAAGAAAATTTGGAGCATCATAATGTTAGATCAGCAACAGAAGGGGAGAGGATTTAATTTTGACAGCGATTGCACGAATTTTTTTTTCTTCATTCTGACTAACTGATTTATCTTTTGATAATATAATATATGACATTTAGATATTCTAAAATTTTGGTCCTGAGGCACCCGCACCGGCTACGGTAACTACCACATTTCAAAATTTTGAGCTGTTTTCAAACAAATTTCTAAACAAATTCGCAATATTATTTAGTTGATGCACTTATAAGATCTTAAAGGGAACCCAAAAAGTAAATTGAGCAAACTGATAGAACTAAAATCTCCAATCCTTGTATACACTTTATGGGAGTAAGATATTTGCATAGTAAGTTATACATATGCCAATACCAAAACATAATTTTTGAACCAACATGAGAAAATCAAGATTGGGACCAACAAGAATAATATAAAAACATTAAACAATTATCAAAGATAATTGAACAAAAAAGACTAACAATCAAGGGTGTAAAAGCCAAGTAAGTTGCAAAAACATGTAAATAAAAAAACTTATTTATCTCGATGATTACGCTTTAAAAGTTCTAATATTTTTTAGATATTTTTTAATAATTCTTTAATTGAATATATGACACACCCTAAGCTAAAGCAGCATTTTAAATAGTAAACTAGAGGTGGAGGAGAGCTGATTTTTACAAAAAAGAATATTATAACAAGCAAGAAGCAGGGGAAAGGATTGATGCAATAAGTATATATATTTGGTCTATCTTTCAAAGACGTGGAAGGGATGGTTCAACATGTGACAGATCCATTTAACCATGAACTGCTACCAAGTGGGTATTGACCTAATAAGACCAACTTTTCGAATAATATTATCCTAGAAATATTTTAAAGATATATTTACAATGTTGTCTATATATTATAAAAAACACATATTTTACAACATTTTATAAAATTTGTTAAATATAACCTTTATAATGTTTCATAAACATTGTAAAATGATATTACATATACAACGTTTACATAACGTGGTAAAATAAAATTAATTTTACAACATCAAACAAACATTGTGCAATATAAAAAATGTACAACTATTGTTAAACGTCGTTGAAATGACATTTTTTTAATATTTTAAGTACATTGTTAAAATTATTAACTTTGGCAACAATAAATAACCGTTGTCAAAATTAATAAATGTTACAATGTTAATAAAACGTTGTTAAAAATAATAATACACAACTTTTGTGAATGACCATTGTAGAAGCCTTAACGTTTGAATGTAAAACGTTGTTTGTACATGTATTTTACAACATTTTTACAATGAAGGTTGTAGAAGACCCCCATTTTTTACGACATTTTTAGGAAGTGTTGTAGATGGAACGTTGTAAAGGGGATTTTTCTTGTAGTGCATGAGCTCCTTTGTAGTGCTGCGCTAACATGCTTCCTGTAAAGCACAACAGACATTCACTCTGTCTGAGAACTTATTAAGGCGTTTAAGCCATCCTCTCCACAGGACATGCTCTCCACATAGAACTATAGTAGACAATAGTGGTTATGGGTCCGTATCCCTTCCATGTCCCTCAGGACTATGTACCCACTGTTACCTGATATTTTTCCAATCAGTAGTCCTCCCTTGAACCAAAAGCTAGAGGCCTAGTAGATTTTTCTTTGAACTAATAGCATAAAACTTTATTATAGGATTACATAGATACAATATCAGAATACCTTCAAGCCCATTTTTCTTGCTGTGTCATCGACCAGCTAGCGTTTGAGACCCTTTATGAACGGGATCTCCTGACTTCGAACATCAATTACAGCAATAGTTCCCCTTTTAATGAGATCGTTTATTGCTCTATGCTTCAGCCGCACAGTTCTCTTCTTCCCGTTGAAGAGGTCATTTGATACTACTGCTGTAGTCGCCTGGTTGTCATAGTATATCGGTACCGCCGGTATCTGAGCTCTAACCACTGAAAGATCATACATGAGCTCTCGAAGCCATTCTGCTTCATCTGTTGCAGCTTCTAGTGCATAGAACTCAGATTCTATGGAGGAACGAGAGAGTATAGTCTACTTCTTCGACTTCCATAATATAGCAGCTCCACCCAAGGAAAAGATGTATCCACCTGTGGATCTCTCGCTCTCCACCTCTGAACACCAACTAGCATCACTGAAGCCTTCCACTACTGTCGGATACCCGCTGTAGTATAATGCATATGTCTGAGTCTTCTTGAGATATCTCATCACCCGCTTCATAACTTTCCAGTGCTCAATGCCTGGGTTGCTTGTGAACCGAATCAGTATTCCCACGGCGAAAGCTATGTCAGGCCTTGTGGTAGTAGTTGCGTACATCAAACTCCCGATAATGCTAGAATACTCCAGCTGCCTGGCGCTTTCCCTTGAATTTGGCTTCAGCTTCTGATCACACCTGTATGGCGTATCAATCCCTGGAAGATCCTGATATCCATAGCGTGTGAGCATCTTCTTAATGTAATAAAATTGTGACAGTGCCACTCCAGTGTCTATCCAGATGATCTTTAGGCCCAAGATGACATCTGCATCCTCCAAGTCCTTCATACTGAACTTGGTTGAGAGGAACTTCTTTGTCTCCGTGATACAGCCTATATATGTTCCTAGGATTAGCATGTCGTCCACGTACAGACAAATGATGACTCCTCTTCCATCAGCGAACTTTGTGTAAACACACTTATCAGTCTCGCTAACTCTGTAGCCGTTTGATCTAATAACTTTGTCAAACTTCTCATACCACATCTTGGGAGCTTGCTTCAAACCGTACAATAATTTATCAACTTGCAAACTTTGTCTTAAAGACCTTTGACGACAAATCCATCTGGCTGTTGCATGTATATCTCTTCGGTCAGCTCGCCATTTAGGAATGATGTCTTTACATCCATCTGATGTATCACCAACTTGTGTATTGCTGCTAGAGCAATTAACATTCTGATGGTGGTCATCCGCACTACTAAAGCGTATGTGTTAAAGTAGTTTATCTCCTGTTTCTGAGAAAACCCCTTGGCTACCAGCCTAGCCTTGAACTTGTCAATAGTTTCATCTGCCTTCATCTTTTTCTTGAAGATCTATTTACATCCGATGGGTTTTGCTCCTTCAGGTAGATCTACTAACATCCATGTGTTATTGGAGGTGATAGAGTCATACTCGTCATTCATTGCCTCCTTCCAGAAGATAGAATCTCTGGTCTTCATCGCCTCATCATAGGTAAGCAGATCTGCTCTACATGATAGGTGACAAAGTCATCTCCGAAGTCCTTTGGTCTTCTCATTCGCTTGGCTGACGGCTCTTCGAGTTCTGGTTCAAACGTTGTTTCATCAACAACAATTTCTTCTTGGACTACGACATCGTTGGAAACCTCAGCTTCTTTTGCACCACCATTATTCTCCGAAATGTCTGTGAGAACAATATTTTTGTGTCTTGCAAACTTGTCTTCAAAGTACTTCACGTCACAAGATTCGATGATATGGTTAGACTCTCCAAGTCAAGGAATCTTCGAGCGTCACTCTTCTCGGCATACCCCAAGAAGATCGTCTTCGTAGTCCTTATTTTGAGTTTCTGAATCTTCAGATCCGGAAGTTTTACGTATTCCAGACACCCCCACACTCGAATGATATTCAAGTTGGGTCTGACTTTGAACCAGAGTTCATGAGGAGTAATATCAGAAGTTGGATACGGCACTCTGTTCAGAATGAATGTGGCCGTCAATACAGCTTCTCCCCAAAAGCACTTTGGAAGACCCGCGGTTAACAACATTGAGTTCATCACCTTTGTCAACGTTCTGTTCTTCCTTTCTGCTACTCTGCTGGACTGAGGAGAATGCGGAGCATTAGTCTCATTGATGATTCCATGTTCTTTGTAGAACGATGTGAAATCATGAGATCGATATTCTCTGCCTCAATCACTCTTCAACCTCTTGAGTTGTTGTCCAGTTTGCCTTTCAGCTTCAGTCCTGAACTCCTTGAACTTCTCGAATGCTTTGTCTTTTGTTTTTAGCAAGTAGACGAACGTATACTTTGAGAATTCATCGATGAAGGTTATGAAATACTTCATCCCGGCCTTCGTAGAGAATTGTTTGAAGTCACAGATATCAGAGTGCACCAACTCCAGAAGATCTGTGCTTCGATTGACCCGATGAAAGGGTTTCCTTGTGATCTTAGTCTGAGCACACACTTCACATTTCTTCACCTTTCTTACACATTTGAAGATAAGTCCTAGACTAGACATTTTGTTTATCCTTTTACAATGGACATGTCCTAGTCTATTATGCCACAACTCAAGAGTATAAGCAGAATTGGAAATTACATTAATGTTCTCTGACTGGGTTACAAGCTGGAGTTTAAACATTCCTTCGGTATAGAAAGATTTTTCGAAGTACATTCCTTTCAGGGACATCACCATCTGGCCAGCATTGATGTCCATCCTCAGGCCTGTGTTGCAGAGCAGGCCTCTAGAGATCATGTTCTTGGCAATCATGGGAACATGCTTCACACCTTGAAGCATCAGAGTTTTCCCGGATGTCAGCTTCAGCTCCACCATCCCGATCCCTTGAACTTCAGCTTGTGCCTAGTTCGCCACCATCACCTTCTCAGAGGTTTGCTGGTGTGTGGTGAACCATTCCTTGCTTGAACAGACATGACAGGTTGCACCAGTATCTACCCACCAGTCAGAGTCAGCCCCCACCAAAGTGACCTGAGTAATCATAGCAATACCGTCAGTAATCAATGAAACCTTATTAGGCTCACCTTGCTGTGACTGCATGGGCTTGGATCTACATTCACTCTTGTAGTGGCCTTTCTTGCCACAATTAAAACAAGTCAAATTAGACATGGGCTTCTTCTCTTTGAAAGACGGTCCCTTCATTTTCAGATTAATGAAGTCTTTCTTGTGGTGAGAAGCCGCCTGCTTTCCCTTGGAGTCTCTCGTCTGCACCAGATTGGCCTCGGCCGATTGTTTGGACAGAGCGTCCATCTTTGGTTGAGAACGCATCTCGTCCTCAATGTGGATTTCTTGCAAGAGATCTTTCAAACTAATCTCGAGTTTCTTTCGATGCATTCTTGCATAGAAAATACTCCATCCAGCAGGAAGTTTCGAGACGATCCCTCCAACGATAAATTTGTCGACGAGGGGCATCTTTTCATCGTCCAGTTTTTGACGAAGTTTTAGAAACTCCTTCACTTGAGGAAGCATCGCCTTCTCGTCTTCAAAGAGCCACTTGTGATATTTTTCGACGAAAAATATCTTGCTCCTGTTTTTATCTTTCTCGTACAGCTTTTCCACAGACTCCTATATTTCTCTGGCACTATCCTTCTTTGAGTAGGATTCTGCCAGGGAATCCTCCATAGCATTTAGGATTAGAAGACTATAAATGCTATTCTCCCTTCTCCATTTGGCCTGAAGTTTAGTAGCCGTAATTATAGCGGCAACAGACCCAGTATCTGGAACAGTAGGTTCCTCTTCAAAGAGCACGTGATCAATATCTCAAAGTTGAAGGGTGAGAAAGACCTTCCTCTTCCAGACTTGATAATGCTCTCCATCAAACTTTTTTAACTTGCAGTAGTCAGTTTGGAGGAGTGAAGCATTAATATTTTCTATCGTACTAATCTTGCTTTGAGATTGTTAGTCCCGAGGCATGGATATAGATAGAAAATAGGAGTTCAGCAAGTCTATATAGTAGGTGCCACAAATAAGGAGTTTAGCAAGCCTACACAGTAGGTGCCATAAATAAAGAGTTTAGCAAGCCTACACAGTAGGTGCCACAAATGAGATAGATCTCAAGAACAAAGTTAGGCCTCCCTACTCAGTAGGTGCCTTAAAACCTGAAGAACGAGTTACAGAGAAACAGAAGAAGAAGAAGAGGATTAAATCTGCTGGGGTGTAAAAATACCGTTGCTCACAGCAAGATTCGCCTCTATACGATCCACTTCCAGGAACCAGCAAGTTCAAGAGAACTTTTGGAACGCTCGTCAGTCAATATTTGTGACTTAAACGGGCTTCATGAACTTTACGGACTCCTTTAACTCTCTTCTTTGGTGCATCTTAGAAAGGAGATAAAGGGGCTCTATTTATAGAGTGGAGTGAGACCTCACCATCTCTCATATCCGATGTGGGACTAAAACACCAATACTCTAAAATAGAGTATGATGTTTTACATCATCCCATAATCAACATAGTCGAGTGCTAGCCCACGCTTCCCCCCCCCCCCCCCCCGAACACTCCCGTGCATGCACGAGACAACCTAGAGTCCGTGTCAAGTCTGAGTCCGTACAACAAAAATCAACTTGCGTCCTTGTTGGAATTAATCATTTTTCTTTCTAGAAAAATACTCCCACATGGCACACACTTGTGCTCCACTATACCTCATGTGCACACCTCAACACAAGCATTGCTTTATATTGAGATACTCACCATTTGGTATTTCCGATGTGGGACTATCTTTCCTAGTCTAAAAAAACACCAACAACTTTTACCCAAAAGGCAAGAATTTAAATCTCACTCATATATTGTGAACCTTTAACGACAATAATTTAAATATATGTCTCGTAGAATATGGTGTTTACTTTGATTAAATGTTGACAGGATGCCATGAAGTGTACTTTTGTTGGTTTGGTAGATATCTCTTGTGGCAAACATCTAGATCCTTGTTAGCAATTCGGCAAACGGAAAAAATTCGGAACGACAAAAGTACGAGTATAAATTGGCACAATATATGTAAAATACGGTCAAAAATTCGGTCGAAAAATTCGTCTAACAAAAAACATTCGGATCAGATTTAAGTCGTGTTTAGTATGTTTCGTATGAACCAATTCGGCACTAAAAATTCGGCATATATATAGGGCCCACCCACCTCTACTCCTTCATAAACAAGGGTTAAGTGTGAGAATAAGAAGAGGTTGGATGATAGAAAACCTAAAGATTTTTCTTTGATTGTTGCAAGCAACATGTGCAAAGGCTCTTGGATTTCTTTTTTTGGTTACTGTGAGACTTTTTCTTCTTTTCTTTTGATAATTTTTTAGAATTGTGTCGGTCTTAATATCTAATAGCAGCAAGAGTCAAGAAAGTCAAGATTGTCGGGTTTCTTGGTCACATTTTTTGGCCAAATTTTTTAAAAATTCATACGGTACACGTTTAAAACGCTACAGGCTTAAAATTTGCGTACAAATCCGAATTTTTCAAAAGTACATAAGTATTATACGTTTATGTAAGATACAAAAAAATTCGCGTATAATATGCATTTTATTCGGGTGATTGCTAACAAGGATCTAGATACAGCATGGAGTTTATATTTTGGCAGAATGCCATGAAGTGTACTTCTGACAAATTTAGTTATGGAAATTCAAGCTTCATAGGGAGAAGGAATCATCTTACTTAGTAAGTTTGGAGAAATTGCCTTTTTTAGGACAACCAACCGCTAAGCATGACCATTGCAAGACTAATATGAGGAAGCTATAGTCCTCTATCAGTAACTTGATTGTAAACCTCCAAAATACACACTAAGAAAAAAGAAAAAGAAAAAAACATTCCCGTTCTGTATGATATGATCTCAGGATGAAGTTACAAGCTGAAGGTGGAAACTAATGTATTTTTAGCAACAATATACCGATTACTAACAAAGAGGGTCGTTAACTAATATTTTGTGTCAACGGGGCTCTACATCCTGCACCTAGTGTAGTGGTGGGAAGTCCTTGCGTCTTTTAGTTTTTTGTGGTCTCTTGGACCCATGGTCTCTTGGACCCATCACTTATTTTGTAGACGTTCCGGGCTATCTCCCATTGTCAATCTTGAGCTTTTGCTCCTTTTGTGCAGTACTCTTCCTTTAAAAAAACTAATATTTTGTGCAGAGATGTAAGGGTCATGTGGGATCAAAAGACTAGATGTTCAAGAGGGTTTGGCTTTGTTTCTTTCCAAAATCAAGAGGTGTAGTAAATAAGTTGTTTGATCTACTTGACATTTCCTATAAACCACATGAAATTTTTATCATGCATTTTGAATTTTCTTTTGCAGGATATAGAAAGTGCAATAAATGAGTTAACTAGTAAGTTGCCTATGTAGTTATAATTCATTTAAGCAACCCTGGGTATTCTACCTTGCTACATTTTCTGAATCAAGGATATCAAGTTCTTGAGTATAACAATTTGTAAATTTTAGTTCCACTAATTAAATATTCACTAAATTTTTATGCAGTCAAATTATCTTGCTCGGTGACCCAAACTATAGAATCTCATTGCCCGAATCCTAGACATGACTGTTATTAGAACATAAGGAATTAATGGAATATCTTGCTAGAGAAAGATTGGGTACTATATACTTGCAACTTAATTAAAAAACACAATGTTTAGGTGCTCTTTGTTTTAAAATCATCCGTATTTACACTTTTAAAATCACAACTTGATTATTTTATCTGTACCTCAAAAATATCCATTATATAATGACAGTTGTTTGTTAGAGTAAATGAGATGGTTCATAAATCTGAGTCTTTTCTTGCAGGCTGAAAATGAAATTGCTGCTCTAAACTGTAGAGTGCAATAATGGGATCTTTGCCACATAAGATGCACTTGAAGTTACACCTCTCAAAGGGTAGGGAAACACTTGGATACATCATCAGACTCACAATTACCAAGCTAAAATGCCAGTTGAGATGGATTGCAGCACATACTGACAAGTTCTGCATCTCAAGTAACCCTAGTGTATTTTGGAGTTGTGTCCGAGGCATGTCCGATATGTATTCGACGTGACTATCTTGCAATAAAAATAGCAACAAAAAGATGTTTGGGGACTTTTTAAAGTTCGTTACTTGATATTGTGAATTTTTGTACTATGAATAATTGTAATAATTTATATATGTATTATTTGTGAATAAAATATCTAAAGATTTGATATTTTATTATGCACTTTTTTATAAATCCAAATTCCTATTTTCAGTTTGATCGGTTCCAACAAATTCAGGTTCGCTTTAACTTTACCAATCGAATGTGCACCTATATTTGTAAATAGCTAATGAAATTATGAAATATTTATACCTATTGTGACCAATCATAGTTGTGACAGAGTGTCTTAGGCGACCAATTTGTTATATACAGTACTATTCCAATTCTTCTGCTTAGGACTTGTTCGCCATCGAGACTTCTTCAAATATAGGCTTGTCCTTAATAAACATCTCCTCTTAGAGCATATGTGGCTTGATGCACCAGTGTCCACCCACTAGTAACCATGCTAGATCGCTCAACCTTTGCAACTATATCAACCAAGTTAAGTAATCAAAGCAACTAAGTTAAGCTATACTTTGTTGTTTTGGTTTAGGATTGGGTCAACGGTCCTCCTTCCAATGGCTCTTTATGTCGTAACTGTAATCCAACCTAGACTTAAATGAAGCTGCCTTCATGTTGGGTAATTATGTAACTCCCAGAATCAATTTTGATGAATTTTGAATTCAATTCCTGAATTTTCTATTTTTTTAAATATTTTTTTTAATAATAGATTCATGTTTGAAAATAAATTAATTTCAACTTTGTTTATTAAAATTGTATTATTAGTGGTTTTACTTAAATTGATATCTTGATCATTTAATCCTTGCTTTAGCTAAAGACTTGGTTAATATTTTATCAAAAATGTTCTGTTTAGGAGTATTTTAATTTTATTCTATATTGATTGATTATTTGTTAATAAATTTTAATTATGGTACTTCTGGAGAAATAGTAGTGGATGTTAATTTTGAGATTTTCCCTCTAATTACCTTTATTTCTAAATGTTATTTACTATTGACCATATTTCTAAATATTATTTAGATACTACTTGATCCTCATTTTAATCCTCAATTACTAAAGCCTGTTCCAAATCAATGTTAACTAGAATCAATTAATACTATTTATAAGTATTGTTATTATTTTAGCTCTAGTAATTAATTAAATTTTTACCAGCCAGTTACTACTCAATTATTATTAATTAGTTTTTAGTTGTTAACAATTTATTGATTTGTAGATGGTTATAAATTACGGTTGATTTTATTCCTAATTATTAATTAGTTATAATTAGCGAAATCTGTTTTATTGGATTTTTAAAATCTGTTTGGAAATTTGAAATTTGATTGGAAACTATTTTGATTTGAAATCTGTTTATTTAAATTTGAAATTCTGTTACCAATGATTATTGCCTACCCCAGATCTATTTGTTATTACCTACACTGCCATTATTGAAAACCCTCAGATCTATATTTTATTACCACTTTGCCATTCCTAGCTCTCACGCACACACACACGCAGAATATTTTATTATAAATATCACTGTTTCTAATACACTGACACATCACATCATCATCTGACACTCTCTTTCTACACGTCACTCTCTCTTTCTATAATTTCTCTCTCTCTTCTCTCTCTGCTCGAGGAGCACCGCCACCGGAGTCAGCCGTCCACCGCCGCTGATCGACCCCCGGCCATCCTCCACTGGCCGAGATCGCCGGAGTCCAGATCCGACCACCACCTCCTCGAACCCCGAGCTACTGTCAGGACCTGACTCCATCTAGGAGACCGCGCCACCGCCATACAGCGTCGCCTCGATCCCAGAGCCTGACGTCGCACCGACCTCGGGGAGCACGCCATCTCGACTGCAAAGCGCTGCCTCGTAGGCTGTGCCTCCTAGAACACTGAGCCAATGCTTTAATTTCTGCGCCGACGCCAAGGGCAGTGAGCCACCGCCATCGGTGACCAGAGCGCCACCCTTCGGAGCTGTCGACCACCTCGAGATGGAGCTGCCGAGTCACTGACACTCACCACCTCGCCGAGGAGTCCTGAAGTCGTCACCGGAGCCGTCGTCGCTGATCGCCATGCCCTCCGTCTCCTCCGACCGGATCTGACGAAGTCCGATCAGATCGTGCTGGATCGGGACTCCCTCCGAGTCATCGTCGTGTTGCCAAGGACCGCCACCGATCGAAGCCGTTAGTAGCCGGATCGAGCCGTTGATCGACCGCCACTCGTCGGATCTCCACCACCGACAGCCGAATCTAGCCAAAGATCGTTGTGCTTCAAGGTTAACTCCTCATCGAACTCTCGACCCCCCTTCTCTCTTGTTCTCTCAGTTTGGGGTTTTATATTTGGAAAATAACTAAGGTTTGTGGTCGGGCTGGAGGTGGAAGAAGCTTAGGGAAGAAGACTTAGGGTTTGTAGCTGAGAACATTTGGGAATCTAGGGTTTCACTTAGGGTTTTGATCTAGAGCAGGAGTAAGACCTAGAGGCTTGAGATCTAGGGTTTGTGGTCGGACAGAAGAGGAAGACGAAGGAGTTGGGGATTAGGGTTCCGGAGACTTGAGCGGAAGAAGATGATGTGCTGTGAGTTTTTTGTTGCTGAGAGAAGATGGAGAGAACGAGAGGGAGAAGGTGGCGGCCATGGAGGAAATATTTAGGGTTAGGGTTTAGAAGAGAAGCAGAGGAAGAAGACGAGTGAAAGAGGAAGAAGTTTGGTCGGCTGAAACTGAGAATGTGAGAGGAGAGAGAAGAAGGAAGGGTTATATGGTTAGGTCAAATGGTTTGGGCCGGGTCTGAGGAGAATGGTTCGGGCCAGGGTCTTGGGCTAAGAAATATATATATATATATATATATATATATATATATATATATATATATATATATATATATATATATATATATATATATATATATATATATAAACAGCAGCAATAGTATTAACCCTGGGCTAGGCCGAGTTAGGCTTGAACTGTGGTTTAAGAATTTAAGTTTAATTGTTGATTTATCAGTGAAGTAGGAATTGGGCTGGGTGGTTTAAGAGTAGAGTATGGGCTGTATGTATAAGGCAGAATTAAATGTAGTTACTAAATTAGCAGTGGGCTTGGTTTAGGTTTAATGGTTGGGCTAGGTTGGGGTTTATATGAACTTGTGGGCTTGGCTTGTTATGTGGGCTGAGTATAGAAAGATTGGGCTGGCTTGAACCAATCTGTTTTGGACTATTGAGTTTCTGTTGACTTGGGATTGTTAAAGCCATGTCTAATTTATAGTTATATATGCTTGTGTGTACAAATTTTGTATAAACATTTTTATAATAAAATATGTATATTGTTATGATTTATCTCTTAAAACATTTAGACTTTGTAAATGCCATTTTAACTAGTTATTGCTTAATAAATACATTATTGCTAGAAAATAGTTAAAGTATTTTTATACTATCCATATGTATTTGCTATAATTTATATATTGGTAGTAAAATTCTAATATATCAAAAACGTATTTATTTCAAAAATGCTATTTACTTACAAAATGTTTCTAGTATTTAAAAGTGATATTACTATTATTTACTTTGATCAAATCATATTCAATATTTTATAAGTTAGTTAGTAGATATTTTCTAAAAAGAGAATTTTTGTTTAATATAGTTCAAAGTATTTCTGTAATAAATAATTATCAAAGCTGTAATATATACTTTTCCTAAAAACAAATGACTTTCTTATTAAGATAGTTTAAAAGTATTTTCCTAGAAACCCTCATCTTAATCAAGTTAGTGTATATGTATAGCTGGTTTATGGTTAGTAGCATTGTCAACTTGTTATCAATAATTAGCAAATATCTTTTAAAACCCTAACAACTTGTATAAATACTAGGTGATTTACAACCATGCAGTACTACTATCGTGCAACCAAACCGAGGCAAGTACACTGACTCGACTTGAACTTTGTTTTTGTCTTACATTCCTCTGCCATGTTCTCATATCGGACACGAGATACAACACGATTGTCTTGTACCATTGTTCATTGCTTGTGAGTCATTGTTTATTGCGGAGATTGGGGGAAATATTAGCTTTTGTGTGACCACGCCCAACATAGGTAATTGTGGATAGCCTAATCGTACACTTTACGTACGATGAAGCCGAACCTTGTAGAATTGATTGACTCATTGACTCATTGATTGATTGTGCTCCTAAGCCGGTCACACATTAGTTTAATATTTTAAATTGTCACAATTGCATATTGATTGCCGTGATCATTGCCTTGTACATTGATAGCTGTGTTCATTGTCTAGCATATTGATTGTCGTCCATTGCCTGAAGTTTTATATTTTATTTCTGGTACCGCAGTTTTATTTCCATTTATGGTATTCTGGTTTCACCTTATATTCTGTACTACAGATTATATTGTATATTGTCTGGTCAGGGTTGTACTTTGCTCTTTTCCTGACAGGATACGTTGCAGGTGAGTGGAAGATTACATGGAGCTTGTGATTGCATTGGATATTGCAGCTTTTTTTAGTTTATTTTTCTAGAGATTGTATCTTGGATATTCATTATTGTATATTTATTTCATTTGACCGGATTTGTCTCCGGCTGATTTTGTACTAAAAACTTGATGGATATTGGTGATCATTCTGGAAACGTTATAAAAGCTGTGTTGTTTATATTACATTGTGACTTGGAGTTTTCCTTAGTATTGTACATCTTACTTCATCGTGTCCATCGACGAAGGCTGGGCGTGTCCGACTTGTATCCGATTATTCATGAGAGGGTCGTGACAAATTACATTCCTGGAGAACCTATGCACCGATACAGTAGAAACCATTGGCATAATTGGAACAATAACTATGCACCTACTCGATCAGAACTCATGCGCATAGTTGGAGCAAAACCTATGTGCCTATCTGAGATGAACTCATGCGAACAGAATTCATGCGCCTAATCTTAGCAGACTCATGTGCATGATCTGAACAAAGCATATGCACATCATCTGAGAAGACCTATACGCATAATCAGAAAGACATACGCATAATCTGAACAAATCCTATGTGTATCATCAATTGCGAATATGTTGCCAAGCAGAGACAATGTGCATATACTATTGTGCATCAGCCATGCGCAAATACTGTCGCACATATATTAGCACCACACTATGAGTCATGCGCACAAATGCCTTGATAGTTTTCTCATCTGACTTGGGATAAAATTTGGGTAGCGTGTCAGTAGTACAACCATTTGTCAACTGTTATATACTGACATATTAGACTGCCACATGCTAATAGATAGATATATGTTCATATTTATCGTTTTGTATATGACACAAATATCACAAATATAACGAACGAACTATAAAAAGTAACATATCATTTTATAGAACTTGGGCCGTTGTGGTGATTAAAATATAGCCAGCCCATGGACCTTATTAGCACAAAATTCTGACTCGAACGAACGAACTTAAGGAATAGTCGCCAAAGGGTAGGGGTGAGCATGCATTCGATTTATTTGGTTTAAGTCGAACCGAAATAGTCAAAACCGAATAAATCAAAATTCTAAAACTTCAAAACAGAAACCGAACAAAAATTAGCCAAAATCGAAATTGAACCGAACCGAGTAAGCTATTCGATTTATTCGGTTGAACCTAATAAGTAAAAATCATGATTTAATTATATTAAAAAAATGATAATTTTTATTCATTTTTGTTATATTTCAAAAATATATCCAAAGTTAGACTCCAAAACATATATATATATATATATATATATATATATATATATATATATATATATATATATATATATATATATTACACATTCTTAATCACTAAATATGCATAGAAGAATTAAGGTATTTATAAAATTACATAAATCTTATTCGGTTATTGGTTTTAGACCGAAATCGATTCCCAAAACCGAAACCGAACCGTATAAGAAATTTTTGTTATGAAAATGAAGGAGAAAGATAAGAAATTGGAAGCCAGAAAGAATGCTCCGTAGCTTTTCTCATTGATAACATATATAGAGGGAATGAGATAGAAGTTGTTGTGGATATGGATAAGAGCATCCACATTTGGATTTATCCAAATTACAACACTCCCCCTTGGATGCCCACTCTAATTATTGCCTCATTAAAAGCTTTTCTAAGAAAAAACCCATCTTTTGGAAAGAAAAAAAATTAATAGAAAAGAAAAAAGTACAATAATATTCTTCAGGAATATGATTCTTCAGGAATCCATGTGGGTGCGGCTTACACTGCCTCGTTAAAAACCTTTCGAAAGGAAAACCCAGTGGAAAAAAACCTCAACGAAGGAAAAGAGTACAATGCGTAAAGACATACTTTAAGATGTCTCCATTAGCATCTTCAGGATGCTTGCTTCTACCGGATGCTCCCCCACAAAAATATTACATTATTGTTCTTACATCAATTCAAAATGAAATATCAACCCCCAATACAATTTAAATTTTACATATTATCCCAACACTTTATTTGTCTATACATTTATACGCGTATCCTTATGAAGCGGTTGCAAGCTTTATTTGTGATTCTTGAAAGCTTGCAACTCCCCTGATATGTCGAACTGTTGAAAACATAGTCATGCACATTCCCTGTTCGCTTTGATGAAATTGCCGAGTGATTTGATTTGCCTACAATGTTATTTATAAAAATATACCTTGTTTGTGGTATCCACTTAATGGAGTATCAGATAAATATCATTCATCTGCATATCTCATTAGATCAGAATATTCATCACGAATAATTTATGTACCTAATATTATTCTAAAACATTGTCCTGAGTAAATAACAATAAATAATTTTATATTCTTTAAACATGGTACTTCAGGACCCAGAACATGTTCTTTTGGTTGTAAAAGATCATATTGATCTGACCATTATAGATATATCATTCATATTAAATCTCTGTAGGAGATTTATCTCTACAGGACATTCATAGTAGATCTCTTCTAGAGATTCATCCTTTTATGAGATTATATGAGATCTCTTTTGGATATTTATTTTTATTTTTATCTCTTCTGGAGATTCTTTTCTTCAAGAGATTCCTCTCTTCAGGAGATTTTCGATCTCTACGGGAGATTTTTGATCTCTAAGGGAGATTACAATCTCTACGGGAGATTCCAATCTCTTCGAGAGATTGATCTAATCCCTTCGGGAGATATTTTAAATCTCTTCAGGAGATATTGTCGTATTTTCTCTTTCTTCAAAAGATTTTCTCCTCATAAGACACTCTTCAGGAGGCACTTTTAATCTCTTCATGAGAACTTCTCTTCAGGGGGTAACCATTTTTATCGATGATCATTCAAGATATACATATTTGTATTTGACAAGAACCAAGGATGAGGCTTTTGAGAAATTTAAAGAATATAAATCTGTTGTGGAAAATCAAAAGGAGAAAAAGATCAAAATTTTACGTAGTGATAGAGGGGGAGAATAGTTTCCAGATTCTTAAAATTTATTTTGTAAAGAAATGGAATAATTCATCAGAAAACAGCCCCATATACTCCACAACAAAATGGCCTTACAGAAAGAAAAAATAGATTCTTGGTTGAAATGATTAATGCAATGCTTACAAATGCTAAGTTACCTTCTAATCTTTGGGGAGAAGCTTTATTAACCGCTTGTCATGTTTATAATAAAGTCCCTTTTAAGAAGTTTCATGTATCACCATATGAACTGTGGAATAATGGAAGGAAACCCAACTTAAATTATTTCATGTGGGGGTGCATAGCATTTTATAAAATTCTTGATCCACATAAATCCAAATTAGGACCTAGAGGCATTAGAAGTGTTTTCGTAGGTTATGCACAGCACTCTAAAGCATATAGACTATTAGATTTAGAGTCTAATAGTATTGTTGAATCCATACATGTTGAGTTCTTTGAAAATAAATTTGTGCATTCTACTTTGCATGAAAATAAGATAGAACAAGAAAGTCAAATAACACCCTCAAGTAATGTGAAGGTTGGTGAGAAAAGAATGGTTGAATCCAATGAACCAAGAAGAAGTACAAGAATGAGAAAAGATTGAGAAAAGAGAAATTCTTGAGTTCAAATTTTATCTCACCAGAATCCATTGCCTTTCTCGTGGAAAGAGACAGAACCAAAATACTAAATAAAACACCTATGGTTCTTAATATAGATAACGACCCTAAAAATTTAAAAGAAGCAATGGCTTCAAGAGATGCAGCTTTTTGGAAAGAAGCTGTTAATGATGAAATGGATTGGGTCATTGTCGATTTACCATCTGGTTCAAAGACTATTGGATGTAAATAGGTGTTTAGAAAAAAAAAGTATAGAACGGATGGCACTATACAAACCTTTAAGGCAAGATTAGTAGCTAAAGATTTTACACAAAAAGAAGGCATAGATTATTTTGATACATATGCACCTGTGGCAAGAACAACATCCATTAGAGTTCTCTTTGCTCTCGCATCAATTTATAAATTACATGTTCATCAAATGGATGTTAAGACGGCCTTTTTAAATAGAGAATTAACAGAAAAAGTTTATATGGAGCAACCGGAGGGCTTTGTGCTTCCTGTAAATGAAAATAAATTGTGAAAATTAGTTAAATCCTTATATGGATTAAAATAGGCTCCAAAACTGTGGCACAAGAAATTCGATACAACAATTTTATCAAATAGTTTTAGGCATAATAATGCTGATAAGTGCGTTTACTGCAAGATAACAAAGGAGTATACAACTGTGCTATGTCTCTATGTAAATGATATGCTACTTTTTAGCATCAATATAAGAGGTATTATTGATACCAAAATGTATCTAACTTCAGTTTTTTCAAATGAAAGATTTAGAGGAAGTTGATACTATTTTGGGAATAAAAGTTAAGAGATATTAAAGAGGATATGGCTTAAATCAAAGTCATTATATTGACAAACTACTTGATAAATTCAAGTATCTCAATATTAAAGAAGCAAATAGTCCTTTTGATTCTAACATTAAATTTCAAGAAAATAATGGTAGAATTGTTGCTCAATTAGAGTATGCAAGTGCCATTGGAAGTCTTATGTACATTACACATTGCAGGACAAAGCATTTTCCGTTTGCATGATGTCAAGATATACTAGTATACCTAGCACAGAACATTGGAAAGCAATCGCAAGAATTTTTGGGTATCTTAAACGAACAAAAGAATTAAGTCTTGTTTATAGTGATTATCCGGATGTGCTAGAAGGCTATTGCAATGCTAGTTTGATGTCAATTAATAATGAAAATAAATCCACTTCGGGATGGATTTTCATTTTAGGCGGAGGGGCGATAAGTTGGGCATCCAAGAAACAAACTTGCGTTGCACATTTAACGATGGAATCTGAATTTGTAGCACTAGCCGTTGTAGGCAAAGAAGCAGAATGGTTAAGAGATTTATTAATGGATATAGAGTTGTGGCCACAACCAATGCCAGCTGTTTCAATGTACTGCGATAGTGAAGCAACTATGTCTAGAGCATATAGCGAAGTATATAATATGGAAAATCTAGACATATCAATACAAGACATTCATATGTGAGAGAGTTAATAACGAATGGGGTGATTACCATAATATATGTTAAGTCTAGTAATAATCTAGCAGATCCTCTCACTAAAGCATTACAAAGAGACTTGGTAAAAAGCTCGACTTTTGGTATGGGACTCAAATTGTTAAAAGTAAGCACCGCGAATAGGAACCCAACTTCTAATTTAGTAGAACACTAAATTCAAGTTCAAAGGGTAAAAACAAGTTGTTATTGTAGAACCCTAGAGGGGGGGTGAATAGGGAAATTAAAAAATTAACTACAACAATTGATGCAATAAAGACAATTGAAAGTAAAGAGTAGAAAGATCAAACACAAGGATGTATCCTCGTATCCTCTTTTGAGGCAATCCAGTTCCGGAACTCTCTCCGGCTTTAATCCACTATTTAACCAAATAGTACACACGAGTTTGGATCCGAAGAACTCGCCAACTTCAACACGAGTTTGGATCCGAAGACTCGCCAACTTCTACACACGAGTTTTCTTACGAAGGCTCGCCAACTTCAAACAAAAGAGAAGAGAACTTGTTGATCTTCTAACACGTGAAGATCGAAATGTACAACTCTTTAATACTCTAGCACTTTGGAAGAGGATGACAATGAAAAGCTTGGAAGAGTATTAATGGTGGAGCCCTTGGTTGTTAGAAAATTTATGGTAAGAGTTGGTGAGAAAGCTCAAGAGAGAGAGAGAGAGAGCTTTCTTTTATAGGAGAACCAAGAGTTAGTGGCATTTAATGCTCTGAATACAGACAGACCGGCATGCCATCGGTATGCAGCGGCATACCGTCGGTATATCGGTCAAATAGTAACGGTCATATTAATGACCGTTTGAGAGCATTAAATGCTGCCATTAATGCTAGTCAGGGCAATTCAAAAACCAAATATTTGAAACTCGGTATACCGCCGGTATGCCGGAGCATGCCGCCGGTATGCCGACAATTGGTCACAGCAAGTTTTGGGTTGCTAAAAACGGTATAACGGCGGTATGCCGGAGCATGCCGTCGGTATGCCGATAATTTGTCACAGCAACTTTTGGGTTGCTAAAAATGGTATACCGCCGGTATGCCGGAGCATGCCGTCGGTATGCCGACAATTTTTCACAGTAACTTTCTGGACACAAAAATCGGTATACCGCCGGTATGCCGGAGCATGTCGTCGGTATGCCGACAATTCGTCACAGCAACTTTCTGAGCTCTAAAAATGGTATACCGCCGGTATGCCGAAGCATGCCGCCGGTATGCCGTTCTGTAGGTATTTGATTTTTGACTTGTTCTTTTTACTTATCATCCGTCCTTAGGTGTTTACAAATATACCTAGACTTGTACAGACACAGAGAATCTAAGCAGGAAGGCGCCATCTTATGCAGGGAACGCCGGTAACTGCTTCAGTCTTCAATGTAAAAGATGATTGCGCTTGAACAGAAGAACTCTATGTAGTAGATCTTCTGAGAATATTTGAATCTGAAGAACAGAAGACTAAACTACGAAGATGCTGTTAATAATCAAAATAAAGTTTGCCAACCATCTCCTCCATTTTGATAATTGACAAAATAGAGAGATGGCATCTTCAGGGAGTAGCTCCCCCGTAGGTAGACAACTCCCCCTCAATACGATTTCTCCCCCTTTGTCACTTAGTCAAAGATGGGGATAATAATAGAAAACGAGCATAATGATAATGACAAGAGCATATAAAAAAAAGCATGTATTAATATTTTGAAGTGAAAAGTGAATACATGCCCGACACACATAGCATAAGGTAAATAGAAAGACTCTCCTCAATGAGAGCCGGACACTAGAGATAACCACAGATAAAGTCCCCGAAGGACTGCAAATAACTGGTACCAACCACACACCGGTCCCCGAAGGACCTCAAAAAATAACATAAAAACAAACACATAAAACTAAAACATGCATAAAACGAAACCATCATCCAAAAGCAAATCCGTTCCTACTCATCAGCCGGATCGTCCCCATCGCCCTGAGCCTGCTGGAAGGCGCCAAAAGGATCAATGCCGTCAGGGGACATAAACCCATAGGCATTGGGATCAGAGAAGCGCGGGGCCTGGTACATAGGATCCTGAAGATTAAGATCCAGAAAAGCATCCCGGTCCTGAAGAGTGCGCTGAATAAAGTACCCCTGATCGTGGAAACGGGACTGGATCAGGGCGCCAAGGCCACAAGTGTGGGCCCGCATCTGCTCCTCCGCCTGGGCCATATGCATATTAAAGTGCTGCTGAGTCAGCGGTATATAACGGCCCGAAGCGGGAGGAGTAGATGTGGGAGCAGCAGGAGAGGATGCCGGTTGCTCTTGGAAAGACGAGGCACGTGAAGTAGAGGCGCCACCATGGGAACGGGAGACAGCAAGATAGGAGGGGACGCCATCCGAGGAGCAAAGAGATAGGTCAACTTGTCGGGCTTCCAGAAGCAGAGTGATAAAGGAGCCGTAGTAGAGGTTCTGCTTTCTCGCGGGCATGATAATCCGGAAGAGCAGAAGGAGAGTCTTCGGAAAAGAGAAAGGCTTCCAGGCATAGAGATAATACATGCAGACGAGGGCATCGCCGGTAATGGCGTCGTAGTTCCCGCCCTTAGGAAATAGTGTATGGCACACTATCCTATGGAGCTCGTAGTAAAACGGCTCCAGCTGTGCAGAGAGGGCCGGGATGGCAGGAGGATTGGGGCCCTTGCAGATGATACGGCAGAACTCGTCGAAGGGTGATGCCGCCGAGGAGTGAAGAGCAGCCAAGGATGGAAAGGCTTTCCCTTTGTCCGGGATGTCGAGGATGTGCCCGATGTCCCGAGATGTGAGACGGAAGTGACGGTCATTGAACATAGACTGAATGGCAGGGTGATCGTCGTCCCCGACCAAGTTGCAATAGAATAGTCGGACAACAGCGGGGTAGACGGGTATTTGGCGCCAAAGTAGAGAGGAAAGTCCGGCCTCGTCAAACAAGGAGACGTGACCGAAAAAGAGGTTCAAATTTATCGCTCGTCCCTTGAAGACATTGTGATGAACAAAGTGCTGGAACCATAGCTCGGTCGCCAAAGAGTTGGAAAAGATCCGTTGGTCATACCCGTGAGGTTGAGCCACCGGGATGAAGGGGTTGAACAAGGAGGAGGAGGAGAAGGAGCGGGGACGCTTAGGGTTTGCCATGAAAAAAGACTAGGTTTTTGGAGTGGATGAAGGAGGAGTAGGGGAAGTAATGGAGGAAGGAGGATTTTAAAGAGGAGGAGGAAGATGAAGAGATGGATTTTGAAAGGGGAGGAGGGTGGGAACGGTTGTAGAGGAGGTTTAAAGAAGGGAGTTGAAAAGGAGGTGGGTTGGAATTTAAGAGGGTGGAGTAAAAAGAGGAGTGAAAGGGGGGATGTGAGGAAAGAGTAATAAATGAGATGGGAGGTGAAGAGATGGGTAGTTATGATAGATTGGATGGAGGAGAGGGAATAAAAGTAGTTTAAAAAGGAATAAAGGAAGTAGAGAAGAAAGGTGGGCCCGGACCCTGATTTGATGTCCTGTCCGCCACGAACCAGCATACCGTCGGTATGCCGACGTATACCGACGGAATGCCGAGTTTCGAGACAGAACCAAATTCTGAAACGAAAAACGGCATGCCGCCGGTGTACCGATCAAAGAACAGTTTTAAGGGTCAATGGATAAAATGCCTAATTCTTGGCAAAGAAAGGAGAAGCAATCTTCCGGGAGTGGTTTGGTGAAGATATCTGCTAATTGAGAATTGGTCTCAATAAACTCAAGACGGATGTCTCCCTTTTGTTGATGGTCACGAAGAAAATGGTGTCTAATTTCAATGTGCTTCGTGCGTGAGTGACAAATCGGGTTTTTTGTGAGATTGATAGAGCTAGTGTTATCACATTTAATAGGGATGCAAGAATGAGAAATGCCATAATCTAACAGTGTTTGCGACATCCAAAGAATTTGTGAACAGCAGCAACCGACCGCAATATACTCGGCCTCAGTGGTTGAAAGAGCAGCAGAGTTTTATTTCTTACTAAACCATGATACCAAGGATTTCCCAAGGAATTGACATGTGCCGCTAGTGCTCTTTCGGTCAATCTTGCATCCGGCAAAATCTGCATCCGAGAAGCCGTGAAGCTCAAATGATGAAGATTTCGGATACCAAAGGCCCGTGTTAACGGTTCCTTTGAGATAGCGAAAAATACGCTTGACGGCACATAGATGAGATTCCTTTGGATTTGCTTGATATCGTGCACAGAGACATACACTAAACATGATATCAGGACGGCTAGCTGTAAGGTAAAGCAAACTACCAATCATACCTTTATACTTACGAATGTCCACCGATATGCCATCGTCATCATGGTCAAGCTTTGTCGTTGTGGCCATAGGAATCCTCATTAATTTGGATGGGTCAAGGTCGAAGCGCTTGAGGAGGTCCTTTGTATATTTTGCTTGATTGATGAAGGTTCCTTTGGGTCCTTGCTTGATTTACAACCCCAAAAAGAAGGAAAGTTCTTCCATCATGCTCATTTCAAATTCTTTCTGCATAACTTTAGCAAATTCTTCACAAAGTGTGTTGTTAGTAGAACCAAAAATAATATCATCGACATAAATTTGAACCAATAAGAGAGTGCCATTATGGGATTTAATAAAAAGTGTTGTGTCAACTTTTCCCTTTGAGAAATTATGAGAAACAAGAAAGGAGCTAAGGCGCTCGTACCAAGCACGGGGAGCTTGTTTGAGACCATAAAGGGCTTTGTGGAGTTTGAACACGTGGTTTGGAAATTGAAAATCTTCAAAGCCAGGAGGTTGTTTAACATAAACTTCCTCTTTAATAATACCATTCAGAAAAGCACTCTTAACATCCATTTGAAAGAGCTTAAAGTCATTAAAACAAGCAAAAGCACAAAGCATACGAATGGATTCAAGACGTGCAATCGGAGCATAGGTTTCGTCGTAGTCAATGCCTTCCTCTTGGTTATAGCCTTGAGCAACCAATCGGGCCTTGTTACGAGTCACTAACCCATCTTCATTAAGTTTGTTGCGAAACACCCATTTCGTTCCAATAATAGGGTGATTACTAGGTTTTGGGACAAGTTCCCAAACTTGGTTTCGCTCAAATTGATTTAACTCCTCTTGCATTGCTATCATCCAAAATTCATCAAGAAAAGCATCATTAACATTTTTAGGCTCTATTTGAGAGATAAAAGCCACGTTTGCACAAAGATCACGAGTGGAGGATCTAGTGCTAACCTTGGAGGAAGGGTCTCCAATGATAAGTTCTTTAGGATGATTGGTGACAAATCTCCATTCTTTTGGGAGATCCTTTTGAGGAGGCTCGAGAGGAGGAGACTCTTTTGTCGGAGTCACAACTTCATTGTTAGATGAAGAAGGACGATCTTCAATAGAGATGTTCTCCAGCCGAAACGAGATGTCATCTATATCCTCGAAAGAGGAGAATGTAGAAGAGTTAAGTTCATTAAAAGAGACATTGATTGACTCTTCAACAATAAGACTTATTTTATTAAAAACACGAAACCCTTTACTGTGAGTAGAATATCCAAGGAAAATTTCTTCATAGGCTTTTTCTTCAAACTTGCCTAGGTTATCCTTGGTATTCAAGATAAAACAATTACAACCAAAAACTTTGAAATATTCAATAGAGAGAATTTTGTCAAACCAAAGCTCATAAGGAGTCTTCTTAGAAATAGGTCTAATTAAGACTCTATTTATAACATGACATGCCGTATTAACGGCTTCCGTCCAAAAATATTGGGGGAGCTTATATTGGTTTAACATAACCCGGGCCATATCGCCAAGGGTTCTATTCTTTCTCTCCACAACACCATTTTGTTGAGGAGTACATGGGCAAGCAAAATTATGTCCAAAACCATTCTTTTCACAAAACCTTTTGAAATTGGCATTATCAAATTCCTCTCCATGATCACTCCTAATTTGTTGATAGAAAAACCTTTCTCATTTTGAACACGTTTACAAAAAGCAACAAATTCACAAAAAGTATCACTTTTGCAAGCAAGAAAAATAACCCAAGTAAATCTCGAAAAATCATCAACTAAAACAAAAGCATAAAGTTTGCCACCAAGGCTAGCTACTCTACTAGGACCGAAAAGATCCATATAAATAAGTTGAAGAGGTCTAGTGGTACTCACAGAGTTGATGGATTTGAAGGATGACTTGGTCAACTTACTTTTCTCGTATTCTTCACATACCATATCCTTTTTGAATGGGATACTTGGGAGTCCTCGTACAAGCTTCTTGGAGGCGAGGCGAGAGATGGTATCCATGTTGGCGTGTCCAAGCCTCATGTGCCAAAGCCAACTCTCATCGTTCTTTGCAACTAGGTATCTGTCATTGTTAGTACCTTCAACAAGATAAAGAATATAAATGTTATTTTCTCTAATGCCTTCATAAATAATAGTTCCATTAGAGCTATCGGTAATATAGCATTTGAGTTTAACAAACTTGATATCATAGCCATTATCGGTAAGATGGCTAATACTAAGGAGGTTATGCATGAGATTAGTAACAAGACAAACATTATTAATACAAGGATAAGGAGGAGAACCGATATTACCATTTCCAATAATATAACCTTTAAGATTGTTACCGAAGGAGACGTGTCCTTCCTTCTTCATCGATAGCGTTGTAAAAAGTGAAGCATCACCGGTCATGTGCCGTGAACAACCGCTATCGAGAATCCACTTGCTCCTAGTATGAGAAGGATTCGTCACCTACAACATAAGTTGAAGATGAACGTTTTGGTACCCATGATTGTTTGGGTCCTTGATTGTTAGTCCTAGGAACCCATTTAAGAACTTTCATGTCAACTTGTTTCCTTGTATAACAAAAATTTGAAGTATGTCCGAGCAAACCACAATAATTGCACATCAAAGAAGATTTAGAAGAAGAAGTGTGAGTGTTGTGCATATGTGAGTTTCTAGTGTGAGAAGTTCTACCATGAATGTTATGAGGATGATAGTAAAATGCATAATGTGAGGTGTTCTTCTTAACAAAAGGTCCTTTTCTTGTGTTAGAAAAGGAGTTGTGTGTAGTGTTCATGTAAGGGGTATGCCTAGCATTGTGATGAGTGTGGGGGTGTCTTGGAGCATGCATGTGAGTGGTATTCTTATTACCTAAATTCTTACTCCGTGTAAGAAGATTATTATACTTAAAAGAAGTGTCATATTCTCTTCTATTAGCATCTTGACATTTGCGCATAGCAAATTCATAAGAACTTCTCATGGATAGAATCTCAGCATCCCTTTTCTTGATGGTGTCAAGAGATTCTAGATATTTGAGTCTTAAGGACTCTATCTCATCCGTGTCAGATACGGGAGATTTCCCTTTTATATCAATAATGATATTAGAGAGTCTCTCTACTTCAAGTTGAAGGGCATCAATATCTTTTAGAGACTTCTTGTATTTATTCCTAACACCTTTGTGTTCTTCGTGTAATTCAAGGATAGCTTTTTCCAAATCATCATAAGTAAGAGTGTTTAAGGAAAGATCATCAAGTACCTCATCAGTTGCCATGAGGCAAACATTTGTATTGTGTTTGCACTCCTTGTCATTGTCGGAGTCACTAGCATCACTCTCACACCAAATGCTAGTGTTGGCAAATTTTCTAGAGGACGAGCTTCCTTTGCTTGGCTTCTCGTACTTGCTTGAATCTTTTCTTATCATCGGACAGTCCCTCTTGATATGTCCGGGTCTTCTACATTGATAGCACGCCGGATCTTCCTCATTTTCCCGTCTGGAGCGATTGGCTTTGTTGAATTTGAGGAATTTCCGGAAGTGCTTAGCTGTGAGAGCTATTTCTTTATCATCATCCGACTCATTGTCGTCGGAGCTCTCCTTGGAGTAAGACTTTGTAGCTTTGAGAGCAAGAGTCTTCTCCTTCTCTTTGGTCTTCTCCTTCTCCTTCTCTTGTGTGGAAGCTTCTTCTTGATCCTTCATATCGAGCTCGTGATTCATAAGCTTACCCATGAGGGTCTCAAGGTTCATGACTGTTAGATCGTTCCCCTCAATAATTGCGATAGCTTTAGGACTCCAAACTTTTGTCAATCCTCTAAGGATTTTTCTGATCTTTTCATGAGCCAGATATTCCTTACCAAGAGAGGAGAGAGGATTAATAATATCACCAAATCGAGTAAACATGCAAGTAATAGATTCATCATGCTTCATTTTAAAAGACTCATATTCTTGCATGAGTCTACTAATCTTAGATTCCTTCACTTGTGAAGTTCCCTCGTGTGTGACTTCAAGTAATTTCCAAATCTCATTGGAAGTCTTGCAAGTAGAGATTCGGTTGAATTCACTACTGTCGAGAGCACAATAAAGAGCATTCATTGCCTTGGCATCTCGACTTGCAAGCTTCTTGGTGTTTTCAGAGAGAGTGTCCCTAAGAGTGTCAGAGGCAATGTCCTCAATAACTCTGGAAGGAGTAGGGAGTCCATTAATCACACAATCCCATAGGTCGAAATCTATGGACTTCAGATAAATGCTCATCCTAATCTTCCAATAGTTATAGTTGGTACCATCAAATAGGGGAGGCCTATTTGTGGAGTGCCCCTCATTGTGAAACGTGTTGATACTAGGGTTAGAGGCCATGGATCACTCAAGGATGTAAATCCAAATCAAGAGAATGAAGCTCTGATACCAATTGTAGAACCCTAGAGGGGGGTGAATAGAAAAATTAAAAAATTAACTACAGCAATTGATGCAATAAAGACAATTGAAAGTAAAGAGTAGAAAGATCAAACACAAGGATGTATCCTGGTATCCTCTTTTGAGGCAATCCAGTCCCGGAACTCTCTCCGGCTTTAATCCACTATTTAACCAAATAGTACACACGAGTTTGGATTCGAAGAACTCGCCAACTTCAACACGAGTTTGGATCCGAAGACTCGCCAACTTCTACACACGAGTTTTCTTACGAAGGCTCGCCAACTTCAAACAAAAGAGAAGAGAACTTGTTCATCTTCTAACACGTGAAGATCGAAATGTACAACTCTTTAATACTCTAGCACTTTGGGAGAGGATGACAATGAAAAGCTTGGAAGAGTATTAATGGTGGAGCTCTTGGTTGTTGGAAAATTTATGGTAAGAGTTGGTGTGAAAGCTCAAGAGAGAGAGAGAGCTTTCTTTTATAGGAGAACCAAGAGTTAGTGGCATTTAATGCTCTGAATACAGACAGACCGGCATACCGTCAGTATGCAGCGGCATACCGTCGGTATACCGGTCAAATAGTAACGGTCATATTAATGACCGTTTGAGAGCATTAAATGCTGCCATTAATGCTAGTCAAGGCAATTCAAAAACCAAATATTTGAAACTCGGTATACCGCCGGTATGCCGGAGCATGCCGTCGGTATGCCGACAATTGGTCACAGCAAGTTTTGGGTTGCTAAAAATGGTATACCGCCGGTATGCCGGAGCATGCCGTCGGTATGCCGACAATTTGTCACAGCAACTTTTGGGTTGCTAAAAACGATATACCGTCGGTATGCCGGAGCATGCCGTCGGTATGCCGACAATTTGTCACAGCAACTTTCTGGACACAAAAATTGGTATACCGCCGGTATGCCGGAGCATGCCGTCGGTATGTCGACAATTCGTCACAGCAACTTTCTGAGCTCTAAAAACGGTATACCGTCGGTATGCCGAAGCATGCCGCCGGTATGCCGCTCTGTAGGTATTTGATTTTTGACTTGTTCTTTTTACTTGTCATCCGTCCTTTGGTGTTTACAAATATACCTAGACTTGTACAGACACAGAGACTCTAAGCAGGAAGGCGTCGTCTTATGCAGGAAACGCCGGTAACTGCTTCAGTCTTCAATGTAAAAGATGATTGCGCTTGAACGGAAGAACTCCATGTAGTAGATCTTCTGAAAATATTTGAATCTGAAGAACAGAAGACTAAACTACGAAGATGCTTTTAATAATCAAAATAAAGTGTGCCAACAGTTATGTGCTTGGAAGCACTAGTAATTCCTATACTAATTAAAAGTACTAGTACGAATAGTTGCTTTAAATAAATGGAGGATGAGTTTACACTCTTAATGGAGTTTACAAGAGTCTTAAGCAACTAGGGCTAGAGTGAAACTTCACCTAAATGAACATAGAAGTGGTGCCGCTTCAGTAAAAGAAATGTAGTCGTGGTTCTTCTACAAATGTTCATGATAATCCAGGATTAGCACATGGCCAAATATAAAAGTGCTAATAGTTGTTGAAATCTTTTGAAGATTTTAGATGAGTATTATGTGTGTTATTTCTTCGGTTATAGCACAAGAAGTCAAGGTTCAATCTGCGGACACCTATGACTTTGTTAAAACTTTAAGTTATATACACTAATTGAAGGTTCAAATCGAAAGATACCTACATGTACTCATAATACTTGTCAGGCAGATATTTTTGCATACAACCTAGTGGGGGATTGTTATATAGTTTGTATGCAAAATATAATCCCACATTGGAGAAAAGGAAAGTTGCTAATGCCTTTAAATATAGATGACCAATAACAAGACTACTTATGGGTTAACCATGGAGTGGGGCTATTCATGGGCTTTGGCTACCAGGCCTTTGCCTAATTATTTAAAAGTATATGATAGGCACTTGGGCACTTTGGGGCCTTGTTCATTCAGAACAATTTTATTTTAATTTTTTTAAATGAAAAGACACATAATTTATTGGCAAGGGACATTTCTTTTGGATTAGGCATAATTAAACAATTATGACTATTAGCCAAAAGACACCTCTAATCTCTATATAAGATAGAGTTCTAAAACATTGAGGGACATCTCAAACAATCTCTGCTTAATCTTCAAAATAATTCTTGCTTTGTTTTATCCTGGAGGCTAATTTCCTTTCCATATATAATCAGTGTAGTGGGAAAAATATTGTCTTTAGGAAAGTGAACTTTCCATCACGACTCAAAGCATTATGTTTCTCCATTCTAAATCTTTTCTAATATAGTTACATCTATCATCTAGATCTTTGACAAAATAAGCAATTTTGAGTATGAAATTTCATTAGCCAGCAAGAACACACACCCAAAAAAAAGCAAAAAAAACAAAAAACTAAAATTTGGAATTTTTCTTGACCAAAAAATTAGGTAAATCAATTTGAAAATTGAAAATTGAACCAAGTTGGTGAACTTAGCTACTCCACAACTTAGCTACTCCACAACTCTACGTGGTGCGGGAAATCAATTTGAAAATCAATTTGGTGAACTTAGTTTTTCTTTTGGGTGGTAAATCAATTTGAAAATTGAACCAAGTTGGTGAACTTAGCTACTCCACAACTCTACGTTGTGTGGCACACCACAAGACCTATGTTTAGGTTAAAAAAAGAGTTTTTTATTGCAATCTTACATCTTCTTTTTCAATATAATTTTTTACAAGTTTTATTAAAAACACCAAACAAGTTTTTGGATTATTTAAAAAAAAGAACATGATGAACAATTTTACATGCATTAATTTTGGAACGTTGAAATTTGCTCAACCCAAGAAACAAACCTAAACAACATAAATAACAAAAACAATTAAATAACCAAAACCCAAATCAACATAAAAAACCAACAAAAAAAAATCCATCAAAATCAGCCAAGGCAAAATAAAAACCAACCCAAGGCAAACAAGTCAAAATAAGAAAACAAACCAACCCAATCGAAAAAGCTCATTTTTAGCCAGATGGGCTAGCTAAAATTGGGCATGCTCGTTTTTTGCCAGATCGTCTAGCCATGTTATCGTTCTATGTAATTTTCTAACTTTTTTTATCGCTAAGCAAATTTATGATAAATTAATATCGGTGGAGAAAATTTGTTGAAATAAAATTTATATAAAAGTCAACTTTTTTTTACAAAAGGAGATTGTTTGGTCTGATAGTTACATGCAGCGGCGGAGCCAGGATTAAAATTATGGAGGGGTCATGATACTACATATAGATATCTTTAAAGTTGTCATGTTAATTGGACTTCAATAACAAAAAAATATACTAAAACCCAAAGAAGAATGAGCACAAAAATAAAGCCAATATTTTCAAATTGTTACAAAAGAGGAAGCAAAACAGTATACATAAAAGATTTCTAAAATATGTAAAATATATAATAATGTATGAGAGGTGAAGTTTGAACTTGTAACCTTTAAATTAAAAGGCCAAAACACTACCACTTGGCTATCTTATTCTTTATACATTAGAGGGTCAAACTAATATATATCTTAAACTTCTAAAAAACTTCTATATAGTAATCAACATTTTTTAAAAAAAATTTGGGGGGGGGGGGGCGTGGCCTCTCCTTGGACCCTATATCCGCCCCTGTTTACATGCATTAATTTATATAATTATGGTATGAAATAGCCGTTGTAAATGAACTTACATGCTTTAATTTTGGAACGTTGAAATTTGCTCAACCCAAAAAACAAACCTAAACTTAACAACTAAATAACCAAAACCCAAACCAATATAAAAAACCAACCAAAACAATAAAAAAAAATCCCATGAAAATCAACCAAGGCAAAATAAAAACCAACAAATGAAAACCAAACCAAACAAGTCAAAATAAGAAAACAAACCAATCCAAGCGAAAAAAGCTCATTTTTATCTAGACGGTCTGGCTAAAATTGAGCATGCTCGTTTTCGCCAGATCATCAAGTCATGTATATCGTTCTATGTAATTTCCCAAAAATTTTGTCTTTAAGCAAATTTATTGTAAATTAATATCGTAGGAGGATATTTTCTGAAATAAAATTTATATAAAAGTAAAAAAAAAATTTTACAAAAGGTGATTGTTTGGTTTGATACTTCCATGCATTAATTTATATAACTGTGGTATGAAATAGCCGTTGCAAATGAACTTACATGCTTTAATTTTGGAACGTTGAAATTTGCTCAACCCAAAAACAAACCTAAACCAAACAACTAAATAACCAAAACCCAAACCAATATAAAAAACCAACCCAAACAAAAACAAACCCATCAAAATCAACCAAGGCAAAATAGAAACCAACAAATGAAAACCAACCCAAACAAGTCAAAATAAGAAAACAAGCCAATCCAACCGAAAAAAGGTCATTTTTATCCAGACGGTTCTGGTTAAAATTGAGCATGCTCGTTTTTTCGCCAGATCGTCAAGCCATGTCTATCGTTCTATGTAATTTCCCAAAATTTTTGTTAAGCAAATTTATTGTAAATTAATATCGTAGGAGGATATTTTCTGAAATAAAATTTATATAAAAGTTATTTTTTTCCCCACAAAAGGTGATTGTTTGGTTTGATACTTCCATGCATTAATTTATATAACTGTGGTATGAAATAGCCATTGCAAATGAACTTACATGCTTTAATTTTGGAACGTTGAAATTTGCTCAACTCAAAAAACAAACCTAAACCAAACAAATAAATAACCAAAACCCAAACCAACATAAAAAACCAACCCAAACAAAAACAAACCATCAAAATCAACCAAGGCAAAATAGAAACCAACAAATGAAATTCAAAATAAGAAAACAAGCCAATCCAACCGAAAAAAGCTCATTTTTATCCAGACGGTCTGGTTAAAATTGAGCATGCTCGTTTTTCGTCAAATCGTCAAGCCATGTCTATCCTTCTATGTAATTTTCCAAAATTTTTGTCTTTAAGCAAATTTATTGTAAATTAATATCGTAGGAGGATATTTTCTGAAATAAAATTTCTATAAAAGTAATTTTTTTCCCACAAAAGGTGATTGTTTGGTTTGATACTTCCATGCATTAATTTATATAACTGTGGTATGAAATAGCCGTTGCAAATGAACTTACATGCTTTAATTTTGGAACATTGAAATTTGCTCAACCCAAAAAATAAACCTAAACCAAACAATCTAAATAACCAAAACCCAAACCAACATAAAAAAAACCAACCAAAACAAAAAAAAACCCATCAAAATCAACCAAGGCAAAATAAAAACCAACAAAGGAAAACCAACCCAAACAAGTCAAAATAAGAAAACAAACCAACCCAACCTAAATAAAGCTCATTTTTATCCAGACGGTATGGCTAAAATTGAGCATTCTCGCTTTCTGCCAGATTGTCTGGCCATGTTAATCGTTCTATATAATTTATCAACTTTTTTTATCTTTAAATAAATTTATAATAAATTAATATCAGTGGAGGAAATTTTCTGATCATTCAATGTGACATGCACAACATATAGTGCATTCTTGAGATGGAAAATGACTTGAGGATTACGTATAACTAACTACCCACCAGAGGGAAAGATTAGTTGTACTCACTGTGTCCAAAATATTTTCTTTACGTGTAGTAAATGACAACAATAGTCCTAGCGTCATTAAGTTACTGTTGCATAGACAGTTGTGTACTAAGTAACGATATGCATTCTTATGAAGGTCACTTAATTACAAGGTCACGATGGAAAATAAAATAATTCTACGAGATTATTTTACTTGGAAAAATTCTACCTTAATTTGGCTGTTTGATTGTCATTATTTTTCACAAAAATTGATATTTTTCTATGAGCCGGGTCAGTTTTATTTTCCACCATTTTGTGTTGGGAAAGAAACGCGGAAACCTTTCCCCAAACCGGAGAGTACCTGCGAGAGGAACGAGCAATACAACGCACGAACCCAAAAACAAACACACAAAACAATCCACGCAGACACAGAGAATTTTTGACGTGGAAAACCCTTGCGGGAAAAACCACGGGACGATCGGAGTCCAACCCTGAGAAGCCTCCACTAATGGAATAGAAGAATTACACCCTCTACAAACTCCTCCCGATCCAAATCGGATCCCCACAACACTCAGAGATAAGAACAATGATTACAAGGCTACGAAGAGCGAGAACGACGAGTAGAGATTACCCGAACACGATCTCCTTCGAACAGCGACCTTCAATCCTCCGTCTTCTTCTCCAAAGTTGTAATGGCACTCTTGCCTCCTTCCTCTCTCTCAAACTTGTGTTGTCCAATGCGTTGCACTATGAATTAGGGTTGGGAAATCCTAATATAACTCCCTAATCCTGCAGCCAACCTGGACCGTTGGATTAGATCCAATGATGAAAACTCATCCAGAATCCCGCTTCAGCCCTGACGACACAGAGTTCGGCCAGAACTCTGTGTGGGGCAACCAGCACCTACTGGCCAAACCCTGGAACGGCCAGACCGAGTTCGGCTAGAACTCGGCCTGGGACCGAGTTCGGCCCGAACTCAGATCCCCTGCTTCCAGCAGCTCCAGCAGCAGCAGCAGCAACTCCGTCGCCTACTTCCCAAGCTTCTCCGACATCGGACGGCGCTCGTCGCACTCTGGGGTCTTCTCCATATAGGTTGGGAACCCCACCCACTCCAACAAATCTCCCCCTTCACAACTATGGGGAGGATGTCGTCATCCCGATGACCTGCCTGCAGTACTCAAACTTCCCCCTTGGTAGAATCTTCGTAAACATATCAGCTCCGTTGTCATCTGTATGCACCTTCTCAAGCTCCACGTCCTTCTTCTCAACCACATCCCGTATCCAATGATACCGGGTCTCGATGTGCTTGGACCGGCTATGAAACGTTTGATTCTTCATAAGGTGGATCGCACTCTGACTGTCGCAAAGCAAAGTATACTGCTCTTGCTTCAGTCCCATTTCTTACAGCAGCTTCTTCATCCACAACAGCTCCTTGCAAGCCTCCGTCGCCGCAATATACTCTGCCTCTATCATCGACAAGGCAACACACTTCTGCAATCGCTACTGCCACGATACTGCTCCTCCCGCAAACATCATCATGTAGCCCGAAGTCGATCGCCTCGTGTCTACATCTCCAGCCATATCAGCGTCGGTATACCCAACCAGCTTCGGCTCGTCACCACCAAAGGAAAGTCTACAACCAGCAGTGCCCTGAAGATAACGTAGAATCCACTTGACCGCACTCCAATATACCCTTCCAGGATTTGAAAGATACCTGCTAACCGTACCAACTGCATGAGCAATATCTGGCCTCGTATACACCATAGCATACATCAGGCTTCCCACAGCTGAGGCATATGGAACCCGCTCTATATCTTCCTTTTCGTCCTCGGTAGATGGACTCTGTTCCTCAGTGAGCTTAAAGTGAGCCGCGAGGGGCGAACTCACTTCCTTCGACCCGTCCATCCCGAAACGCTGAAGTACCCGGTGAATGTACTTCTTTTGGGACAAGTGTAGCAGCTTGGACTCTCTCTCTCGGCTGATCTCCATCCCAAGAATAGTCTTCGCTGTGCCTAAATCCTTCATAGAGAAGGCCGCGCCCAGTTGGCGCTTCAACTCCGCTATCCTAGTGGCATTCCGACCCACTAATAGCATATCATCAACATAGAGCAACAAAATGATGAAATCATCATCGGCAAAATACCTCACAAATGCACAATGATCCGACATCATCCATGTATAACCATGCTCCCCCATAAATGACTCGAACTTCCTGTACCACTGCCTCGGAGCCTGCTTCAGACCATACAAGCTCTTCCTCAACCGGCAGACCAAATGTGACTTGCCCTTCTCACAGAATCCCTCTGGCTGCTCCATGTACAACTCCTCCTCAAGATCACCGTGGAGGAATGCCGTCTTCACGTCCATCTGCTCGACCTCCAAGTCGAAACTGGCTGCTAATGCTAGCACCACCCGGATAGACAAATGCTTGACGACAGGCGAAAAGATCTCATCATAATCTACGCCTTTTTGCTGACTGTAGCCTTTGACTACCAGCCTCGCTTTGTATCGAGGGCGAGTAGCATCATCCGTCTGCTTCACTCTGAACATCCATCGATTCTTCAAAGCCTTCTTGCCCTTTGGCAACCGTACCAGATCATAAGTGGAATTGGTGTCCAAGGAACTCATCTCCTCCTGCATAGCCACCATCCACTCCTGCATGTGTTCGTCTTCTATAGCCTCTGCAAAACTTTCGGGTTCTCCCCCGTCAGTCAATAGCACATACTCATCCGGTGAGTATCTCGTAGATGGTCGACGATCCCTGTCACTCTTTCTCAGTGGAGCTACTGGTGCTGGCTGTATACCGACAGCCTCCGCCCCTTCAGGAACAACCTCTCCGGTATGCTCATCCTCCTGAGGGACACCCTGACCACCATCAGCAGGCTGATGATCAAGGTTGGGAGCAACTCCATGTACCGGCTCCCCTATAACTGGATCCTCTGCGATGTCCTCTGGAAACTGTTCGAAGCGAAATGACTCTAACTCAGGCAATTCCTCAGCCTCAGAAGGCGTCTCAGAATCCTGAGTGTTGGTCATGGTCTGATCCTCGACGAACACCACGTCCCTGCTTCTGTAGAGCTTTCCTTCCACTGGGTCGTAGAGTCTATAGCCAAACTCATCCCGACCATAGCCGACAAAGATGCATCGCCTCGTCTTCGACTCAAGTTTGGTCCTCTCGTCCTTCGGTACATGCACGAAGGCTTTACAACCAAACGCCCGCAGGTAATTGTATGACGGTTCTTTGCCGTACCATACTTTGTTAGGCACATCACCCTGCAAAGGAGCACTAGAAGACAAATTAATAATATAAGCAGCTGTGAGAAGAGCCTCACCCCAATAACTGCCCGGCAAGTTTGCTTCTGACAGCAAACACCGCACCCTCTCCATCAGTGTCCTGTTCATGCACTCCGCTACACCATTGAGCTGAGGTGTCTTTGGCAGAGTCTTCTGGTGTCGTATCCCTTGCTCTCTGCAATACGTATCAAAGGGACCGATGTATTCGCCGCCATTGTCGGACCGAACACACAACAACTTCTTGCCCGTCTCCCTTTCAACAGAGGCCTGAAACTCCTTGAAAGTAGGCAGCACCTGATCCTTGGTCTTTAAGGCATAGACCCAAACCTTCCTGGAACAGTCATCAATAAAAGTCATAAAGTAAGAAGCACCACCAAGAGATTTTACCTTCATAGGACCGCAGACATCCGAGTGAATCAACTCGAGCAACGTCGGCTTCCTCGAACTTGGGTGACTTTGGAAAGACACCCTATTTTGCTTCCCAGCTAAACAGTGCGTGCATTTCTCCAACTTTGTAGACTTGAGCCCCGGAATCACTTTTCTGTTCACCAAGTAGCTCATCCCCTTCTCGCTGATATGGCCGAGCCGCCTGTGCCACAACTCGGTAGACGCATCACTGACTGCGTTCACCTCCTGTGCCCCCTCTGCGCTCCCCTCTATATAGTAGAGACCTGACTTCTTGCTTCCTCTGGCAATCACCATCGAACCTCTGGAAAGCTTCCACTGACTATTCCCGAAGAGACTGAAGAATCCCTCGTCATCCAACCTTCCAACCGACACCAGGTTGAAACGGATATCAGGGACATGACGAACATCCTTGAGAACAAGAACTGCACCCGTCTTCGTTCTCAAATGTACATCTCCAACGGCAACCGCCTTCGACACATCTCCGTTGCCCATCTTCAACACGTCGCAGTCGCCTGTCGTGTAAGTGGCAAACAGTGCCCTATTGTGAGATACATGTGCTGAATCCCCTGAGTCCACCAGCCAAGAATTGTCATCGCAGGCGAGGTTAGTAATGACCTCATCACCTACGACGATCACATCGCCTCCATGCACCGAGGCCGTCGCTGTAGTGTTCTCTTCTTGCTTCCCCTTGTCGCCCTTCTTCTCTCTCTTCCAAGCGAAACAGTTCCGCTTGATATGGCCCTTCTTACCGCAATGGTAACACTCTGAGTCCTCGTAACGACCCTTGGACGTCCCCCTGCTCTTGTCTCTGCCACCACCTGGACCCCTGCTTTTGCCCCTTCCGCGGCTTTCTGAAACAAGTGCCTCTGAGTGGTGGGATGTGGATGAAGTGCCCTGAGAACGTCTCCGTATCTCTTCATTCAATACCCCGCTCTTGGCAAACTCCAGACTGACCACGCCTTCTGGAGCAGAAGCGATCATAGATACTCGTACGATCTCCCACGAGTCTGGCAATGTACACAGCAGCCACAGTCCCTGAACTTCGTCGTCGAACTTGACTCCCATAGAAGATAGCTGGTCAACCACGCCCTAGAAATCACTCAAGTGATCCGTAATAGACGCCCCATCTTTGTACCGCAGACCCATCATCGTCCGGATCAGGAACAACTTGTTTACCCCGGTCTTCTTCGCGTACAAAGATTCCAGCCTATCCTATAACATCTTCGCGTGCTCAATATTGGCAACGTGGTTGTACACGTTCTCGTCAACGAACTGCCTGATGTATCCGCACACCTGTATATGCTCGAATTTCTAGTCCTCCTCGGATTTATCACTGGGCTTCTCGGATACAAATACGGGCAGATGCAGCTTCTTGACGAACAGCAAATCCTTCATCTTGCTCCGCCAATAATGATAGTTTGTGCCGTTCAGATTCACCATGTGCACCGGCTTCGCGTCCATCTCTCCTCTCTGGTTCCTCTGTCAACTCCTGACACCCTTTGAACCCAAAGCTCTGATACCACTCTGTTGGGAAAAAAATGCAGAAACCTTTCCCCAAACCGGAGAGTACCTGCGAGAGGACCGAGCAATACAACGCACGAACCCAAAAACAAACACACAAAACAATCTACGCAAACACATAGAATTTTTGACGTGGAAAACCCTTGCGGGAAAAACCACGGGACGATCGGAGTCCAACCCTGAGAAGCCTCCACTAATGGAATAGAAGAATTACACCCTCTACAAACTCCTCCCGATCCAAATCGGATCCCCACAACACTCAGAGATAAGAACAATAATTACAAGGCTACGAAGAGCGAGAACGACGAGTAGAGATTACCCGAACACGATCTCCTTCGAACAGCGACCTTCAATCCTCCGTCTTCTTCTCCGAAGTTGTAATGGCACTCTTGCCTCCTTCCTCTCTCTCAAACTTGTGTTGTCCAATGCGTTGCACTATGAATTAGGGTTGGGAAATCCTAATATAACTCCCTAATCCCGCAGCCAACCTGGACCGTTGGATTAGATCCAATGATGAAAACTCATCCAGAATCCTGCTTCAGCCCCGACGACACAGAGTTCGGCCAGAACTCTGTGTGGGGCAACCAGTACCTACTGGCCAAACCCTGGAACGGCCAGACCGAGTTCGGCCAGAACTCGGCCTGGGACCGAGTTTGGCCAGAACTCGGCCTGGGACCGAGTTCGGCCCGAACTCGGATCCCCTGCTTCCAGCAGCTCCAGCAGCAGCAGCAGCAACTCCGTCGCCTACTTCCCGAGCTTCTCCGACATCGGACGGCGCTCGTCGCACTCCGGGGTCTTCTCCACATAGGTTGGGAACCCCACCCACTCCAACATTTTGGAGGGAAATATAAAAATGATAGATTTTTGGAAAATAATTCCATGAAATGCTAAAATTGGTGGAAAATTTGTGATGGAAATATTTTCCATGGAAAAAAAAAAGCTCAACCAAACACAGCTAGCTAATGATGAAAATCCAAAGGGATGAGGTATTTTATAGTGTTCAACTTGATCCAAGCTAAGTTGGGTCAGTCGGTTGTACTGCATTAACGCAGAGTACATGATATGTCGAAGCGCCAGTGGAGATCCACTGCATATATATATTATCCACGTATAATTGTCATTAGTGTCAATTATATAATACCAAGTCATTGGTGCATGCTGCTTGTGGGAGATGTTGTAGTAATTGTCGATTCCATATCATGCTTGGATCAAAATGATACAAGAAATTAAGATTTGGTAGTATTGTAATGGTTGTTATATTTTATTGATAATATCTTGGCTATGTATAGCCTGTACTTTGAACCTCTTACTCTAGATTGCTAATATAAATATATTGGTCAAATTGCTGAAGACAGGTAACGACAATATATTAGCGATAGGGACTTTAAGTACTCCTGCATAATCCAACTGATTGTCCATAACAGAACAATTTCACAATTCACAGTACCTGCCAATTTTTCCAAAAAAAAAGGTTTCAACCAGCAATTTTATCTTATAATCCTACTATTACAGTTCCAGAGTCCTCCTTTATATGAAGGCAAATGATGTGCGTGGTGCCGTCTCAAGTCCGACAAAACTTGCTTCTGAGATACAAAACAAAGAATTCAATTAGCAATCCGACAATGTGGGAATACAAACAATTTTAAGATGGCCAACTATTATGGGTTCAAGCCCAACGAATGATATTCCTGATAAGAAATAAACCAGATTTGTAGCCACTTGACGAGTACACACATGCACACACAAAGTTTCATGGTAATCAACAGAGCAAATTACTGCCTTTACTATTTTACCAAATCCACTGATGTAAAGGGTGTCAACACCAGATTATGATGAATCATCCCTCCTATGTTTTGTGATTAATAGTTGAGTATCACTAATGTTGGGACCATAACCGTAAGAATGTTCATAATGGACCACTTCAAATAAAACACGAGCTACATAGTAGACTTGGCATGTATGTATGCATACATAATTGCATAGAAATATATCATTGTCCTGCTCATAGAACCTATAATCTGCCGAGAGTAACAAAGGGCATGTGCCTCCACTGTCTTTTATCAGGCTGGTCATGTTTTGATATTGATCATTAGACACATAGGCTATACTTATTCTAGTTTCATTAATTTACAATCCTACTATTCGGTCGGGAAGGGATTCAAAGTCCATGGTTTAAAGTATCGGCCGATACCGATCCGATCCGGCCGATACCGATACGGTTTGGCATGTCCCGATCCGATACCGACCAATACCCGATACTGACCGATACCCACATTGGGGGTCTCTTTTTCGATCAATTCGGTAAAGAAAATTAAAACAAAAAGACAAATCAGCAATGTTTTAAAGCATAATAAGGTTGTAAACGCATGTAAAAGAAGAAATTGAATTTATTATATGTAAACCAATCGGTAAGGGTGACTACTATTTTATTTAATTTCAAAACTACTAAGAAATAAACACTGAAAATACTTAAAATTATGTCTAAATGTATAAAATATATATTTTTAAATGTAAATAATTTATTAATAATTATTTGTTTGCTGATACCAAAACATCCGATACTCCGATCCGAAACTGCCGATACTACCGATATCGCTGATACCAATACTCATAGGAATAGTCCGATACCGATTCCTTTCTCCTACTAATGTCCTATTTATAGAGTATCAAAGTATCTGATACTCCCAACAGGAATTAAAATTCAAGACATTCTGGCTACATGTGACTCCACTTGGGTTGCTGACTGTATCACTCTGTACATGTGGCATTTGTATATCCAGGTGTATATCCAGGTCAGTTGAAGGTCTACTCAAGTACATAAAAGTGCCGGCAGCCTGCATTTCTTCAGCTCCTACATTCTGGTTGGCTTGTATCATCATAATTATAGTTAGATTAGGAGGAAAAGATTACAAGTGAGAGTAGATACATATAAAAATATACAACATCATTGATCAGGAAGGCTTTCGCATAATTGATTATGAAAATCATAGAATTAAGCCTAAAATTGATGTCATAGAATTACTATTATGTTGGCATCTATAAGTTGAGCCTAGCCTAGCCTCAGTTAGTAGCAACATGGAATGTCATTTCTGCAGTATGAGATTAAATAAATTGTGTATTTCGCGAACACACCGACAAACAACTACTACTGCAACGTGGTCCTGGATATTCAATTTGGGTTGCCTAGACCGAGAGAACCATGAGGACAATGGAAGATTTGTAATGGGCACATTGCACAACACTATGCATCATTTGGCCTAGATTCAGATTCTGAATTTCTCATGGACATAATAATAAAAGGTTGAATCTACCAACTACTTAGTGCGACACTGTTGTATGCGTTGTTTGTGTTAACTTTCATATGGTAACAAGCATTTCTTTAAATGAAAGAATGAACAAATTAACAACTTTCTATCAACACAATTTAATATCATCATGAGCTGCTGTTGGATCTCTTTGCTCTATTTGACAAATATGATACATTATGGAAATGCCTAGCTGTTTTTCATAAATAAATTCACTTTATTTATTGTGTTTCTGGGAAAATTACAACTGTAGGAATCCGATCTAGAAGACGATCGTATTATCCCTTAAACGATGCGAAGAAGAAAAACTCTCAAAATTTCAACAGCAATTTAGATATCTATGTATCTGTACAATGAATGAGAAAAGAACTCTATTTATAGAGTCAAAAATAACTGAAAAGATAACTGTCTTCATAACCTGTGCATAGTTGAAAATCATGCAGGATTTAACATACGCAAGGTTATGAGCAGTTACTGGACGTGGCCTATAACTGTTGGACACATGGCAATCGTGCATGAGTCGTGTGCAAGTTACAGGACACGCAGGTGAGAGATCGGTGGCATGGCTGCCACGTACTCCAATTTGATAAAATCTACGCAGGCTTATTTAGGACGAAATCTACACAGACTTTGGTGCAGAAAGCTTCAAAATCCACGCAGACTTGGGGCAAAAAGCTTCAGAATCTACGCAGACTTGGGGCAGAAAGCTTCAAATCCTTGCAGACTTGGTGCAAAAAGCTTCAAAATACACGCAAGCTTGAGAAAGGAACATAAAAGTTCAAAATACACACAGACTTGAGTCAGAACGGCCAGCTGTCTTGATTCGACGTGCCTCGACTGACACAAAATCTCTGACATTGATTGCCTTTTGTCAATCGCATTAAATGACAATAAGCTCTTTTGGTATGCCAACTTGATGAAGGCTGAGTCTTGTTGAAGAAGATTTTGAAAGTCACGCAATAGTCGGCTGTGATCTCTCGAGTTTCGTGTATACGTGGCATGCGAGGAGATATTCTTTAACTGTCGTGCTGTCAGTCATAATGACATTCTGACAAATGATGAGCTGTCTCTCAGCGTAACTTTTAAACATTGTCTTGATCAACTCAGCATGACTTTTAGACTTTGTCCTGATCAACTCAGCATGACTTTTAGGCTTTGTTCTGATCAACTCAGCGTGACTTTCATTTTTGAGGCCTACAAAACCCCCTTCAAAGTTTTCGAAAAATGATAAATTATTTCAAAATACTTTAAAATCGAGATGAATCTCAGGAACAGTAATGATAGCAAGTTCAGTATCGACTGCCGGTTTAATCTTCATCTATTCCTTGAGATGGATGAATCTCAGGAACAGTAATGATAGTAAGTTCAGTATCGACTGCTGGTTCAATCTTTTCTGGAATATCATTTCGAAGAATGATGTCTTTACAAACATTCTTCAACAAGTCATCAGCAGCTGGTAGCTCGGACGTTGACACGTCTTCATCGCCTCTGGCCAAAGAAATGTTTTCTTCAACCTGAGTTTTTGGAACTTTCGGTTGTTCCATAACTTCTGCCGGGGCTGGTCTTCTTCAGAATATTCAATCTGGTCATCCAATGCCTGGATGACGCCCTCAGTCCCATGTTCAAAAGGGATCATCCTTATCTCTGAGGGTTCAGTAGCTACTCCACTTGTTGTCGGAGCAGTCGTTTCCTGAGCTCGAGTGGACTCTACTTCAGTCTGTTCAGCTGAAGTTGCTAGAATATGAACATAATTAGATTCTGTTTTCTCAGTGGAAGCCGCTTCATTGATCTCTGGCAAGACTCCTCCACTCATAATCATTTCCAGGAGTTCATTGCCCTTCATTTTGCTGACGGTCTTCTTGACATACCTGCCTCTCGAACTCCTTGTTATCAAAGGAGCATCGTCTTTATCTGTATCTTCGTCTTTATCGGCGGCATCATCTTCGTCAACTGAGATGCCACCTAAAGATGAAGTGGCAGTTACTGAGACCCTTTTCTTTTTCTTCTTAGATGTCTGAGACTTAGTACTCTTTTTGGAGACTGTCTCAGATTCATCGCTTCGCTTCCTCTTAGAAAGGGATACAAATATGGGATGAAGAACTTCATCAGGAAAATTTCCCTCCTGAAATAAGTCATATAGGGACTCAACCTCCGCTGTCTCATCTTCAGGTTCCGGAGGAAATTGTTGAACAACAATCTTCTTCTTCAACCTTTTTGATGGAGCTGGGTCTTCTTTCGCAACAAAAGTCTTCAGATGGAAATTCGGCATGAAGGTGCTCGATGAAACATAGAAGCGAGCATATATGTAAAGCATCTTCGTCCCCGTGCTGGATAAAGGATTAGGCATAGAGAATACAGCTTTTGTATCTCTAGCCGCGAAGTACCTCCAGGCCCGAGCTCCGTCAATAAGCCCTCCACGAGCAGAAAAGCAGGTGGTGGCATTCCCAACATGAAGTTGGTCATATCCGAATTGCCTGGCAAATCGGCTCGGTAGATACGGCTCCAGATACGTCATTTCTTCATGACGGTATACCAGATGAGAGGGCCGGATTCTCTGCAACCACTGAAAGGCTACATCATCTAGCCTGTTCCCTTTATCTCCGTCTATCATATTCAAGGGCATGCTCTCATAACCCAATGGTGGAGGGACACATTGAATGGACCAATGTGACGCTCGATTCAGAATATTTTTGCATTCTGGAAGAGTGTGAACCTTCCAGAAAGTCTCTCCGGAGTACTTCTCCAAAAAGAGACTGCCACTCCCTCCTGCTCCCGAAGGTATCAGACCGTCATGATGGAGAAGAAGCCAACCATATAGATATGTGAAGGGCATCTCTATTCTCGGGAACTCATCGGTCATCCTCCTCTGATTAGATAGCATATTGGTTACAAAATTCTGAAGACCTGCATTCAGCCTACAGGTCATCGCTGATAATAAGTCTATCTTATAACCATATATAAGGCGCACTGCTGCAAAGATAACGCCTCTATGTATTCTGTCTAGCGAGCTGGAGCCAGGAACGACGAATCTTCTTAACCAAAGAGATAGGAATCCGGCTAAATGACCGTTCTTTGACAGAGTCTTTCCACTCTGTCTCACATACGAGCTGAAGGTGGTTCCAGCTTTAAACTCATACCAGTCTTCAGTGATCGTGAAATTCTTGCAGTCATACTTCTCTAGTAGATAAATGATTTCACTCTCAGAGAGAGGCTTGAAGAAGTTAATTTGGTACCATCTCTTCTCGTTTATCTTTTTCTCATCCTTTTCACGGTTCAGGAAAAGATAAGACATCCACTTCTGGATGTGGTTGCCGGCTTCATCTTTAGAACTCTTGTAATACAGAGTACATGTGCCGAAATGGCACATCATCTCTTCAAATAGGTGCACCATCTCTGGATTCTTCTCCGACAGAAAGTTTAGCTCTTCTGTCGTAGGCATATACTCTTCATATGGTAGTGTGCCTGAAGGCAGATGCGAGATGTATTCCATCTCATGAAGGACAAAGCCCATCTCCCCTTTGGTAGTCATAAATGTCCCCGTCCTGTGGTTATACCTCTCAACCAAAGCCAGAAACAGAAAGGGGTTGGGTCTGAAGCCGTATGAGGAATTGACGATCGCGTCATAAAGGTTTATCTTCTTCAGCTCACTCTCAAACTGCTCCAGAGCCCAATGGACCAAAGTCCTCCATCTCACGTTCTCCTGATTCATTAAGCCGTTCATCCTCGGCGTCGAATCAGTGGGGTAGAATGCATTCTCGTTTGCCATGAATTCATTTATGAAAATAGGCATCCTGAATGGCATCAATATTGATGAGTCTTCGGGTGGTACACATCCCGGCTTCAAACCTCGGAACACGGATACATGATTCTCTGGGGAACTGAAGAATCCCTCCTTCCTGTAAATGATACGGCTCGCCTTTGCCTGCTGATATTCTGTTAAGTGCCAGGACATCTTTCTGGGATAGCTGGCATGCATAAATCTCATGATAGATAAGCCCCTAGAAACCTTCGGCCAGTACATGGGCTATTTTACATCACCTTCGAAGTAGAAGCAGACCTTCTCTCTGATGCCCTTTGGTTGTGACTTCTGTGCTATGGTATCCCCGAACAGAAATGCTGGTTTCTTGTGGGACACCAAATCAAGACTCTGAAAGGGTTGACCATTCATCAGACAGAATAGAGTTGTATGGTCTTGATTTGCCAACAATGACCGTCTGGCTTCTGGAAGGTCAAACTGAGGAAATTGCACATAAGATAAATCATGTTTAAATGAAAAACTCAGGTGCCCTTCATAATCTGCCTCTTCACTTCGGATGTTCACTACAGGAAATAAAAGAAAACAAGGTCAGATGTGTTTCAGTAAAATGTATGTCTACGAGCCTTATGCGTGAATAGCAGTGTTTGAAGAAAATTTCATAAATCATGCAGACTTCAGACAGATATACTATCAAGACACATTGAATTATTTATTCACGCATGTGATTAATTCACGCAAAGTCTAGACAGATTAGAATGAAAAGTCACGCATCATTGCCAGAATCACATTGAAGTGAAAATGACAAAATATATGCTGACAGATCAAAACTAATCTATCAAGAGGATGACTCTCAGAAGTCTGCGTGACTATTTCAAAATCGACATCTCTGCCAATATGTGAAAAATCACGCAGAGTCATGAAAGCTGCGTGAATAATTCAACATGGACATTTCTGCCAACATGTGAAAAATCACGCAGAGTCATGAAAGCTGCGTGAATAATTCAACATGGACATTTCTGCCAACATATAAAAAAAATCACGCAGAGTCATGAAAGCTGCGTGAATAATTCAAACATTGACATCCCTGCCAATACATGAAAAATCACGCAGAGTCATGAGAGCCATGCTCATTTGCGTGAAACACAGAGCTTCATAAACACGAAGATGTGAAGTATGGCCGACCCTAAAGAGGGGGCATACTTTATTAATATCCTTTGCCCTAAGAAAGGGGGATATATTTCTGAAGTTTATTATTTGTCTTAAGATCCTAAGATTTTTATGTGGAGTTCATCTTCATCAAAGTCATCTTCATCAAGTCATCTTCAACAGTTCATATCCCCATCCATCACTTACGCTGCATAGGAGGATGCGTGACTTCACGTCGAAGAAGTCTGTCAGTGGTGGCACGCGAGGAAGTCGCAGGAGCTTTCCCTTTGGCCTGAGCATCGGTTTTCTTAGGAGCCATTACTGTTGAGAAAGGGAAGAAGAAGTCGGGGAAGATGAAGTTCGTTGGGGAAGATGAATTTTTCTCTTCTGTGGATTCTCTCTCTAAAGCAGTAAAGAAACAAAGAAGTGGTTTATGGCTTATTTATAGGCTCATGAAGAATTCCAAACGGCAACATCATTATTTGCCTCGATTTAGGAGCTTGGCACGGGATCCTAACTGCACAGAATCCCAACAGTCCAATCATTTCGGAGTAAATCTCTCTTTAAAGTCATCTCAGTGTGACTAAATTCATTTTATCATCTCTATTTCAAAGTATTTTGAAATAATTTATCATTTTTCGAAAACTTTGAAGGGGGTTTTGTAGGCCTCAAAAATGAAAGTCACGCTGAGTTGATCAGAACAAAGCCTAAAAGTCACACTGAGTTGATCAGGACAAAGTCTAAAAGTCACGCTGAGTTGATCAAGACAATGTTTAAAAGTTACGCTGAGAGACAACTCATCATTTGTCAGAATGTCATTATGACTGACAGCACGACAGTCAAAGAATATCTCCTCGCATGCCACGTATGCACGAAACTCGAGAGATCACAGCCGACTATTGCGTGACTTTCGAAATCTTCTTCAACAAGACTTAGCCTTCATCAAGTTGGCGTACCAAAAGAGCTTATTGTTATTTAATACGACTGACAAAAGGTAATCAATGTCAGAGATTTTGTGTCAGTCGAGGCACGTCGAATCAAGACAGCTGGCCGTTCTGACTCAAGTCTGCGTGTATTTTGAACTTTTATGTTCCTTTCTCAAGCTTGCGTGTATTTTGAAGCTTTTTGCACCAAGTCTGTGTGGATTCTGAAGCTTTCTGCCCCAAGTCTGCGTAGATTCTGAAGCTTTCTGCCCCAAGTCTGCGTGGATTTTGAAGCTTTCTGTACCAAAGTCTGCGTGGATTTCGTCCTCAACAAGCCTGCGTGGATTTCATCAAATTGGAGTACGTGGCAGCCATGCCACCGATCTCTCACCTGCGTGTCCTGTAACTTGTACACGACTCATGCACGATTGCCATGTGTCCAACAGTTACAGGCCACGTCCAGTAACTGCTCATAACCTTGCGTATGTTAAATCATGCGTGATTTTCAACTATGCACAGGTTGTGAAGACTGTTATCTTTTTAGTTATTTTTGACTCTATAAATAGAGTTCTTTTCTCATTCATTGTACAGATACATAGATATCTAAATTGCTGTTGAAATTTTGAGAGTTTTTCTTCTTCGCATCGTCTAAGGAAAAAAGCGATCGTCTTCTAGATCGGATTCCTACAGTTGTAATTTTCCCAGAAACATAATAAATAAAGTGAATTTATTTATGGAAAACAGTGAGGAGTTGGTGATGCAATCGGATGCAGCCAAGCTTGGCTCCACGCAACAGAAGATGGTCGTCCGTTTTGACCAACAGGCGTTTGAAGAAATGCTCTCTGAAGGAAGCGCTGGCCCGGTCCAGAAGCGAACCCGCACAAAGAAAGCTCGCAGCGAGTGGAGGCCAAAATCATTTGCTCCTCCCCAAGCTCTGGACGAAGCACTCTCTGCTGTCCAAGACGGCGAAGGCGACTCTCACGCGACCCCACTTCGAGCCATAGAGGACTCTGCTGTCCCCAAGTCCGGCAGAGGAAAGCACTACGATGCTGGACTTGCAGGGGCAAAGAGCGATCCTATGTGCTCCAGGAAGAAATCGAACAAGGGCACTAGCCGCAAGACGAAGACTCATGCGACCAAGATTGCCAGCCGCATGAATGATGACCATGCGGCTGAGACTGCTACCCAAATACATTATACTCATGCGGCCAGGGTTTCCAGCCACATGGAGAACACTCATACGGCTGAGACTTTCAACCGCATGAAGAAAGCCCATGCGGCTACGACTGCCAGCCGCATGGAGACTATTGATGCCAGCCGCATGACGCCTACTCCACGCGGCTCTGTCTTCGACCGTCTCTCCTATGGTCCTGATCTCTTGTGCTCCCAAGAAGACATGTCTGACTCTCTCTCCAGCATCACTTAGACTCTTCCTACTATGTGCCCTTACGCACTAGAGCGAAGAAGTCTAGGGCAGCACGAGCTTGGCAAGCTCGATCCGCTGACCCGACCTCTGACCATCCGAGCGTACCGCATACTGTTATGCGGGCATCAGATGGGAAGTTGTACAGAACCACTCGAGTCCAGCCTTCGACGGCAAACGGACAGAGAGGTTCACAAAAGTCTCCCAAAATCCAGGGAGCGAACATGGTCGATCCAGACCCATCTGACTTGCGTGAGGCCATCCTCCACAAACGCAAAGAAAGAGAAGGTGCATCTGGGTGCAAAGAGTCCTCCTACGGACGTCACTGCACCTAAGTCATCGTCAACTGCTGTTGCAATAACGCGACGATATGAGAAGACCGGCAGTCCATCTTCCAAAGACTGCAACAACCATGTTCAGAGGATGAGGCATTTCCCGTCGTCTTATGCAACTCTGCTAAGAAAGTCCCCACCGATGGGAGAGGAAAGAAGACAAATGTTTCCAGCCCGAAGATTTCAACCACTATGACTAAGAGAATGTCGTCTAAGGGAGTGCCCACCACCGGAGCTTTCCAAGGGACCCGTTCAAAGACAAAATCTGCTACAGCGGGGGATTCATCATCCACAATACTGGAGGATGCTGGGACTTGGGGTAGCACCCCTCAGAACATCCACGATAATTCGATGTTCCAAGGAGACAAGCCAGAGGAAACAACTCTCCCATCAGATGTAGCAAAGCCCGACGTCCCCGACGACGTCCACAACTCCCAAGACGAGGCGAACTCAAAAACTGGGGGTACTGTTCCTTTTGTGTCCGAACCAGAGGAAGACATTCTCATATACCCCGATGACTTCTCACTACAGGGGTATGATTCGGAGGGCTCGTCCTCCACCATTCCTTCCATCTCTCCTCATGTAAAGACGGTGTTCATGACGGACAACAACCAAGGTGGTTCCAGTAATCGCCAACGCATCGACACTCTGGAGGCCATACTGCATGCCTTGGTCAAGTCTGTGGACGATATTAAAGCAGCTCTTTCAACTCTGTAAGGAGGGACGCCTGGCCAAACAAGCACGGGTCCTACGGTCAATGCGGACTCGAATTCAGCGACACCGAATCTGGGCAACAATCCTCCTGAAGTAACGGCCCCCACCGCTGTGGATGAGGCCCGAGAAGCGAGAAAAGAGGTCCAAGAGCTCCGAGCCATGTTTTACGCTCGAGAAAATTCTCAAGACCTCAGAATACGGCAACCATACCCTACTGCCTAGAGGGATGTCCCATTTCCGCCAAGATATAAGCCGTTCAATATCAACCCGTATGATGGCAAGACCTCCGCAAGTCAGTACATCACTTACTTCGAGGTCACCACCGACCATCTGCCCCATGACGATGCCATCCTCACACGATTATTCATTGGGGCATTGGAAGGAGTCGCCTTCGATTGGTATCGTAACCTGCCAGACAACTGCATCCACTCCTTCGCCGGCTTCAAGTGTATGTTCTTGGAGAGATTCTACGAAGTAGGACAGGACATCACAATGTCCACCCTCATGGACGTCGTCCAAAGGAAGAAAGAGCTGACAAGGAATTATATCGAGCGGTTCCGCCAAACCGCAATGAAGTTGCCATCTGGAAATCCAAATTCCTTCTTGATTGAAATTTGCCAAAAGAGACTGCTCCCAACAATCAGTCTCTGGATGGACGAAAGTCAATTTAAGGACTGGAAGACGTTTATCATCAGTGCCACAAGCGCCAAAGACCGATTAAAGAAGGCTCGCCAACTGGGATTGCACATCTCAGAGGGAGAGGACAAGAGCAGGCGTCCTAACGCCAACAACAACAATGGGGGTAGCTCCTCCAATAATCGGGACAACAAGGACAAGCAGGCTATGGTGGCCGACACAGCCCAGAAACCTGAGTCAAAGCCGGCGGACAAACAATAGCCGCAAATCACCTACTCCTTCGAAGACGATCATGTCAAGCCCATCTTGGACATGCTCATACAAGGAGACAGAATTCAGCTTCCTCTACCAAGACAGGAACCTCGGCCGACGGAAATGAAGAATCCAAAGTACTGCCATTACCACCGCTACGTCCACCATGCTACACACGACTGCTACCAGCTAAAACGGTACATCCAAAATCTTATCGATTCGAACGCTCTGGCCATCGATTTCGAAGAGATAACCGTGGCAGCCAATATGGTGTCAGTACAATTTGGCAGCTTTCCTCCAACAGAAACTCAAGACGGTGTGGTCCCCATCCCTCTGACGACAATGGAGATTGCTAATCTTCTACCTCCTTGGGATCAAGCTGCTGGTCTCGTGCCCCTCACCACATCACGAGGAGAGGTCATGTGGGTCCATCCAGACTTGGTATCAGAAGTGACTCAGCCCACACCATCTTCTATTTTCAAGAAGAAGAGTGGAAAAGTCAGATCCTGCCGCACAATCTCGGCAGATATCGAAGAAGCTACAGCCGTCGTCACGCGGTCTGGGGCACAATCCCAACCCGTGGCTGATAAATCAGCTGAGGATCATCAGCCCGCTACAACTGACGCTCCGGGACCTGCTCAGCCTCCGACGACCGACAAGCCTAGGCCGAAGGAGACTCACTTTGATAAATCCCTCCAAAAAGAGGCACCGCAGGGGCTGGAGAAACCCTACAACTTCGACATCTTGGCGCAATTGGCCAACACACCGGCCAAGTTGTCATTATACGAGCTTCGAGACTCTCAAAGGATGTTCGCGTGGCTTTGAGCGATGCACTCCAAAATGCCGACGCGTACCTGGCTCAGGTCAACCTCACGGAAGAGAACCCGCCTGCAGATCTCCAAGACATCGCTTGCACGGGAGCAATGCCCAACATCGTCTTCACTCCGCAGGACATGCTCATCAAAACCAACGTTTACGATCGCCCGTTATACTACACTGGATACATCGGCGACGTAAAGGTTGATCGGATGTACATTAATCCTGGCTCCTCCATAGGCATTATCCCGAAGGGTCTGTTACATCATCTCCGCATCCCTATGCATCGCCTGACGCCTACAAGCACCGCCGTCAGCAGTTTTAATTCGGGCAGGAGCTACCCCATTGGGAAGATTCGTCTGAAGTGTCAAATTGGCGATCTCCAGTCGGAAGTCACCTGTTACGTCATAGATGCAGACACTTCTTACAACATCTTCTTGGAGCGCCCTTGGATACACGATTATATGATCGTGCCTTCCATGCTGCACCAATACTTCAAGTATGTCGACAAACACGGCTTCGTAAGGACAGAGTTTGCCGACATCGATCCCTTCAAAGGGGTCGAATCCTACTACTCAGACTCCTGCCTGTACGAAAAGTCGAAGAGGCACCTTAGCGAAGAAGATGTGCAAGCTCGTACTGAGACAGCCATAGGATCAGAAGAACCTCTGACGATCCACCTCCAAGCTCGCAAACCTGGCAAGTCCGTACCTCTTACAGCCACTCTGCGTAAGGACGCAATCAGTCTCTCGGCATAAGAAGAGCAAATGATAATCCGGCTGCCAAGGTCTGGCCAAATGCCAAGACCCACAACGGAGCCATTGACAATCAGGCTGCCGAGAGTCGGCCAACCACAGACGGAGAAGCTCAATCCCTTCGACAAGCCAATGACGATACGCCTTCCCAAGAAGAGTCGTCACCCGATGCAAGGTCTGGCACTTCTAGCGAACCAACCACTCCCCACCCAGTATCGAGTACCAGACTGGGGGTCACTAGTCTGTCAACAACTCCACGCTCTGCTCCACCAGCTGAACCCCTGACGATCAAGCTGTCCAGGTCATCCTCTTAGTCTTCGTTTATACAGGGGGTAGCCGAAGAGGAACCGGAGCCAGCAAAGTATGTGGCTACCTACACTGATGTTCCCTCCGCAGATGATGTAATCCCCCTAGAAAAGATACCTTACTTCATCAATAAAGGGCTATCTTTGAACTACCTCGAGCTTAATAAACTTTGTACAACGTACGCTATGGAACATGGTATAGGCACTCACCTATACACACGGGCGACAAATGTGTACACCGTAAACCAGCTTACACCAGCGGAAGGCGCTTACCGCATAATCGAGGGAGGGGACAATCCAATCATCTTCGGCCGGAAGGACGATCCGCATCCCTTCACCATAGAAGAAGTCGACCTTGAATCAGATGCCGGAAGACTGCCTCTGTATCTTTATAGCCCTCAATCTAAATATCTCATGCAAAAACAGGGGTATGATCTGGAGACAACGCCAGGCTTGAACTACGGTACCGGACGACGATTACCTTTAAAGCCACCAGTCCCTGCTGGCAAACCACGGGACTACTATAGCAAAACTCGATGTGGATTAGGGTATGTAACACCCACGACGACCCCTGAGAGTTTAGATGAAGAATGTGACTGGCATTCACATTCAACCGGGTCACCAACTTCTGACTCGGATACCAGCATCGGAGAAGTATTCAGACAAGTCCTGTCAGCCAATATGGCATTCGCCGACGCTTATGAAGAAGATGAAGACATTTCGGAAATCCTCGATCTAGAGCCGTGGGCCCAACAGTTGGATGCACAATGGAAAAATCGGTTCGAACAGAGAGAACCTCCTACTGAAGATGAAGTTATACAGTTCGACCTCGGCAGCGAATCCTCTCCAAAATCGATCTTCGTCAGTAAAAGCCTAACAGACGAAGAGCAAGAATCGCTGCTGGAACTTTTCAAAGAATATATTGATGTGTTCGCCTGGAGCTATGAAGACATGCCGGGGTTAAATCCTGATATTGCTCTTCACAAACTCAATATTCAGCCAGATGCAAAGCCAGTCAAGCAACAACAGCGACGCTTCCGCCCAGGCATCATGGATGCGATCGAAGCCGAAGTCAACAAACTAATAGCCAGTGGCTTCATTCGTGAGGAACAACATCCGGAATGGGTTGCCAACATAGTACCAGTCCTCAAGAAGAATGGAAAGATTCGAATCTACATCGACTTTCGCAATCTGAATGAGGCATGTCCCAAAGACGAATTCTCCCTCCCTATCACAGACATCATGATTGACAACACCTGCGGCTTCAAACGTAAGTCATTCATAGATGGCTTCTCGGGGTACAACCAAATCAAGATGTCCCCTGACAACGAAAAGCATACGTCATTCCGAATGTCGATTGGCACATACTTCTACACAGTCATGCCTTTCGGTTTGAAGAATGGCGGCACCACATATCAAAGAGCCATGAGTATCATCTTCAGAGACCACTTATGCAAGACGGTTGAGTGCTATGTTGATGACATTATCGTCAAGAGTCGCTGTAAGAGAGACCATCTGCAGGATCTGAGGACGGTGTTCGACCTGATGTGAGCACACAATTTGAAAATGAACCCTACGAAGTCCTTCCTGGGTGTATCCAGCGGGAAGTTCTTGGGTTTCATCATCACCGCCCAGGGTATCCATGTAGACCCTAAAAAACAAAGGCAATTATGGAGATGGGTCCTCCGAGAAATCTCTGTGAACTCAGAGGCCTTCAAGGGAGGCTAGCTTACATCAGGAGGTTCATTTCTAACCTCTCCGGGCGATGTCGGCCATTCACCCATCTCATGAAAAAAGGGATCTCGTTCGTATGGGACGAAGAATGTAGACGTGCCTTCGACAGCATCAAAGAATATTTGTCGAACCCTCCAGTCCTGGTGGCCCCGGTTGTTGGAAAACCATTCATGCTCTATGTACGCACAATAGAGAATTCCCTCGGCGCTCTGCTAGCACAAAACAACGATGCAGGCCATAAACAAGCCATATATTACCTCAGTCGAATGATGATTGGGCCAGAGCACCGATACACCGCTGTGGAGAAGGAATGCCTCGTCCTGGTGTTCGTCATTCAGAAGACGCGACACTATGTCACTGGACAAACCATATATATGATCTCACGAGTCAACCCTCTCAGGGTCCTCATGACTAAACCAGGGGAACTCAGCTCTCGCCTCGCTACATGGGCAATATTGCTGTCCCCCTATCATATGATCTTCGTCCCGCAAAAGGCTGTTAAGGGTCAAGCTCTGGCAGAATTTTTAGCAGCCCACCCAGGCTCGGAGTCGTCCAGAATATATGAAAAAAATCCCAGATGAGGTCGCCGACTCGCATACAACTTCTCACGATGATATATGGCGAATGTTCTTCGACGGTGCTTCGAGAACTGGACCCAAGGTCAACATCGTCGTCGGAGTCAGAGTGGTGCTGGTTTCTCCTTCCGGATTGGTGATCAATCGTGCTTACTTTCTCACAGAATCCTGCTCTAACAATGTGGCCGAGTACAACACTTTGGTTATTGGCCTCCAACTTGCAAGAGAGCTGGGGGTAGAATATCTTGAAGCATACGGCGATTCTCAGTTAATCGTCAATCAGATCCGAGGTTCATATGAAGTCCGTCATGAAGACATGATCTCCTATCACCAAATAGCGATCGACATCATCTCGTCGTTCGAGGGGTTCTTCATCGAACACGTTCCCAGACTCTGAAATATCGAAGCCGATGCCCTAGCTGGCCTTGCCGCTTCCCTAGTATTTTCGAACTATGCTCGCCAATCAGTGGATGTGATAGGCCATGAACTGGTCTGTCCCAAGAACAATGTACAATTCATGGCGAGTTATTCCACCCAGACGATCGACGAAGTCCCAGATTGAAGACAACCATTCATTGACTTCGTAGTCTACGACATCCTGCCCGAGAATCCAAAAAAGACCACCTCTATCAGAAGGCGCTCTCTCAGATTCTTCTATGATACAGAGACAAAAATGTTATATCGCCGATCCTATGATGGATTATTACTTCGGTGTCTGTCAAACACAGAAGCCAAAGAAGCCATACAAGAAGCTTACGACGGTGTCTATGGGGCCCATCAGCCTGGCCCTAAATTGTAAGACCGTCTTCGCCGAATGGGCTACTACTGGCCCACAATAGTAGCAGATGCGATAGACTATGCTAAAAAGTACAAAGCCTGCCAAGTCCACGCGGACTTCATCCACCAACCATCCGAGTTTCTACATCCGACAGTGGCATCCTGGCCATTCGAAGCATGGGGAATGGATATCATCGGTCCGATTAGTCTACCTTCCTTCCGAGGACATCGCTTCATACTCGCAATCACAGATTACTTCTCCAAATGGACGAAAGCTGTCCCATTTACAGAAGTCAAGACTTCAAACGTGATCAGCTTCCTTAAGCATTACATCATCTATCGCTTTGGACTGCCTCGAAGGATCATTCACGATAATGGTCCGCAGTTTGTAAGCCACGCCTTCTATCAGTTCTGCAACAAGCACCACATCCAGAATATTGCTTCGACGCCATACAATCCAGCAGCAAATGGGTTGGCAGAAGCATTCAACAAAACCATCACCAAACTTCTCAAGAAGTTTATCTCTTCTAACAAACGCGACTGGAATGAGAAGCTTAGTGAATGCCTATGGGCGTACCGTACCACACTACGAACAGCCACAGGGAACACACCATTCTCTCTGGTGTACGGGAGTGAGGCAGTTCTCCTATTGGAGACTCAAATACTCTTGCTCCGTGTCGCGCTCACTTATCAATTGACGACGGATGATAACTACCGTCGCCGACTACAAGAGTTAGAGGCCTTAGATGAAAAGTGCCTCCGGGCTCAGCAAAGGATCGAACTATACCAAGCACGCATATCTGGAGCCTTCAACAAGAAGGTTAAAATCAGAACATTCCAAGTGGGCGATCTCGTCCTGGCAGTACGAAGGCCGATGGTCATGACTCACAAGACCGCCGGCAAGTTTCAGCCAAAATGGGAAGGTCCATTCATCATTGAGGCTGTATTCTCCAACGGTACTTACCGTCTCGCAAAACAAAATAGAGACTTGCTCATGTTGCCCGTCAACGACAAGTTTCTGAAAAAATATTATGTCTAAACGACACATTCCAGACCATTGAGTCATGTACCTGCTGGTGCCGTTGAACTCACTTTCACAACATTCCAGATTATCGAGTCATATACCTGCTGGTGCCGCTGAACTCACTTTCACAATATTCCAGATCATTAAGTTATGTACCCGCTGGTGCCGCTGAACTCACATCCACAACATTCCAGATTATCGAGTCATGTACCCGCTGGTGCCGCTGAACTCACATCCATAATCTTCCAGATTATCGAGTTATGTACCCGCTGGTGCCGTTGAACTCATATCCACAATATTCTAGATTATTGAGTCATGTACCCACTGGTACCACTGAACTCACACCCACAACATTCTAGATCATTGAGTTATGTACCCGCTGGTGCCGCTGAACTCATATCCACGATATTCCAGATCATCGAGTTATGTACCCGCTGGTGCCGCTGAACTCACATCGACAATATTCCAGATTATCGAGTCATGTACCCGCTGGTGCCGCTGAACTCACATCCATAATATTCCAGATTATCGAGTCATGTACCCGCTGGTGCCGCTGAACTCACACCCACAATATTCCAGATCATTGAGTTATGTACCCGCTGGTGCCGCTGAACTCATATCCACGACATTTCAGATCATCGAGTTATGTACCCGCTGGTGCCGCTGAACTTACATTCCCAAATTCTAGATTATTGAGTCATGTACCCTTCCGTACCGCTGAACTCACGATCTTCCAGATTATCGAGTCATGTACCCGTAGGTGCCTCTGAACTCACATTCCGGTCACTCTTTCAGATAGTAAGTCATGTATGACCATACCTCGGAACTTTCTCCCTGGAAGAGGTCCTCCCTCATGATCCACTACCCGCACTCCCAGTGCACAAAAAGGGTAACAGATCCACAAATTTCCAAAACGGCCATGTCCTCATTACCTCTGAGTCGTTTTACTTCCGCCAAAAACAAATCACCCCCTTACATAGAACTTCCATGTCCTCATTACCTCTGAGTCGTTCTATGTACCCTCCTTCATTGAGCCCACTCCTGCCATGTCCTCATTACCTCTGAGTGGGAAGGCTCCGTCGAAGAAACCTTCATGCTTGCCATGTCCTCATTACCTCTGAGTAAGTGTGATTTCCCTTTTGACTTATTATTTGTACCCACAACCGCAGTACGCCAAGGATAATAGGTCCACAAATATTCTCCGCTGAGTCCACTCCTGCCATGTCCTCATTACCTCTGAGTAGGAAGACTCCACGGTAAAACCTCCGTACTTACCATGTCCTCAATACCTCTGAGTAAGTATGTTGGTTCTCTCTCGTCTTATTATCCGTACCCTGAACTAGGGTCTCCAAGGGTAATAGGTCCACAAATGTCCTCTGTTGACCACAAATATCCTTCGTTGAGTCCACTCCCACCATGTCCTCATTACCTCTGAGTAGGAAGACTCCACGGTAAAACCCTCATACTTGCCATGTCCTCATTACCTCTGATTAAGTATGTCAGTTTCCTTCATCCTATTATCTGTATCCTAAGTCAGGGTACGCCAAGGATAATAGGCCCAGAAATATCCTTTGCTAAGTCTCTTAGTACAGGCCCACCATTCCTCATCATGCCCCGGGAGCCCAGCTGCTCCACGATATTCTATCTTTCGATACCCCGAACATCCACGATCACCTTACTATGGAACTGTTCTAGGTATCCCCAATCAAACTTGTTATCCGTACCTAAAACTACGGTATACCAGGGATAACAGGTCCACAAATAAGTCTCCCATACGGGGCACACATCGCCATTACACCACAAGCACAACAAGCAATACAAATGAAGCGTAGAATGGAAAGTACTCTTTATTTGAAAGACGAAAAAACATTACATATGTTGGGGACTATGTCCCTCTCAAAAAGAAAAGAAAAGGAAAACAGGAACAGAAACAAGAAAAGGCCGACTATAGTTTGGCATTACACAACTCCAAGAGGCGGTTTCTCACCGAGGCAGTACCCCGCTCAAGCCTCTGTCTAGTCCTGCGCTCAGCCTCCTGGGATAACCGCTCCCCATTATCCAGGTCAATGAGTGCCCGCCATTCGTCGTCCAACCTCTTCAGAGCCACTTCCAAGTTAGTCGAAGCTTTATTGACGTTGTCAGCCTCCTGGATAATTAGCCCTCTGTTGATCCGGGCAGCCTCAAGCTCAGACTCAAAGAAAGTTAACTTTCTCTGAAGCTCAAGGATCTGCTCTCGAGTGTCAGTAATCCCGCGGGAGGCAGTCGCTTCCCGAGTCGTAATATCTTCACTCTCATGGCTCAATTGATCATATCGATCAGATAGAGTGCAAAGATCCTTCAGTATGGCTGGCCTAGTTTTATCCTAAGCAGCCTTTGCCTTCTCTATAGCAGCTGTGAGGGAGCCGCGCTCCTGATCAATAGCAGTAGATAGATCAACCTGCCGCAGTGTCTGAAGCTGGGCCACCAGTTGATCAGTCTCCAGCAATTTCGCTTCCAGAAGTGCAGCCACCCCTGCCCCACCAGGAAGGGCCTTGAGGATATCAATTTGACCCTGGGCATATTGCCGGGCCAAGTCGAAAGAGGTCCCTCTCTCCACAACAACTTCTATCCCCCTTTTAAGTGACGATAAAAGCTGTCGACCACGTCCTGTAACGCTTCGTCCAGTACCTCTGTAGAGGACGGCGTCAGAGGAAGCGTGGCCGGCAGCATCGAAAGAGTGGTACTCGAACTTGCCACCAGGAGGGCAACTTCCGAACAGAACGATGTACGGATGGCGGCTAACTCTTCCTCTGCCACCCGAAGAGCCGAAACACTTGGCAGGGCGGAGAGGTCGACTCTCGAAGCCACCCGAGCAGAGGAAGACACAAGGACCATTGTCTCCTGCCCTGGTTGCCCCATCATCGGACTTGCCAAACTCGAGCCCCCAGGAGGCCCATCAAGACGAGCCGAAAGGGGAAGAGGTACGCTCCTCTCCGTCAGTACCCTTTCGGCAGAGTCCGTCTCGACAATGTCCACCCTCGGCACTGGAGAGACAGGACCTGCATGTCCATGATAATGATCAGTCGACGTGACCCGAAGGATGTGATCATAGAGCAGATAGGCCTCCTCACAAGTTAAGATTCGGCTTATCTTACCGGGAGAGGAGCATGGAGGATGCAGCTCGTTCGCAGCTGGCAGGGTCTCCTCGCCCGTGATCTCCAAATTAAATTTGGCCAGCTCCTCTACCCAGTCACCTCAGAGGGAGAGGCAACTCGATCAGCATCATCTTGACGGAATTTAGCAATTTCAGGGGCAGACTTACCGGAGCCCCCGTCATCCCGAGTCACGATCTCGGCAACTCGAGAGTCCTCTTCTTCTGACGCCTACAAGAGGGAAAGAAGATGATTAAAATCAAAGCTAGAAGAAGGGAAGGACCGGTAGTAACTTATTTACCTCTGATGTGGGGTCAATTTCTTTGCCTCTTTCCTTTATAGCTAGCCTGCGGTGTCTGGTCGCAGCCAGTTTCCGAGGGCGAGGAATGCCATCGACAGGAGAAAGTTGTCTGCTACGCTTTCGTGCAGGGCCGGGTGCAACGAATGGCTGATCTACCACCATCTCATCTGGCCAAACAGGTGGCTGATCCGCCCCTACATCTGCCGCCGGAAGGGAAGAGTCATCTCCATCATGCTCGTCGCCTTCGTCATCTGCAGCAGCGGAGTCCGAATCCGGCACTTCGACTCTGTTCTTTCTCTTCCTTGTCTTGGCCCCCTAGGAACCCTCATCCAGGCCGGTACCAACGATAAAACTGACACCCGGGTTAAAACCGACGGAGGGCTTGTTCGCCATGATGTGGTACAGAGCCGCCATATATAAGATCTCTACCGACGCCTTGATAGCAGGAACTAAGAAAATGGTACGGGTATGGAATGTGTCATAGCAATGCCAAGCCCGGATGCCTTCAAGAAGGCTACCTTCAAAGCCCAGACAAGAGCTGGGGCTGTCTAGAAAAAGCTGACTATATCCAAATTGTAGGGTGAACCTGCTAGGCAGATAAGGCTCCAGAAAGACAATGTTACGGTTGCGATACTCCAGATGAGAGGGACGGATATTTCGTAGCCACAGAAGCATCTGGCCGTCCAAAAGTTAAGGGGGCCCAATACCGTCGAGATGGACAGTCGCTATTTCCTCATCAGTAAAACGAAGGACAGATACAAAAATGTTGTACATGTCTGCCCTCGCTAGTGCCATTCGAAAAGCACACATGGTCTCGAATTCCCAAGACTCATTACGATAGCGAAAGATAAAAGCGTCGTCATCAGTTACGCCATCTTCAGAGCCCGGTCTCATCAAAGACGGATAATGCATCAACAGCCACCCCATCAAATAATAATAGGGCAGCTCGGTTTATTCAAAATCTTTCGTCACATCGCGCGCAATGACCTTGGATATGAAAGTACGAAGGCCATGGTGTATGCAGCACACTATAGCCGGGAGGAGAGCTAGCCGGACTCGCAAAACTAACTTCACAGCTGGAAGGATGAAGTTGCGACTGATCCTCTCGATGGAACCTGTTCCACCCGAGACTACACAATTTTGCAGCCATATCATCAAGAATCCCGCTAGGAGCGCCTTCTCTGACAACTCTTGGGTGTCCTGATAAAAATAATCGAAAGAGTCGGTCTGACTCCCGAATCTGTCACTAGAGGTGGCCACCCTCTTAGCTGACGACACTAAGGCTTACACCGCCTCCCGGGATTGAGGACGGCGGGGAGTAACCTGACCTGAGGCATCCGTCGTGAAGAGATAGCACACCCAGTCCTTGGTATGAGGGGCATTCCCTTCCGAGCTGTTCTCCTTTTTGGCTATTTGATGACATGTGCTATAATGGCACAATATCTCTTGATAAAGAGCCACGAAGCCTGGATACCGTCTTTCCAACTCTTCGAACTCCTCATTCGTGGGAGTATACGCCTCAAAAGCTTCGTCCCCCCAAGGAAGCTTGGATATCGCATGCATTTCGTGGAGCACAAGCCCCATTTCCCCTACGGGCGTATAGAAGGTTCCCGTACGACGATTATACAGCTCCAACAGAGATATAAACAATCTCTTGTTTATAGGCAAGCCATGGCTGGTGCCCCGAATAGCATGGTAAAGACAAATCTCACACAGAAAGGCCTCATACTTTTGCAAAATCTACATAGACAGATTGGTCCACGAGGGAATGGGATGTATCCATCTAGGGAGCATCAACCGACCAATGGGATAGGAGCCCTTCCGAACAAGTTGGTTCATAAAAGTATTGGTTGTAGAAAATATGAAATTAGGACCCGGCACATTCAAGAAAGTACCCGGGGCCAATCCCATTACAGAACGGCTGGTGTGCACCTTGCCCGCGCACACTGACTTCAGGCTGTTGTTATAATGGATGTCTCCCACAAACATCCCACTTCGGGTAGGAGTTAAAGAATCTTCCATCTTCCGGTCCAATGGGAGCATATTGAACCAAGATAAAGGAAAGTGACGCTCCATCTGGGGGATGCGGATCGCCATTCCGTTAGAAACAAAACTCCAGTTCTCTGACACCTCCAGAATCTGGCTGTTCTTCACAGTCAAGGCGTCTCCAAAGAAGAACGCGGGCTTCAAGTATTCCCCTTCTAATTTCTTCGAGTTCATCATAGCATTAAGAAAATAGAAAGGCTGGTTCTTAAGGGTGTTCAATCTCGCCGGAGGCTCGTCATTCGGGAACTGGTCCGTCATATGCTGAACTATATGGTCGTACCTATAGCCCAGAGCAGCTTGGGCACTGCCTACCAGGAGTTCTCCAGCAGCATTAACCGACAAATTCACTGAGAAGGAGACAGAAAAAGATAAGTTAAAAAGATGGACAAAAAGGAACTAATGGGTGCTTTCGAGCTTATGCGGCTCCAACTTAACAAAGCCTCGTGCGGCTCAGGAGAACACTTATGTGACTCCAACTTACTGAAGTCTCATGCGGCTCAGGAGAACACTTATGCGGCTCCAACTTACTGGAGCCTCATGCGGCTCAAGCTCAGAAGAACATTCATGCGGCTCCATTTAGTGAAGGGTCATGCGGCAGTGCTTACATACGGCCCGCAGGGATCGGATAAGTTCGTGCGGACCACGTAACAGACAAACGTGTGTGCTCTATACGGCTCATTGTAGCTTATGTGGCTTCGTTGGCAAAGCGCGCATGCGGCCAAAGTGGCTATTCTTATGCGGCTCGCGGCTCGACCGTAGGACGAACATACGGCTCACATGAAAATAAAGGCTCGTGCATAAAGCATGCAACGTAGCCATAGCATTTAGGGTTCTTTAAACCCGTATAAAGTCCTTACCAGCAATAGGAGGATGGACGTCAGGGTGAGCTGCGGGCACGACGGCCGGCGGAGGAACGGCCGCGGTTGAAGTAGAGGCAGTCTTCTTGACCTTCGCCATCGCAGACGACGAAGACGCCGCCTTCTTGCCCTTCCCCGTAACGGTCTTCTTGGGAGCCATTGGCAATTGAAGAAGAGGATGACAACGGGATAGGGAAAGTTTGAAGTAAAGGAGAAAGTAAAGAATTTTTCTCTCTTAAACTCCTCTTATTTATAGGAGGACAAGAGAGGGGGAGAACACGTAGACTAATAACTGCCTCGAAAAAGATGAAACCGACTCCTCGAATTTCGTCCCCTCTCTCATAAAGGAGATTCACCTAGGGCATAAAGTCCAAAGATTTAATGAGCCGACCCTTGGGATTTTCCAAAAAGGCGACAATAAAACGAATTTGAGATAATTAATGACGCACACACGTGGCAAGGAGCTATGCGGCCCGAAAGTCCCCTGCGGCTGATTGATTCAAGACAGCTGAGACATCCATACAGCTGAGACATCCATGCGGTCGAAACATCCATGCGGCCGAGACATCATATGCGGCCAGGAGAATTTATGCATGGCCATGCTTCTTATTCAAAGTATTCCAATTTTGCAAATTGAAAACTTTGAAGGGGGTCTTGTAGAAGCATGAAAAAGAATAAAGAAAGATCCATGCGGCCATAGAGCCCCATGCGGCTCAGAGAGTTCATGCGGCACAAGTATCCAAGCGGCTCGAGCGTCTATGCGGCTCAAACAAGTTCTATGCGGCTCACAGAGGAGCCACGTGGCATACAAACAGCTCTTCCGTTTGTCCTTTACTACATTAAATGCCCTGATGGCTGACAGCTATGACAAAGGCACGGTTCTGACACAAGGATACCATTATGACTCCCTCATAATGACGGACTCCTAGGGAAACAAAGAAAATCTCTGACACGATCCCCTGAGATTCAGAAACTGTCATGCGGCCTTGACACGTGGACAATCGTATACGGATCAAGTAGAGACCATCCTATGCGGCCTAAGCGGAGGCTCCCCCATGCGGCTCACAAAGACTATCTTCATGCGGCTCATGAAGACTAGTCCCATGCGGCTCACTAAGACTATCTTCATACGGCTCACGAAGACTAGCCCCATGCGGCTCACGAAGACTATCTTCATGCAGTTCATAAAGAAGGGACCCATCATGCGGTTATCCACACTCATGCGACTCAAATCATTACCATGCGGTTCAAATGTTCAGGGGGGCACTCTCAGACAGCCTTGACACGTGGCCAGCCTTATGCGGCCCAATAAGGAGCAACTTTCCTGCGGCTCACACTTCTGTTGTGGCTTGCGGTTACGACGCGTGGCATGATAGCAGGGCACATGGCATCAAATTAATCGAAATCCCTCAATAAATCCCAATGAAATATTGGGATCAAATCAGATCATTTGCAAATAAGCAAATTAATGACACGTGTCGAGAAATCCGAGGTTGGCATGACAAATCAGGAGGATTTATGTCAATCAGCATTAATTACCCACAAAAAATTTGATACAATCACATTTATTGCTCAAATCTCGATGAACGGCCCAGATCCAGTGATCCTTAGCCGCCGACTTTCAAGAATGGACAATCATTGCAAACCCTAATGATGCCCCCCACTCTTATAAATAGCAAGGTGCCATTCCCTTGCGAGGATATACGAGGAGACATACCTATACATACAGAAAGAGACATAGAAAGCCAGAGAGCCAGAGAGAATATACAGAGCCTGAGAAGAGAGCATTTCTTCATCAACGCCAAGCAGTTCTTCTACAGAGCCAAGGCTGCACCCGATCGTCCAAGGAGTAAGGCAGAGCTGCCGTCGCTTTTCTGAGCCTCTACCGTCACCCCCCAGAATATAAAATAAACAATCGTACTTAGATTGCTGTACCTAGGTTTTCGTCTCTAGACTTTCTTTGTACAAGCGAGTTTGTATTGTGAAGTAAAAGTCCAGTCCTCCGATAATTGTTCTGTTCTTTTATATTTGTCACGACCCGATCCCAAGTTAATGGGTCGAACCGGACCATGCCCAGCCTGCACCGTGGTGAGACGGCGGCAGTAAGCTGTTCCATTGCAGGTATTCACAACAACACAATTACATTTGTCACAACTGTTCTATTCGGAATTGAAACTTTTTTTAATAAAAATTCAGAAATACAAATAGAAGGGAAATGCAGAAATAAAACTATAAACTCCAAATAAAAGAAAATACAGAAAGGGAAACTATCTAAGCATCAGGTTCAGCAGTCCCAGGATCAGCGTCCTCCAAAGACGGCTCCGGTACCGTCGCAGGGTAAAGAACCGGGTCATAATAGCTATTATAGTATAGCTCGTCTTCCTCAGTGTTACCTAAAATATTGTCTCCAGTCAGGAGGGAGCAAGAACAAAATATGCATCTCATAATTTAAATAGTAATTAAAAAGTACAGGGTAAACAGTTTGAAATAATATTTTCAGCAGTTTAAAACAGTTCTGTGTGATTTGAATATGCAAACGTCTATGACCGGCTTGGGTTGATCAGTAGTATCCTAGCGATACGATATGGCTTATCCCCGTGTGTGAGAGGGGTAAGCTAACACAGTCAGTTCAGTAGGGGCTTTGGTCATAAACGTCTACACTATTCCCCCAGTCCCACATTCAGTAACAGTAACAATCAGTAGTTGAACCCTAAAGTAGAGTTCCGTGTCAGCAGTGTAGTTTATCATGCAGCTTAACTTTACTAAGGAAATTACAAGAAAACATAATCCGAAACTTGCCTTGTTTTAGATGACTGGAAAGACGGGTCGGTACCGAGGAGGAACGTCAGTTGTAACTTCAAGTTCCTACAGTTGAGAACTCGACTTAGAACCTTAAATAACCAGGCTAAGTGTGCTAGTTGCAATCTCTAGTAGTAAGTCCTAGTCAGGTTTTAATTTGTATTAGTCTACAGCTAACGTTTACGTCGCAACTACGTGCGTTTGATTAAGCCGGTTAATTGGATTATTTGGAAATAACAACGAGAATCAATTAACTTTGGAAAACTTTGTGTTTTTGTAATATTTTTATAAAATATAGTTTTCTTTTAATGATAAATCATGAACTAGTTAATTACTAATTTTTCATCCATTTAATTAATTCTTAATTAATCATATGATTACGCTCTAACTACGATTATACGTTCAATCCAAAACCACCCAAGATCAACATCCACCCAGAAAAGAAAGTAAAACCTACGCTAAGCAATACATGGGCACAGCTAATCATCCTAGAGTTATGGGCTTATGCCCTGTACAATTCTTTTTACATCAAATAAGAGGAAATGATTTAATTACCAAATAAAATACAGTAAATAAATAACTATAATAAATAGCTTAAACATTAAATAAAATAATTTAAAATAAAGTTGGAGTCTCAGACTCGGTCCATCATCAAGTCTAGCTAATACCTCAACGCCCGGTCGGACCGGTACGTTTGCATTTCGCTAGGGCCTACAGACCGGTACGGTCGTCGCCCGAAAAATCAGTTTTAAAATTTATTTTCCGAAAATCGATTTGAAATCAAAATAAATAAAGTTTTGTAAAAATTTGGGCAGCACTTTCTCTATTTCGGAACAACCCAAAACTGGGAAATGCGCCACAAAACCTGCAATTGTTCCAACCAAATAATAATCCCAAAAATATATCCACCGAAATAATTCTCCAAACCACCAGAACCTTCCCGAGATACCCGGGAATCCCGCAATCCACCAATAACGTAAAAATTACAGCAACCACATCACAAAATCTCGCAAACCAACCAACCAAAAGCTAATGTAGCTAACCGAATCTACTACGTAGCTAACCGGATTTCCCAAAGGGAAACCGGGGACCGATTATCATCACAGACTACTAAAAATAAATGCAACGGGCAGCAAAATTATACCTCGGGTGCTCAGCTAGAGCTCTCAAAAGATATAGAAAGAATAATAAATAGAAGTCCCGCAGCGACGTCGACGTCGAAACGCTCGAATCCAAGGATAGGCACGGTGGCCCACGAAAATCAGCGACGTCGCGGACCGATCTGGACAGCAGGGAGACAAAGGGGCGCGGAAGTATGCTGTCAAGCACAGGAACCCGCGGGAGAGGGGCCGCGAAACGCTGGCTTTGCCGGAGAGAAACCGCGCGCTGGAGGCGGCGCGGACGGCTCGCCGGAGAAGGGGCTCGCGCGCTGGTGTAGGGCGGCGCGCGGAGGAGGGTCCGCGGGAGAGGGTGACGGCCGGAGATGGCTCGGCGGGCGGGGTATGCCGCCGGTGGGAGGCCGCACGGGCTGCGGGGGAGCCGGTCGGGCTCGCGCGCGGACGCCGGAAGGGGGTCGCACGGCCGCGGTCGGCGCTGAGCTCGGGGAAGAGGGTGGCTAGGGCTTGGGGAAAAATGGGTTTGGGTAGGTTCTTCTTCCAGAGAGAAGGAAATAAGTGAATGGAAGAGAGAGATGAGAGAGTGGTTTTGCTTTTGTGAGGAAGGAGATGAGAGAGTTGATAACAAAAGTTTTGTTCCTCTTCTGCTGTGAGTACGGAGAGAAAGTGGGGAAGTGGGGGATATTAAGGGAGAGTTTGTAGTGTACGTTACTAAAACGTGTGGAAGAGGAACAAGTCCCCACTCCCAACCGCTGGTCCTTCGGGACCAGCCCAAGACCAATATATATATATATATATTTTTTTTATTAACCAAGTCAAATCCAGGATTAGAAAGAAATAGGAAGAATGGGCTCGGGCCTGGGTCTGGGCTCGGACTCGGGTCTGGGTCCGAAAATCAAAAATCCATGTTATATTTATTTTGAAATTATTTTCCACTCAAAATATTTAATAATAATATTAATAATAATAATAGTAATTTTGAAATACTAGTAATAATAATACCAAAACATTATTTAATAATTAATTACGAGAATATGGGTTTCACAATCTTCCCTCCTTAGAAAAATTTCGTCCTCGAAATTTAAAGGCATGGTAGTAGATTCAAACAGGTACGGGTACTACGCCCGTAACTCAGGTCCAACAATAAGAATTTCCAAGGCAGTCGTGGATGAGACGGTTTAGGGACAAGTTTTATTTATGATATCATCCATATAGAAAAATACAAAAGCGAACCAAAGTACACGAGGTTGATCAGACCATCATACACCGGTCCTGATTAGACAATATATTAGTGGGTGCACCCAATAAAATATCGTCATGATCAAGCTTGATTAAAGAGATAGCTTGCAAAACTAGGCTAATTTAGCAGCATTGGTCAAATTTAGAACGGGGAAAAGAAAAGATAAGGAATAAGAGTTTAAATGATGGCTCAAATTCTGATTTTCTTCTCATCTCTGACTAGGCTTGCAACTGGTTTCTCTGGCACTGAAAGGTTGATTCCAATCTTCATCTCTGAATTATCCAAAATGTGACTCGGATCCGAAATGTAACGTCTGAGCTGTGACGTAGAAGACGTTGCACATTCTCAAGATTAGCTGGTAGAGCTAACTGGTACGCTACTTCCAACGCGTCTTAAACTTCAAATGACCTGATGTACCTGGCCTCAATTTCCAGCTCCGTCGAAACTGATTGTTCCTCTGGTAGGAGAAACTTCACCAAATGCAATTTGGTCTTCCCAAGACCTACCAAATTCCGAGACGCAAAATCTCAATACATCTTCAAGCGTCTGGATTGACCTCTCTGATTGCTCGTCCCGCGGTACTCCATGAATCCGGTAGATGTGCTTCCCGTACAATGCTGCCCACTTCTTAGTGGATAAACCAACTTTGAAGGAAAATAAAGTGTGCCGACTTAGTCAGTCGGTTTATAATAATCCAATTGGTGCCCTTCCCTCCTTGGGAACAAGGCAATCCTTACTCAAAGTTCATTGTTATATGCTTCTACTTCCACTCCAAATTGTCCAGCGGCTTCAACAAGCTTGTTGTCCTCTTGCTAAATTCCTCATGTTGACAAATTCACATCTAATACCATACCTGGAATTGTCCTTCTTTATTCCATAACACCAACCAATGGAGGCATATTCCGATACATCTTATTATCTCCTGAATATATGGAATACTATGACTGGTGCATTTCTTCCTTCAACTCGTTCCTCCGTTTGTCAGCCGATACGCAAAGTCTCGCACCATTCTTCAGAGTTCCACTGCTGATCAATTTAGAAACCCTCAAGTGTTCCTGCCAACACTTGATCTCTGAGCCTGCAAAGTGCCTCATTTTGAAACTACGATCTCTTGATTTTGTCCCTCAGCCTCGAACTTCATCAATACTGAATCAGCATCCAGCTCCGTCCGTCTATCTCCAGGTAGTATAACCTCCAGTCCAAACTTCTCGATGTCTTCTAGCAGGTGCTAGTCCTTGGCTAAGAACTCCGCCATCAGTATCGACCAAGTGCATCAGCGACCATATTAGCCTTACCTGAATGGTACAGCAGGTTGATGTCGAAATCCTTCATCTGCTTCAGCCATCTTCTCAGTCTAACATTCAGCCCTTTCCGAGTGAAGACATATTTCAGACTTTTGTAGTCCGTATATATTTTCACTCCCTTTCCATAGAACTCATGCTTCCATAGCTTCCAGGTAAAGATAATTGCAGCAAATTTCAAATTAGGTGTGGGATAATTTTCCTCATGAGTCTGTAGTTGCCTATATATGTAAGCAATTACTTTCCCATGTTGTTGAAGAACGCAGCCCAGTCCTTTCCAGAGGCATTACTGTAAATTGAGAACCCACCGGTTCCTGCGGGTAGCGCAAGGATTGGTGTAGTGGTAAGTCTCTTCTTCAGCTCCTCAATGCCGCCTGGCAAACTTTCGTTCAGATGAACTCTTCATTCTTCCAAGTGAGCTTCGTCATCGGCTCAGCAATCTTGGCAAAATCCTTCACGAACTTCTGATAGTAGCCGGCCAAGTTCAAAAAACTTTCGAATTGAACTTGGGGTATACCATTCTTCAACAACAGCTATCTTCCATCGAAATTTCTTCTCTTGACAACGTGGCCAAAAGTCCGCCTTGTCAAAAATCTACGTTCAGATAACTTACCATAAAATTTCTTTTTCCTCAAAGTTTCCAAAATTTTCTCAGGTGTTCTTCATACTCTTCTTCAGTCTTCAAATATGTCAGAATGTTATCGATGGAGAAGATAAACTGATTCCAATACTCATGAAAATCTCTGTTCATGAGATTCATGAACACAGCAGGAGCATTTGTCAGTCTAACATCCTGACCAAAGAAAACTTCCCATACTTGATGTTTGAACGCCGTCTTGGAAATATCCTCTTTCCTGACTTTGATTTGATGGTAGTCAAATCTTAAGTCAAACTTCGAAACACCCTAACTCCACACAACCCGATCAAACAGATCCTCGATCCGGGCAGAAAGTACTTGTTCTTTAGTGTCTGGTAATCGATGCACATCCGTTGTTCCATCCTTCTAGGCACAAACAAGATAGGTACTCCATAAAGTGAAGTTCCACTCTGAATAAATCCTAGAGCCTTCATTGCTCTGGTCCTTCATCTTCTTGGCCAACTTCGGGTTGACTCTGTAACATCCTTTAGAAATAGGGAAAGAGCCAGGGACTAAGTCAGGGGTGAATCCTATGTCTAGATCTGGGATAATCCGGGGAGACTATCAGGGAAAACATCTGCCATAAGGGTGTAACTAAAAACTTCTATTCATGTGGAGAATTACAGCAAAAACTCTTATGATTGATCTAAGGACATCCTGTTACAACTTCCAAAAATATGATGCTATTCTGCGGTTCTAGGTACTATTCTTCATGGTTCTGTATGAGCAGTCTCCAACTGCTTCCCTTTCTATGAACCTCGAGTATGCATCATGTCTTATTGTAAGGGACAGGGTCTGCTGGATAGGAAGAGGGTCCCTGGGTTGTGGCCTAACAGATGTCGTTGGGATATGAGCTCTGGTTTGATGGAAAGATAAGGGGCAGTCCTTTACCCGATGTTCAGCAGATCCACATGCCAAACATCGTCCCAATCTCTTGCGGCAACCAACGGCCTGATGACCAGGCCTCTTACAATAGTTACAAGCCCATAGCTTCTTACGACAAGGCTGCCGGAGAGTAAAGTACTTGATGGGACCCAAATATCTTCTAGATTCAAGGGTATCCTTCCTAGGACAAAAGTTCTGCTCTAACTTGGTTGGGGATAACTAAGGCTACATCATGACATTCTTCATGTCTTCTTTCGTGATATTCATCTGTTCCTGCTGGGCTTCATCTTGAGCTTTCTGGAACTCCAGGATTTCTTGAAATAGGACAACCATTTGGAAGATGATTGCTGGTACTGGTGGAGCAACAAAAATGAATACTCCACCAAGGAAAAGCAACTTGGTTTGAGATGAGGTAGGAATCGTCAGTGTAGGGAAAACTTCACTGGATGCACTATGAGGACGGTCAAACAGCCGCGAGGGAAAAGACCCTGGGCTTGGTTGAGGAGATGGGGTATGATTCGGAGATGACACCTCATCGCCAGCAGAATTTGGTCAGCGGTCATTCTCTGGAAGGTTTAGGACGCACACATAAGCAAGGTAGCCTACCGGTCTATAATCAAGCAAAAATATTTATTTATATATGAATCGGACCTATGTCGTGACAAATCAATGTTCTAGTGTTCTAATTGTTTCTAGGTATGTTTTCCTAAGTTGTTGTTTGTTGTGGACCTGCATGGGCCACCACTGAAAACATGTCATGACCCGATCCCAAGTTAATGGGTCGAACCGGACCATGTCCAGCCTGCACCGTGGTAAGACGGCGGCAGTAAGCTGTTCCATTGCAGGTATTCACAACAACACAATTACATTTGTCACAACTGTTCTATTCGGAATTGAAACTTTTTTTAATAAAAATTCAGAAATACAACTGGAAGGGAAATACAGAAATAAAACTACAAACTCCAAATAAAAGAAAATACAGAAAGGGAAACTATCTAAGCATCAGGTTCAGCAGTCCCAGGATCAGCGTCCTCCAAAGACGGCTCCGGTACCGTCGCAGGGTAAAGAACCGGGTCATAATAGCTATTATAGTATAGCTCGTCTTCCTCAGTGTTACCTAAAATGTTGTCTCCAGTCAGGAGGGAGCAAGAACGAAATATGCATCTCATAATTTAAATAGTAATTGAAAAGTGCAGGGTAAACAGTTTGAAATAATATTTTCAGCAGTTTAAAACAGTTCTGTGTGATTTGAATATGCAAACGTCTATGACCGGCTTGGGTTGATCAGTAGTATCCTAGCGATACGATATGGCTTATCCCCGTGTGTGAGAGGGGTAAGCTAACACAGTCAGTTCAGTAGGGGCTTTGGTTATAAACGTCTACACTATTCCCCCAGTCCCACATTCAGTAACAGTAACAATCAGTAGTTGAACCCTAAGGTAGAGTTCCGTGTCAGCAGTGTGGTTTATCATGCAACTTAACTTTACTAAGGAAATTACAAGAAAACATAATCCGAAACTTGCCTTGTTTTAGATGACTGGAAAGACGGGTCGGTACCGAGGAGGAACGTCAGTTGTAACTTCGAGTTCCTACAGTTGAGAACTCGACTTAGAACCTTAAATAACCAGGCTAAGTGTGCTAGTTGCAATCTCTAGTAGTAAGTCCTAGCCAGGTTTTAATTTGTATTAATCTACAGCTAACGTTTACGTCGCAACTACGTGCGTTTGATTAAGCCGGTTAATTGGATTATTTGGAAATAACAACGAGAATCAATTAACTTTGGAAAACTTTGTGTTTTTGTAATATTTTTATAAAATATAGTTTTCTTTTAATGATAAATCATGAACTAGTTATTTACTAATTTTTCATCCATTTAATTAATTCTTAATTAATCATATGATTACGCTCTAACTACGATTATACGTTCAATCCAAAACCACCCAAGATCAACATCCACCCAGAAAAGAAAGTAAAACTTACGCTAAGCAATACATGGGCACAGCTAATCATCCTAGAGTTATGGGCTTATGCCCTGTACAATTCTTTTTACATCAAATAAGAGGAAATGATTTAATTACCAAATAAAATACAGTAAATAAATAACTATAATAAATAGCTTAAATATTAAATAAAATAATTTAAAATAAAGTTGGAGTCTCAGACTCGGTCCATCATCAAGTCTAGCTAATACCTCAACGCCCGGTCGGACCGGTGCGTTTGCATTTCGCTAGGGCCCACAGACCGGTACGGTCGTCGCCCGAAAAATCAGTTTTAAAATTCATTTTCCGAAAACCGATTTGAAATCAAAATAAATAAAGTTTTGTAAAAATTTGGACAGCACTTCCTCTATTTCGGGACAACCCAAAACTGGGAAATGCGCCACAAAACCTGCAATTGTTCCAACCAAATAATAATCCCGAAAATATATCCACCGAAATAATTCTCCAAACCACCAGAACCTTACCGAGATACCCGGGAATCCCGCAATCCACCAATAACGTAAAAATCACAGCAACCACATCACAAAATCTCGCAAACCAACCAACCAAAAGCTAACGTAGCTAACGGAATCTACTACGTAGCTAACCGGATTTCCCAAAGGGAAACCGGGGACCGATTATCATCACAGACTACTAAAAATAAATGCAACGGGCAGCGAAATTATACCTCGGGTGCTCGGCTAGAGCTCTCAGAAGATATAGAAAGAATAATAAATAGAAGTCCCGCAGCGACGTCGACGTCGAAACGCCGGAATCCAAGGATAGGCACGCTGGCCCGCGAAAATCAGCGACGTTGCGGACCGATCTGGACAGCAGGGAGACAAAGGGGCGCGGGAGTACGCTGTCAAGCGCAGGAACCCGCGGGAGAGGGGCCGCGGAACGCTGGCTTTGCCGGGGAGAAACCGCGCGCTAGAGGCGGCGCGGACGGCTCGCCGGAGAAGGGGCTCGTGCGCTGGTGTAGGGAGGCGCGCGGAGGAGGGTCCGCGGGAGAGGGTGACGGCCGGAGATGGCTCGGCGGGCGGGGTATGCCGCCGGTGGGAGGCCGCGCGGGCTACGGGGGAGCCGGTCGGGCTCGCGTGCGGACGCCGGAAGGGGGTCGCGCGGCCGCGGTCGGTGCTGAGCTCGGGGAAGAGGGTGGCTAGGGCTTGGGGAAAAATGGGTTTGGGTAGGTTCTTCTTCCAGAGAGAAGGAAATAAGTGAATGGAAGAGAGAGATGAGAGAGTGGTTTTGCTTTTGTGAGGAAGGAGATGAGAGAGTTGATAACAAAAGTTTTGTTCCTTTTCTGCTGTGAGTACGGGGAGAAAGTGGGGAAGTGGGGGATATTAAGGGAGAGTTTGTAGTGTACGTTACTAAAACGTGTGGAAGAGGAACAAGTCCCCACTCCCAACCGCTGGTCCTTCGGGACCAGCCCAAGACCAATATATATATATATATATATATATATATATATATATATATATATATATATATATATATATATATATATATCTTTTTTATTAACCAAGTCAAATCCAGGTTTAGAAAGAAATAGGAAGAATGGGCTCGGGCCTGGGTCTGGGCTCGGACTCGGGTCTAGGTCCGAAAATCAAAAATCCATGTTATATTTATTTTGAAATTATTTCCCACTCAAAATATTTAATAATAATAATATTAATAATAATAATAATAATTTTGAAATACTAGTAATAATAATACCAAAACATTATTTAATAATTAATTACGAGAATATGGGTTTCATAATATTTTATGGCAAACAGCGGCCGTGCCTCGTATTTCGAGGTCGTGCCCAGCAACTCAACGTAATTTCACTCAACTTGCCCTACGGTCCTTCTCGACTTAACTCGCAACAGCTCTAGTCTAACTCATGCAACTCTATGCCAACGACTTAACACTCGATGCCATATCTCGTGCCGAAGCACGCCGCCTTCGCTGTAGCCAAATATTAGGCTCAGACATTGTGTCTTCTAACTGCATACACATTCAACTCAACTCAATCCAAAAGCACACACGCGGATTACCGCCCGTGCCGACACATCTATATGAATTGGTTACTGGCATTGACTAGCCATCTTGGACATAGCCTGGCATTCGAGAGCCTTGCACCATAGGTAGCGATCCCCGATGCAAGTCCCCGACCTACCGGTTGCTTCATAACCAGCTCGGCTATAACATGTTTCTCTCTAGGCCGAGTCGGTCCCATGGCCCAGGGTTGCCACTCGAAGAAACCATTGCCCTTGTCGACAAGTTGTCCATGACCATGCGCCTACGCTAACTTCTAAACTTAACGTAATGCATGGTCTAATCATCATCACTTAGTTCCTTTGCTTTACTTCTTCCACTTTTCACACTTCTTTGCAGAGCCCAAACCAGGGTTGCCTCGGCGACTGAACTACAGTCCCGACATATTTTCTCTCAGCGACTAACCATCGCTTAGACTTAACATTTCTTTCAAATCAGGGAACTGCTAATGCTTAGCCTTCCAACTTAACTTGAACATAACGTGTTCCTTAAGTATTGACAGACCGTGGCTAACTTTCCACTGAACCAACCGTAGCTCGTGCCTTAAACCAACTCATTTTCTACGCAATGTTATCGCCCAAGTCATACCTCATTTGACGGGCCTTGGGATCGTGGGACTATTTAACTTGACAACCACAGAAAGAGCGGGACAGCACTTTGAAACGGCTTAGGTCGACCGGCATAACTTTGCCTAACTTACTCAAGCCTACAACTTAACCCAAGGGACGAGCAAAGGCTATGCCAAGCCTTGCATTACGGAAGCGTGCATGCTTTATCGAGTATTTACGTGGACGACGCCTATGACTTAGGCTAACTCTTAGGTTTTGCACCGAAGACCAACTTTTCTTCTCCCAAGCCACGGGACAAAGGACCGAGTGTCATTTTCAAAGCATGTCGTGCACCAACTCTAAGCCGACCATTGGACCTTTCCATATTCTACCTCAATTCGACCCGTCGGGATTACTCCCTTTAGCAATGTGGATTCATCTATTTTATTAAGCCTACTTGTGCAAGTTGAAAACGTGCAATTTATTAAGTAAAGGCTAAGATGAGGCAAGTTCACCGAAACCACCCCACCTGAGCAAGCGGTCGCCTTGACCGAGCAATGTCTTCGAGTCGCCGTTGTAAGGCTAAGTCCGAACGCCGTCGGCGTTTCGATTCCTCCAATTGACTTTACGGGACGGGACACTACAACGGCGGCCAAATCCACAGCGCCTCCGCCTTCGATCCCCGAGCGCCACCTCCTTCCTCGACTGCGACCGTCGTGCCAGCGCCGAAAATCTCTCCGCCGAGCCCTCGTTGGAAAACCCCGTACCCTCTTTGGCTGCTATGCCCCTTCCGCGTACTGCCCGACGGCAAGCGGCTGTGCACCACCTCGGTCCGGAGCGCTGGGGGGCCCTCCCAGACAAGCCGGCCACTAGCGTCGGAGACCTACTCTGCCGCCGTGCCACCGACCGCAGTAAGCCTTTCTCTTCCTCGCTCAAACCCTCTCCTCGGCTTCCCCGACTCCACTTCGCCGAGCGCTCCGCCCAGTGTAGCCGCGCCACCAGCTCCTGCCGCGGATCCGCCCCGCCGCGCTCGCCGGAAAACCTCCGCCCGGCCTCAGGTGAACTTTCCCCTTTCCAATCTCTCTCCCTCACTAGGATATATAAGCACAGCAAAAACAAGTTTTAAGAAGTTGTTATTATATATTATTATTATAATTATTAGTTTCTATCTCTTTTTCTCTCACTGATTGAGAGAAGAAGATATTATTATCATTATTAGTATTATTAGTATTATTATTATTATTATTATTATTATTATTATTATTATTATTACTGTTATTATGATTATTATTATTGTGGGTATTGTTATTATTATTATTATTATTTCAATGTACTAATATTATTCTTAATTATAAAAATCTATAAATATATATATATATTTCTAAAAATTTAGGTGTAGTACAAATATTAAATTAGGCTTGGTCCCATATTATTTTCAAATTGGTCTTAAACCCTAAAGGTAAATTTTTCTAGATTACTCATTAATTACTAGAAATATTTTGACACATAAGAAATATAGTTTTCAAATAATAAAAAAAAATTCAAAATATTTATCTAAATTATATTTTGCTAATAAAAATATAGTTTCACTATTTAAAAATTTTATTCTACTTAGTTTTTGCCTAAAAAGATTTTAGACTTTGAAGTATTTATCTAAAGCTATTTTTACCAAAAATATATTTTTAGGTATTTAAACATTTTTTTCTCTAAAAAATAGTACGAAGTATCTTTCTCCACAATTTCCCATTATTATTATCAAGGTTGGTCATGACTAAATCGTGCTTTCCTATTTCCTCGTAACTTCGGACCCATACTCATCGGCCATGACTATTGGACAAATCAGGACTTGTCGGATCATTGCACCACATCAGGCGGTACCCCAGGCAAGACACCTTGCCTTACTGTTTATTTAAATTGCTCAATATCATGCATATTTTTACTTATTTCTATCAAATATAAATTATTCTTGTAAAATATTATATTTTAGTTGCATTTGGCCTAGAGATTAAGGGACCGCCCTTGGTTTGTGCCGTATTCATTGGCCTCGACACATGTGTGCCACGAAGTTGCGAGTCGCATATAGATTCGGATTTGCGTACCGACCATACATTGGTGCGTACAGGACGAGCGTTAGGATATAAATGCTAATAGATTTGTCTAGAAGACTTAGCAGTTATTAGAAATATCGTGGTGTGGATTCAGCACGAGTAGTGCATGGGGAGGGGAAGACAACTAGGCGCAGGGGCTTTCACACATTTACTTTCCTCTAGCTGCCATTTGTGACTCAGCCGAGAGCTAGTGCGTCGTGCACTTATTTACTTTTCTCTAGATGCCACTAGTGCCTCGGTTGAAACACAAATGTGCCGTACATTTACTTTCCTCTAGCTGCCGTTAGTGACTCACCCGAGAGACTAGTGTGCCATGCATTTCTTTATTTTCCTTTAGATGCCACTAGTACCTCGGTTTATATGCTAACGTGTCATGTGTGAGCCCCAATCTATTTTTTTTATTATTGTTATATCTATATCTGTTATAATTTTATTTTTAGTAAACCCCATCTTTAAATTAGCCACTTGGCTATTTATTTCTTTTTAATACACAAAGTGTATATATATGCCTATATGTGGAGGAGTGGCCAATTGAAATTCCTCTAAACATTCAGGGACCTCATTGTAAACTTTTGAATTCAAATTCTGTAAGGGTTTACATATCCAAATCAAACTAGTAGTAGATATCCCTTGGGCAATAGATAGGATCAATCTTGGATTCAAATTATTGAAATCCCTGGAAACCTATTCCTATCACAATCAAGTTATCGTATGTATATAAATATAGGATGAGTACTCCCGCAATCTCCCTGAAAACCCTAAGCAAACCCACATATTTCTGTCACCAAGATTTGAGCAGAGTTTTCTAATAGAAGTGGTGTGGATACAGGTACACCTCCATCTCCTCCATGCTTTTAATATTTTGTACTTGCATAACAATAGTGTAGGAGGGTAGGTGTTTGATAATTTTCCCCACTAGATGCACAGATGGGTAGGGGACACCCTATGACCGAGAGCTACACAGTGTGGTATATAAGCCTAAGAGTTATAGTCTGTAATTGGGTTTTGGGGAATGGTTCAATCACATAGATGCAATGTTCTACCCTTGTACCCATATCAGGATACTCCCTCAACTGTTAGCCTAGAGTAAATCCTGTGTATTTATGCCTGATTGACAAGGAGAAGGGGGTCAGGCTATTCATGATTCAAGTATAGCCTGAGTTGGCCTACAGACCTGGGCACCATTACAACCAGGAACCCTGACATGTAAAATCAACTGGGACCCTAATACTCGGGTAAACCCAAACCTATAAAGGTGCTTCCTAATAAACCATTGGGTAAAGCCTGGGCTTGTAGAACCAGTAGGAGTTTCCCTAGACTTTGCTTTACATCCTCAAAATCAGAAGGTGACCTATTATTGCACAAAGAATATTAGAAGTCACATCAGAGGGATAGGTTAGACTCAATCCAAGACTTAATGTCAGTTGCTTGTTGTTTCAACTGGATTGACAAGGAGAGGGGGGGGGGGTCGGATAAGCTAAGATTTAGATATAGCAGGACACTAATAACATAATGGGAAGGCCATATGAGAACAAATAAAACAAGGCACACTCTAAATCCTGCTGGAAATGGTTAGAAGAGAGGCCTAAGAACCAGGATACATGGGGGTGCATACCATGTCATCTGACAGGAACAGGTTGTACATCCAAACACCATGGAGTGGTGTATCAAGAACCTGGTACACTAGTGCAGGCCTATACACAAACCCAGAGTTGGCATGGAAGATCCTAGCATAGAAGGCTACCCAGGGATAAACAGGTACACAACATACCAAATACCTGGAAGTCAGGGTGCCTAGTATCTCAGGTAACAGGGTTGCATGACAAACTATGACCTAGTACAGATATTAGAGATACCTAGATTTCCACCCTGTGACACAACTAGGCAAGGACTCGAATTCAACCTGTTAAGCAGGACTGATACCATTCAGATTTTCCATAATCTGAGTCATTGCCAACCTGAAAGATTTCCTACACTAATGACCTGTTGAACCAAGCAGTGCATAAATTCAAGAACAGTGAGAGAGGTTTGGAATCTTGTACTCATTAATATTTTGACAGGAAACTAAGTTTCCCTATGGCAGTAACACTAAAGCCTGGAACACAAGTCTAAGTATAGGCCAGGTAGAAGGTTGGGATTTACATCATGAGGGTCTTGGTACTGAAAGGCTAAAGCCTAAATGGCAGCCCTGTTTTCAAATTAAAACCCTGTGTTGAAATAACTGATTTTGAGACCCCAAACCTGGAACACTGTGTAGTACCAAACTGGTAACTTTTGGCATTCATTGGGAATTGCCAAGGGTGTTCATGTTACCCAGAGGATTTCATCCAGGTTCCAACCTGAACACAGGAGAAACCTGGACATTGGAACACACCTATGTCGGGTGTGTATCTGAACCAGTGAAACTTAGTTGCACCAAGTTAGAAATTTACCTGTAGATTAGTGTTCTGATGTATGTATTGAAGTACTTCAAATACCCAGGGTGCAGGAAGGTACCAGCTTATGCAATCTATTTAATTAAGCTAAACTGGGGATAACATTCCTAGTTATCACTAATAAACAAACATTAAGAGAAGGACAGAGTAACCCTAATAAAAAGGGAAAGGGCAACATGTAGAGCAATGTCATAGGGTTGTAGGAAAATACACCTTGGGTTAGGAGATCAACTCACATTGGAGTAGGGAGCCTAGAAGATAATTAGATAAGGACACTATTGGTATTTTCAATTATTGACATTGTGAATTTATAACATAGGTAACTTGGGCCTCGATTTGGAGTCTGACCCGTGCCATCAGCTCAGGACGCCAGGCGAGTACAGTTTATTGTTTGTTTTCATTATTGATCTTTACTATACATCAGTGATTAGTGGATAAATGTGTGATTCCAGTCTTTTATGGATTTATTGCTTTGTGGTGTCGGGAGAAGTGAAGTACCAACGATGTGTGATCTGACCTTAGACCGTGTAGACCGTGTTGCATTTATTTCTTGTAGACCGTGTAGATCGTGATTTATTATTCTTACATTTATATTTTGTAGACCGTGTAGATCATGATTATTACTGTATTTAAACTGTGTAGATCGTGATTACTATTTTGTAGACAATGTTTCTTTATTGCAATATACTTCTTGTAGACCGTGTAACTGTAGACCGTGTAATTGTAGACCATGTAACTTTAGACCGTGTAGACCGTGTCGCATAATTATCCCGAGACCGATCACATATCAAAGGTACTTCAGTTGGTTGGTGAGTATTTTACTGCATTTTCATTTCTGTTCTTATTCAGTTTTATTGTTTCCTTTCATTTTATGATTCATATGTCTAAAAGCTAACCCCTGTTGTATAGTCAATTTCATATATTTGGAACTGCACTCAGTGAATTGTACTCGTTCCATCCTGACTGGGTAACCAAACAAATTTTAGGTGAAGGCGATGAGATCGTGTGTCTAGAGGAGTATGGTCCATATGTGGGAGATGGCTTAGAGACGGACCTTGTTTATCAGGAGGATTATTCAGCAGCTGACCCCGCTGCTCTATCTTAGACATTTGTTAGTGCTGAGACATTGTATTTGATTTTATGAGATGAGTTGAGACATGTAGTAGAGATTACCTTGATTTAGACTCTTTTTCATTATGAGACGATTCCATTCTAATTTATGGCAGCTGAGTTGGGATTTAGAATTACTTGTTTTTCTTGTGATATATATTTTACTGCGTGGATTGTTCATCATATTGATACAGCGTTCTACCGCCGACTCTGCGGCGTAGGCTGGACGTGTACATGATTCATGCCCAATTATTGGGTACGGGTCGTGACACCGTGTTTCTAGTCTCGGGAGCACTTGTGTGGAACTTTGTCTTCAAAATACATCTTCACATAGAATGGTTAAGGACCTTTATTTGTGTAGTCACATATACTTTTCTGTTGAGCTTATTTTTTCAGTATTGGTATGATATTATGTGTCTTGTTGCGTCCCTCTGAGGACCTGGTTATCTCGCCAGATGTGTGCCCTTGCCTTTCGCAGGTGTTCTAGCTCTAGCCGTTGTGAAACCCATTATTTTGTATTAATTATTTAATTAATGTTTAGTAGTATTATTATTAGCATTTTCTAAAAATTATTATTATTATTATTATTACTATTAAATATTTTTGGATGGAAAGAATTTCGAAAATAATTATAATAACATGGATTTTTGGTTTTTCGGACCCAGACCCGAGTCCGAGCCCAGACCCAGGCCTGAGCCCAAAATCTTTTCCTATTTCTTAAATCAGAATTATTTTGGACTTAATATTATATATAAAAAATATAAAAAAAAATACGTTGTGCTGGCCCCGAAGGACCAGCATTTGGAGTGCGTGACTTTTTCCACCCTACTCCTATTCTCCCTCCCCAACTCATTCTCCTCCATACATTTTTTCCAACGTAACACCCCACTCTCCTCCCTTTATTATCTCTCCTCACTTCCCACTATTCCCCATTCACAGAGAGATTAAACTCACTCACAACTCACTCTCTCTCGTTCACTCATCCCTTCTTCTCTCCCCCTCTGGAACAATACTCCAGAAACCCTCTTCCCCCTAATTCCCTTCTCCACCTACCCCGAGCTCGTCGCACTCCGGCGAACCCCGCCATCCGCGAGCTCTCGAGCTCCGGCGACCGCACGACCCTAGCGCCGCCCCCTTCGCGGCCTACTCCGGCGACGCGTGGCCCTCGCGCGCCGCCCTAGCCGCCGACAGTCCGGCCAAGCGCCGACCCAGCCGGCCCTGCGAGCGCCCCTCTTCGCCTCGTGCTATCTCCGGCGCTCTCCCCGCCGTCCAGATCCGCGGCCGTCCGCGCCCTCTCCCGCGGGTCCGATCGCTCCCCGCGCGGCCTTTCCGTCGCCAACTCCGGCGACCCTAGCCCTAGCCGCTGACAGCCCGGCAACCAGCGCTGACTTCGGCGCTTCCCACCGACAGCACTCCGTCCGGCGCGCCCCTTCGCGCCAACGTTTCCCCGACAGCGCTGCCCTTTTGGCGAGTCCCTGTTGTTGGTTCTGCTGTGCCTAATTCTGAGTTCATTGACGTCGTCGTCGACGACGTTGGATCCAGCATTATTTTGGCAACGTCGCTGCTGGATTTATTCTTTTTATTATATCATCTGAGAGCTCTAGCCGAGCACCCGAGGTATAATTCTCTGTCCCGTTGCTTTTCTGGGTAGTCTGTGATGATATTGGTCCCTGGTTTCCCCTTCGAAAATTCGGTTAGCCACGTAGTAGTTTCGGTTAGCTGCGTTAGCATATTCTGTGATTTTGTCTGCTGGGTTTTGTATGTTGTTGGTTGATTTTGGATTTCCCGGATATTTCGGGAAGGTTCTGGTGGTTGGAAATTATTTCGGTGGTTATATTTTCGGGATTATTATTTGGGTGGAACAATTGCAGGTTCTAGGTTGTCCCGAAATAGAGGAAATGTTGCCCAAATTTTTACAAAAACTTTATTTATTTCAATTTCAAATTGGTTTTCGGAAAATGAATTTAAAACTGAATTTTCGGGCGACGACCGTACCGGTCTGTGGGCCCTAGCAAAATGCAAACGCACCGGTCCGACAGGGCGTTGAGGTATTAGCTAGACTTGATGATGGACCGAGTCTGAGACTCCAACTTTATTTTAAATTATTTTATTTAATGTTTAAGCTATTTATTATAGTTATTTATTTACTGCATTTTTATTTGGTAATAAAATCATTTCCTCTTATTTGATGTAAAAATAATTGTACAGGGCATAAGCCCATTCTAGGATGTTTAGCTGTGCCCTTGTATTGTGTAGCGTAGATTTTTATTTTCTTTTCTGGGTGGATGTGATCTTGGGTGGTTTTGATTAGACGTATAATCGCAGTTGGAGCGTAACTTTATAATTAATTAAGAATTTATTAAATGGATAAAATATTAGTAAATAACTAGTTCATGATTTATCACTAAAAAAAACTGTATTTTTTATAAATATTACAAAAACACAAAGTTTTCCAAAGTTAATTGATTTTCGTGTTATTTCCAAATAATCCAATTAACCGGCTTAATCAAACGCACGTAGTTGCGACGTAATCGTTAGCTGTAGATTAATACAACTAAAACCTGATTAGGACTTGCTACTAGAGATTGCAACTAGCACACTTAGCCTAGTTATTCAAGGTTCTAAGTCGAGTTCTCAACTGTAGGAATTCGAAGATACACCTGACGTTCCTCCTCGGTATCAACCCGTCTTTCCAGTCATTCAATTGAGACAAGTATAGTTTATGTTAGTTTACTGTTATTTACTTAATCGTTTTACTGCATGTCTAAACCACGACTCAAATACGAAACTCTCACCGAGAGTACTGTACTGTAACTACTGGGGACTGGGAAATAGCGTAATGATTATGACCACTACTGTAACAAAACCCATTATCCCTCCTGTAACAAACCCAAGTCGGTCATATGTCATTACCTGTTCAAAATACTGTTTTCTACTGTAACAAACCTGTTTTAAAAGCTGTTTAGAACTGCATGATTCTATTTCTTATTTAACTGTTTAATTAGCATGAATTGTACTTTGCTCCCTCCTGACTGTAGACAACATTTTAGGTAACACTGAGGATGAGGAGCAATACTATAATAGCTACTATGACCCGTTTCTCTTCCCTGCGACGGTACCGGAGCCTTCTCCGGAGGACGCTGAACCTGGAACAACTGAACCTGATGCTTAGATAGTTTCCCTTTTCTGCATTTTTCTTTTATTTGGAGTTTGTAGTTTTATTTTCAGCATTTCCTTTCCAGTTGTATTTCTGAATATTTTATCAAATAAAGTTTCAAATTTCGAATAGAACAGTTGTGACAAATGTACTTGTGTTGTTGTGAATACCTGCAATGGAACAGCTTACTGCCGCCGTCTCACCACGGTGCAGGCTGGGCATGGTCCGGTTCGACCCATTAAATTGGGATCGGGTCGTGACAGCCGTGATCATCGTTATTTCTTCGAGGCTGATTGTACTTGGATCGTCTTCGCTTCGCTCGCCCAAAACCATTTCTTATCTCATGTATTTTCCTTTACTTGTTGGTAGTGGATTTGTCTCCGCCCAACCTAATATATCAAGACAATTCATTATCATTATAGGATATCTTTTATTTATTTTGTGTGGATGAGATTAGTTATGGTTCTACTATATTTTATAGCTTATGTATTCGTATGAGGTTTCCATATATTGGAGTGTACTTCGTATGAATACAGCTGGCATGTCTACGTTCCTAGTCCTACGTATTTTGGGACTGGGGCATTACAACGCCTTTTTCACTTGACGGTGGTCGTCCAAAGATAAACAGATCTAGAAATCTGAATACCTTTCGGAGGTTTTGCCTCCGAACCCCTACGGGGGCGCTGCCCCTCGACCCATGTCCGCTGATCAGGCAACGAAACCCCCGATGCGAGGCCCTGGATAGGTCGTTAGGCGGTTAAGAGAAATCTTCTTGTATAATGCCGTCTTTGGCCCATCAATAATTCTCCATTGTATATGTCCTGGTTTGACAAAACTTGATCATGCTTATTGCATGTCTACAAGTACATGTTAAACAAACAAACCAATATGATACAAGCATAGCAATATTGATATAGAGAACATTTAGGACAATGCTAAGTTTAAGTAGCAACATGATAGTGATTACATGAATATTAGTGATGTCATTATGGTAAACTTAATTGATTAGCCATATTCAAAAATATGATATAATCTTTGGGCTAACATCAAGAATGTCAACGGTGATGGCATCGTGAAGACGGAGTTTGTCGATGTCGACCCTTTTAAGGGCATTGAAGCCTACTACGGAGATTCGGTACTTTATCAATCTCAGCCTCCCAAGGATGACGGTAACAAAGCTGACGATGAAGCTGAAGTGAGTCATCCGCCAGTGATGGTCCCCTTATTATCCGAGTCAAAGGATGTACTACTCCAAAAAGTACTCTTAAAAAGAAGAATCATGATAAGGTCAAACCCTTGACCATCACTCTCCGCAAAACACCTCAGGTAGAACCTGCTGAAGTCCGTCCTCCCAATCCTGAAGAGTTATCCTATGTAGCGAACTTGTCCAAGTCTATGGCTCCTGTTCCAGACAATGATTCCCTTAATGAGTATATCAATACTCAAAATAATGTACCTTCAGTGGATGATGTTATCCCTGAAGAAGAACTTGAATATTTTCTAAGTAAAGGTTTATCTTTGAATTACTCCGATGTCTACCAATCTGTAAACCAGTACATAGATACAATATATGCCCTAGAGCACGGCATAGGACCACATCTCTGTATGCCGGTCACGACGCCTCGTCTACGGAAAAAAGTCTGGCTAGAAGATATCCACTACTTCATCGTTCCAGCTAGAAAGAAGGGTGAAGAATCGATCATCTTCGGTTGAATAATTGGCGAAAGAAAGTTCGTTCTGGACTCTACTTCTCCCAGTCACAACATTGAAGCTTTCTATGACTCTGAAAAAATACAACTTTACCGATATAGTTGGCAAGCCAAAAATATGATCCAGAACATGGAATATGATATAAAAAGCAACCAGTGTCTAAACTACGGTCAAGGATGATGATTGCCAATACGTCACTTGGCTCCCCCCGACAAACTCGAGAACTATTATCAACAAAACGGTGTTGGTTTGGGTTACGTTACTCCTCTAACAACTCCATCAGACGTCGAAACAGATCGTTGTTCTCATTCTTCTAATTTCTGCTTCTGGGATTCAGACTCCAGCATTGGAGACATGTTCAAATCAACTTTGTCCGTCAACATGGTGTCAGTTGACCAAATTGCAGACAATGTCCAATCGATCAAGCTTGAACAATAGGCTCAAAAGATGGATACTTGGTGGGAGTTACATTTTGAACAACGTGAACCACCTACTGAAGACGAAGTCGTCCAAGTTAATTTAGGAGATTAATCATCTCTTAAACCAATCTTCATCAGCAAAAGTCTGTCTGGCGAAGAACGACAATCTCTTATACAGCTTATAAGAGAATACATTAACGTCTTTGCATGAAGCTATAAAGACATGCTAGGCTTGGACCCTAAAGTTGCTATGCATCTCCAAAATATCTCGTCCAAAGCTAAGCCAGTGAAGCAGCAGCAACGAAGATTCTGACCAGATATCATGGAGGCCATCGAGAGTGAAGTCAAGAAGCTTCTTTCAAGCGGGTTCATTCATGAAGAACAACACCCTGACTGGGTCACCAACTGTAACTCCACTTTCCCGTTTTTCGTGAATTTTAAATTTTTTTTGATAATAATATAATAAGTTATTTTAAACAATTTCCTTTGAACAATTGTACTTAACTAATTTTGAATAAATTTCATGATTGCGTTTGGAGGAAGATTTAAATTTTGGCAAGTAACTAATTTTTAATTTAGTTAGAGTGGTCCCCAACCCTTTAACAAACTTTCTAACAGATTTTATTTATTTTTTTGTAAAAAATGAAAAGGGGAGGGGTCCAGATGGAAATTTCAAGTTAGGAGGAGGGACCTAATTGAAATTTTCCATACACTCATAAATTCATTTTGATGAAAGAGAGAGAACCATTTTCTTATTTTTTTTGCATTTCTATTCTTTCCCCAAACCGAGCTTTACACTCCATTTCTTCCCAATTTTCGTCGGAGCCTTAACATTAGGTTCTCCGGCGAGGCGGTCGATGATGTCGATAGTGGCGGCAACGATGATCGGCCCTCCTCTCGCAGCAGCAGCTGGATCTAGACCTTCATCGAGCAGTACACGACTTCCAACTCCTCGTACGACCGTTTTCGACGACGATGAGGCGATTCCCTCCGGTGACCGACCATGGAGATGGTGACAGCAATCGCTCCTCTTTCCGGCATTGCACGGCCGTTCCTCGGCGCTACGCAGTCGAACGGATCGTTCATCCCTCCAGTCGCGAGGGTTGTCTCCTTCAATAGCGACGCCACACTTCGGGGTCGAGTCCTTGGCAGCACGACAGCGACGGGGCGAGCTCCCTCCTCAGAGACGCACGACCGTTTCTCCGTCGATCATTCTTCTAGATCAACACGGCAATTTAGATGGTAAGTTCGTCGTGAACGAATTCTTCTCCGTTTGGTACAATTTCGACTATATCTGTTGGATTTTGATCAATTGTTCGATCAGTTGGTTTCGATCCAAATTTGGCCGGATCTCTTTTGTAGACTCCCCTTTCTCGTCAACATTCCACAGCGAGTTTGTCATTCTCCCTACTCGATCGACCCGATCTGCAGCGCTGATCGAATCGTTCGTTGATCGAGCAAATTGAAGACTCTGTGAGGAGCAATCAAGATGGAACTCTGGGTTGCAGTAGGATACGAAAGGACGTGTCCGATCCTTGATATTGCATCCGTTAAGTAGGTTTATTCCTATTCAGGTATTAATTCACCTTTTTATTAATTTTTAGTCATTATGAATTTTAAGTAAGTAGTCGTTGATCGATCGAACGTAAAGTTTTTGTTTAGCTAGCTTGTTAACAGTTTTTTTTTGTGTGTATTCAGTTTGATCGTATCCAGGAGAAGGGGGTCTGTAGGTTCATTCGTGTCCGGCCTTGTTCGTGCCTAATGTTGCTCGTGTTGTATCCTGTGCATGGAGTACGTTCTAGTAGCCGTGTCTGATGGGGGATTGCGTCCGTGTACGTGTACGTGCGTTCAGGCCATCGCATTCCTGCAGTGTGGTCATTGAAGGCTTGGGAGCAGGAAACTCTATTGATAGCAGAGACTTTATATCTCAATTTGAATTGGTTCAATCGAGTTGTAAGTAATTTGCAGGGATAGGTAGATGGTTGCTTGGTTTTGGGAGGATTTAGTTTTTAGCGTTACATTTTGAATGTTGGATCATTTATTTTGTATATGTGTTTTGGTCTTGGTTTTGAAATTCATCTAGCATCTTGGTTCTTCTGATTCTCTTATATAACTCTCTGAGTTACTTTTCTTGATCTTTATATTTGGGGAGTGGCGGGGATAAGTTACTTTTCTTGATCTTTATATTTGGGGAGTGGCGGGGATTTGAGTATAGCTTTGTTTGTGTGCATGTTGTTTTGTTGTGTGTCCCCAATACCCGACCTTGGTATCGGACGCATGTCAAGATATATACAGACCGATACGAGTTGGTTGACTGGAATTCAATAGCAGTAATAACTTTGCTTAAGTGTAGTATAACTCCATGGTTGTGGACCTATCAGGGAGTCAGGATGAGCTATGCAAGATCCATGCTGGGTTTCTTTATCGAATTGAAGTTGTTTTCTTAAATTCCTGTGGGTTCAATGGTATGTTCGGATCAATGTGGGTGTCCCTAGTAGTTCTGTATGAACATTTATGGTGGGCGTGTCTGCAGTCCTCTCTAAATCCTGAAGAACATATTGATGGTCTTATTTTGGGGTGTCATGCTTAAGAATCACGTTAAGTTAAGGCATGTATGGGATAGGTTTTTACTATAAAGTTGACTTGATGTAATAAGAGTAGATTGTTTCTAATATGTTATAATTGAATGGTATTTCAACTTATAATCTTGATAAAATGTTTTAAAAACTAAACTTTACTTAGACCATTGTATGGTTTATTTTATTATAAATCTATAAATATGATTCCATTATGAAAAGTCATCTTAGTACTAGTTCTATCAAATTCTATCAAATTATGCATAGCTATGTATGTGACACCCACTTTCCTAAAAGAAGGGTAATTTTAAACTTTTGTATTTTAAATCATTAAAATATTAGATTTTAGTCATGATATGATTTTTGGTGATTTTTAGTTATTTTAAAACTATTTAAAATGGTGATATGTGAATTTGGTGTTTTGATAGTGTAACCTTAGTCATGCATGACCTAGAAACTAATCATGATCATGGAGACCTAATCATGTGTTTAGAATCTCATATTTTTACTTTTTAGCCTAAGGGTATTTTGGTCATTTTGACACTTTTGTGAAATTGTAAATTATATGAATTAAATATGTGCTAGTTAATTATTGAGACTTGACCTAGAAGTTTAGCCTAATATAGATGTTAGTCATGACCCTAGAGACTAAGTTAGAGGGTTTCAACTAAGTAATCAAATTAGATTAATATCTAGAAATTTTGTTAGTGGGATATTTTAGGCTAAATGTTAAGAAAGGTTACTTTAGTTGTGAGCCCTTAGATTGGCTTGAATTTGTTGGAGAAGCCTTGACCACTCATCCTAAACCCTAACCCTAACCTAATCGCAGCCATCAAACACACCCCCCTATAAATACAACACATTAACCCTTTAGCATCATTTTAAATCATTTTAATTGTCTCTTTTGTGTTCTTCTCCAATTCCTCCCCAAATATCCAAATCAACTCCAAATTGAGCATAGTCTTTTGCGTTGGACTCCCCTACAGTAGAGGACACCATTAGTGGGTAGCTAGCAAGGAGTCGGAGGCTCGGGATCATCGCAAGTTGAAGAGGAGCCTTCATTCAAAAAGCTCTAAATTAAGGTTTCACCATCAATAGGTAAAACCCAACAAACCTATTCAAATTCTAGTTTTCTTTCCATAGATGCATTCATCTAGGTATACCCTAGCTGTGGGTCAAATTTGGTAGGAAACCGCGTCCATTTAGTATCTATCGGACACGTATCAGTGTCTTTGAATAAGTGTTTGATGAATTACCTCTTAGGGATTAGTTTAAATTGAATTTTATTTTAAAGAGATTATAGCCCTATATATGGGGATTAGTTTTGTATGTGATTGAGTCGAATTCTGCTTATTTTTCGTGTCTAAAATTGGACACGAACACGTGCACGAGGCCACGGTTCACTGTCCTGCTTCCCCGTGTCCAGTTCTCACTGGACACGACACGAGACACTCACTGGACATGACACGAGACACCACCATTTTTTGTCGACACGAAACCCCTAAATTTCTACTATTTTTTATTAAATTTGGTACTGATTTAAAATTTTGTATTGTACGTCACGCAGTCGTATTGTACATCGTGTGCAAAATTTTGTTTTTCGTGATTGCTCAACGAGTGCGAATATGTGCGATGCGTACATATTTTTGAAAAACATTTTTTTTTTCTATTTTTATAGTTTCGAAGTAATATAGATAATAATTATTTCTAGCTATCATTTTCAAGTTTATGATTTTAATTATTAAAAGCCTTTCATTTATACAGTTATAATAATAAATTATTTTTTCCTATAAAATGGTATATTAGAAAAGTATATTTATGTAAATATTAGCTGTACATACATATATATTTCGTAATTATTTATTAGTTTATTTTAAATAATAATGTAATTTTTGAAATTATTATTATTAGTAATTTTTGAAAATATATTTCAAAATTATTGTAGCGATTTAAATCTTGATTTGAATTTATGGATTTATTTAAACAGTTAAATATTTGAAATTTGATTTATCCCATTTGATTTTAAACTAAAAATTTAATTAAATTTAAATTAGATTTGTATTTGGATTTGGATTTGATTGATTTTAAATTAAATTATGAATTATCTATTTTTGGGTTTAAACTGCTCTTAATTCTTATCCAATTGGGAATTCCCATATCCTATAAATAGGCAGGTACTCCTCCACATTATTTTTTCCACATTATTCCTCCACAAATCCTCCACAAATCAGATGTGCATCGTGTCGGTGTCGCCATTCTCTTCCACTATATTCTTCTTCTACAAATACATATCTGTGTCCCGTCCGACAATCCCGGACTACCCAATCCCTCATCTATCGTGTCGGACAACTCCCGATACGATAGTACAAACCCACCAGAACTCCACCACCCCACCATCGTCCGAATCCTAACAATTCATCAACCAAAAAAAATTGTGTATCGTGTCTGTGTCGTTGTCCACCACCTCATTTTTGCTATTTTTCCCTTTTACATTTACATCTATGTCTCGTTTCCGAGCCATCAGACTCTTTTCTAATTCATTCAGAGACCCATCCGCCGTGTTCGAACAGTAGAACACGATACAACCCACCAGAAAACAAAAGATAATGCTAACTCTAAATTCATGCTCGTCACCGGCGAACTTCCCATTGCACCATCAGGGTCTTGATCGGTCGCCCCTGGCCACCAGGGTCGAAGCCTCCACCATAGGCAAACCGGAACGACCGAGTTCCTCCGGCCTCGGTCATCCAGCAACCGTCATAGACCCTACTACCGGACCGCCATCCCTAAAACCCTCGAGCGCCAGCGACCACAACACCGGAGCACTCAGCTCGGGCAACCAAGGCCATACACCACCTCACACTTGCACGCCGAGCCCCGATCTTCTTTCCCGGCCACTCTGTCGGTGCCACCCGACAAGCTACACACCCACCTCCTCCTCGACAAAACCTTATTATCATCATCCCCCCCAAAAAAAATCACGAGCATACTTGACCGGCCTTTTCCTCTGCGACGCCACCAGATCGGAGTAGTGCCACCGCACTTCGCCCTATCTTCCGCGAGCGCCGTCTTTCCGCTGTGCGCTTCCCTGCGAAACTGTCGCTGACCCCGACGAGTTCCTTAAAACATCCTTCCACAATATAGCTCTTGGCGAGCATCGCCATGACTGACCCGGGAGTTAGTCGACGTCGAGCCGCCCGAAACTGTTTTCTCTCCGGAGATAGAGCACCCCTGACACCGAGCGCCGCCCGCACCGGTGTCTGTTTTCCATAAATAAATTCCTTTATTTATTGTGTATCTGGGAAAATTACAACTGTGGGAATCTGATCTAGAAGACGATTACTTTATCCCTTGGACTATGCGAAGAAGAAAAGCTCTCAAAATTTTGACAGTAGATAACTATGTATCCGTACCATGAATAAAAAAAAGAACTCTATTTATAGAGTCAAAAATAATAACTGAAAAGATAACTGTCTTCACAGCCTGTGCTTAGTTGAAAATCACGCAGGATTTAACATACGCAAGGTTGTGAGCAGTTACTGGACGTGGCCTATAACTGTTGGACACATGGCAATCATGCATGAGTCGTGTGCAAGTTACAGGACACGCAGGCGAGAGATCAGTGGCATGGCTGCCACGTACTCCAATTTGATAAAATCCACGCAGACTTGTTGAAGACGAAATCCACGCAGACTCGGGGTAGAAAGCTTCAAAATCCACACAAACTTGGGGCAAGAAGCTTCAGAATCTACGCAGACTTTGATGAAGAAAACTTCAGAATCCACGCAGACTCGGGGTAGAAAGCTTCAAAATCCACGCAAACTTGGGGCAAGAAGCTTCAGAATCTACGCAGACTTTGATGAAAAAAACTTCAGAATCCACGCAGACTTGAGATAGAACTGCCAGCTGTCTTGATTCAGCGTGCCTCGACTGACACAAAATCTCTGGTAGTGATTGCTTTTGTCAGTCACATTAAATGGCAAGAAGCTCTTTTGGTACGCCAACTTGACGAAGGTTGAGTCTTGCTGAAGAAGATTTCGAAAATCACGCAATAGACGGCTGTGATCTCTCGAATTCTGTGCATACGTGGCATACGAAGAGACATTCTTCGACTGTTGTGCTGTCAGTCATAATTACTCTCTGACAAATGATGAGCTGTCTCCCCAGCGTGATTTGTAAATATTGTTTGGATCAACTGAACGTGACTTTTGACTCTGTCCTGATCAACTCAGCATGACTGTCATTTTTAAAGGCCTACAAGACCCCCTTCAAAGTTTTCAAAAAATTGAAAAGACTTCAAAATTTTCGAAATACTTTGAAAATAAGATGATAAAATAAAATCAGTCACGCTGAGATGACTTCAAATTTTTTGGAAGTCGGAAAGACTTCGAAGTTCTTTGAGAATATCTAAATGAACTTATTAAATGTCATGATTACTCTTCATTTTCCGAGACTGATTACATCCAGTTTATGGTGGAATATGAACCGCTGGCGAGATCTGTTATATGAACAGGAAGAGGATTCATTTAATCTTCATCTTATGACACCAAAAGAGAAAGCTGAGGAAGAAGCACGCAAGTTGGGCTTTTGTTCCCATGGTGACCCCACTTTTGGGGGTAAAGAGCCAGAGCCCCTTGTCTTCGAACTCAAAGATGATCCCTTGCAACTAGCCAAGAATTTCTTGAGCTATTTTGGCTTAGATGGCTCGTTCTCTTCTGATGGGCGCAGTCTCATAGAGCAGCGTGAAATGTTGAAGGCTCTGTTACACTGCATGGGGGTCAAAAGCGTAGAAGAACTAGGCATTAAGCTCAGTCGCTCTGAAAAATAGAGCGTGTCTTTTGTGCTTTTGTTGCACCCTTTTTGTTTTGTCTTTTGTAAGGTTATCAGTGCCTGTCTTGAAGAATGAAGTACAACTTCTGTATTTAATCTGCGTGCATTAATGAAGAATATTAATTAGCACCATTTGACTATTTCCAATGTTGCTCTGTCTTCCAAAGCACACGTAACACTCATTCCACGGTTTACGAGCGCTATTTACGCGGATCTTTTCCAAGAATAGACTTGTACTTTGCCCTTTAAATAGATAGAAGAGTTTCACAGATACTCATCTCCCATTCCTCTTCTTTTTCTCTGAGAATAAAATTTTTGGGAGATTTCACTCTCAAACAGGAAAGCAATATTTTCTAATGTTCGACTTCTGCGCACTGTATCAAACATGAGTTTGCCAATCCTTAGCACCAAACTTGAAGGTAAGTCAGTGTAATACGTGTATTATTTTTGCTGTTGAAGATAGGCTTTCTGTTTCTTGTTTCTGATTTGAACAATACACGCCTGTTTCTGTTTGATAAATGCATACTGAATGATTTCTGTTGATACTTTCTGCAGAAACTTGGCTGAAAATTTTCTTCAGAACTGGCATTGGGGATGTGGATGTTGTGGAGAATATCCTGCTGACATCTACATCAGGGAGCTCATACGCTTTTGACGCATAAATCAGACAACTCAGAACTCTTCGTGGGATAGAAGGGTCTTCCTCAGATGGTAGGAAGAGCCTTTATACACGAGAGTTGGATGGTGGAGTCAACTCTACCCCGAGAAATCGGGTAGTAGAGTTCCTTTCACGGGAGAACTAGAAATTGTATCCCAAGGTTTGGATACATTCCTGTCTTCCTTGAGAGGTTACCCCCAATCCACCAGTTGTATTGGCAGCACCACGACTTCGGGCTGCCATACTCTGTGGTTCTTCTCTCGTCTGAGAGAGAAGACCAGAGTTTGATTCCTGCTGATCTGGTCGTGACTGGGACCTAGACAGTCAGGAACTGCCACCAATAACGAACCTGACGGAGAAGGTCCGACGGAGAAGATCCAAAGAAGAAGATAGATCTCTATTAGGTTATTGTTGTGGTGTAGAATGAAAATCCAAAATTTGTAATAGATTTCTATTATGATTTATAAGAAAGTCTAAGAAAATGTAATAGACTTTTTGTGGTGAAATGAGAATGGAAATGATAATTCTTCTATGCTCAAAGATTTGTATTTGTGGATGAATTGTGGACATAATAGATAATGAAATCTTCTTTTCTGTTTTAGAGTATATGATATTATCAGAGGTATTATGGACGTGATAATATGTAGGAACTCAAAAGAAAATAGATTGATTTCTATGCAGAGGTCAAAAATGACAAATGAGCAAGTAGATTCGGAATTGATTCAGAGGTCATGAAAACATGATCAATAACGAATCCCCACTTTAATAAATTGATAGAAGATCATGAACGGACGAATAAATGAACGGATGAATCGTCGGATGAACGCAATTAATGGATGGATGAACCGTCGGATGAACGTGACGTTTCATTATTTGTAGAACTTCTGCCTATAAATATAGCAGAAATTTGACAAGAACGAACACTTCTTCTTTCAAACATAAAAATGTCGTCTGAAGAAGCATTCAAGAAAACTGGAATTGCCTCAAAAGTTCAGAAAGGCACTGAAGAACATCCTGTTGATCCAGTTCAATCGAAGAAGACGGAAGCAGGCGAAGGTTCGTCTGCACCCAAGCCACCAAGGGACATTCTGGATTTCCTGCTCGAACCAGGAAAGACTGAAGAAGAAGAAGCCATGAGGATGGCCGTTTGCAAGTTCCTCGTGGGTTCTAGCAAGGAGGTTCTCGACTCTTTTGCTGATCACGTCTTCGAGAAGGACGGCAGTGGCCCACATCCAAATGTAAAAAAGGATGATAGTGATCTTCTTTAATATCATGTATCATCATTCATGATAAAAATAAAATAAAAATTTTATTTCTAAACATGAAACTGTCTGATGATTACAAGCATTTACATTTATACATAGTACTTTTTAAGGAATTTGCCATTAATAGGCATCAAAACTTTTCGACCATCCAATTCTGAGAGTTGATAAGCTCCATTTGAGAAAACTTTGCTCACAATATAGGGTCCTTCCCACTTTGCGTCAAATTTGCCCTTGTTCATATGAGTCATAGTCATAGGACGTCTCACAGTTAGAACAAGTTCTCCTTTTTGATACGCCCGAATTCTGACTTTCTTATTAAAAGCTCTTGAAATTCTAGCTTGATAGAATTCAATATTCTGTTGAGCAGATAATCGCTTTTCATCCAGAGCTTCTAATTCTTGAAGTCGAAGACGATCATTATTTTCTGCAGTGAGTTCATTAGCGATTGCTATCCTTAAAGAAAGAATTTGAATCTCTAATGGAAGAACAGCTTCGCAACCATACACCAGAGAGAAGGGTGTACATTTAGTAGCATTACGAACTGTAGTGCGATAAGCCCACAAACATTCACCGAGCTTCTCACTCCAATTACGTTTGTTAGAAGAGACAAACTTCTTTAGGAGTTTGATGATGGTCTTATTGAAAGCTTCTGCTAATCCGTTAGCTGCCGGATTATATGTGGTAGAAGCCACATTGTTGATCCGGTGATCGTCACAGAATCGAGTAAACTTCTGACTGACGAACTTTGGTCCGTTATTATGAATAATGCGTCGAGGAACACAAAATCTGTAGATGACGTGGTGCTTAATAAAGCAAATGACATTGGACGTCTTAAGTTCAGACAAAGGAATAGCTTCGGCCCATTTGGAGAAGTAATCGGTTATTGCAAGAATAAACCGATGACCCTTGGATGATGGCGGATTGATCGGACCAATAATGTCCATGCCCCAAGCTTCGAAGGGCCATGATGCTGCCGTCGGATGTAGAAATTCCGAAGGTTGATGAATAAAATCCGTATGGATTTGACAAGCTTTACACTTCTTTGCATATTCGATGGCGTCTGATACCATAGTAGGCCAATAATAACCCATACGTCGAATACGGTTTTGAAGTTTTGGTCCAGGCTGATGTGCTCCACAAGTTCCATCATGTGCTTCACGAATAATTTGTTGAGCCTCATCACCGGCAACACATCGGAGAAGTAAACCATCATAGGCTCGACGATATAAGGTCTTTGTTGTATGATTATAATAGAATCGGAATGATCGTCGTCTGATAGATGCTGCTTCACTCGGATCATCCGGAAGAATATCATACAATACAAAATCTAAGAAAGGAAGTCTCCAATCCGTATCCGTATTTTGATTCTCGGCCGAATGACTGAAGATGAATTCTATGCTGGAATCAGATGAAGATGATGAAGATTTACGACCAAATCCAAATCCTCTTGTTGTGTTGACGTCATGAGATGTTGATTCTTCAGTGTCAACTGGAAGTCCTAGGGTCAGGTTATTTTCATGATGAAATAATTCTCGATTGCGAACAAGAATCATTTGTTGTCGTCTAATTAGGATAGCCAACACCGCTGCAAGATTAGCTAGAGCATCAGCTTCTGTGTTACATGCTCGTCTAACATGTTCAATGAAGAATTCTTCAAACGAAGAAGCCATAATTATAGCTGATCTATGATAAGGAACCAGATCTTGATGGCGGACTTCATAAGTACCCTTTATCTGATTGACAATGAGTTTAGAGTCTCCGTACGCCTCCAAATGTTGAATATTTAGATGTTTAGCGAGTTGAAGACCAATGAGTAATGCATTGTACTCAGCTACATTGTTTGAACACGGCTGATCGAGAGAATAAGATCTTTGGATAGCAAGACCTTCTGGCGATACAAGAACGATTCCAACTTCAGCGATAACATCACCATTAGGACCTATCCTTGAAGCTCCATCAAAGAATAGACGCCAAGTAGGATCTTCTTCAGCAATTTGGTTTGAATCTAGGACTTCATCTGAAATTTCGTCATAGAGTTTTGAATCTTCTGGAATTGAATGAGCAGCCAGAAAATCAGCTAAAGCTTGTCCTTTGACTGACTTCTGAGGAATATAATGCATGTCATACTGTACAAGTAGGATTCCCCAGTTAGCTAATCGAGAATTCAAAACACTGGGTTTCTTCATCATGATCCGTATAGGATTGATCCTGGAGATGACATGAATAGTCTGGCCAATGATATAATGTCGTGTCTTTTGAACAGCGAACATCAAGGCTAGACATTCTTTTTCGACCGATGAATATTGAGGTTCAGCTCCGGTCATAGTACGACTGAGATAGTAGATGGCTTGTTCATGACCATTTTGATTCTTTTGAGCGAGTAATGCACCCAATGAATGACTCATTGCTCGAGTATATAGGAGAAATGGAATTCCTGAAACGGGAGGTACCAATACTGGAGGGCTCATCAGATATTGTTTTATATCATCGAATGCTTTCTGACATTCATCATTCCAGACAAAAGAAACTCCTTTTTTTATAAGTTTGTTGAATGGTCTGCAGCGTCCTGATAAATTAGAGATGAATCTCCTGATATAAGCGATCCTTCCTTGAAATCCTTGTTGCTTTTTTAAGGTGCGTGGAGGACGCATCTCTTGGATGGCTTTGATCTTCTCGGGATCCACGTGTATACCTTTAGAGGTAATGACGAAGTCGAGAAATTTACCACTAGAGACGCCTAAGAAGGACTTAGTAGGGTTCATCTTTAATTGATGTTTACGCATTAGATCAAATATAGTCTTCAAATCTTGGATATGATCTTCCTTTTGTCAACTTTTGACTGCAATATCATCAACATAGCATTCGACTGTTTTCCGCAAATGTTCACGGAATATAGTGCTCATAGCTCGTTGATAAGTTGCTCCTGCATTCTTGAGACCGAATGGCATAACTGTATAACAGTATGTACCGATCGGCGTTCTGAAAGAAGTGTGTTTCTCGTCATCTGGAAATATTTTAATCTGATTGTATCCAGAATATCCGTCCATGAATGACATCCGCTCAAATCCACAGGTATTATCAATCATGACATCAGTGATTGGTAGAGGGAATTCGTCTTTAGGGCATGCCGCATTAAGATCGCGGAAGTCTATGCATACTCTGACCTTGCCAGTCTTTTTAAGGACAGGAACTATGTTAGCCATCCAATCGGGATGTTGTTCCTCTCTAATAAACCCGGAGGTTATGAGTTTATTGACTTCAACTTCAATTGCATCCATAATATCTGGACGAAATCGTCGCTGTTGTTGTTTGACCGGTTTGGCATTCGGCAAGATATTGAGCTTGTGAGTTACAATTTGTGGATCAAGTCCTGGCATATCTTCATAACTCCAAGCGAAGATGTCGATGTAGTCACGAATGAGTTTGATCATGTCTTGCTTATCAGGTTCAGAAAGACTTTCACTAATGAATATTGGTTTGGGAGATCCCTCTTCACCAACATCTATTTGAACAAGTTTGTCTTCAGTCGGAGGTTCTTTTTGCTCGAAATGGAACTCCCATTGATTATCTAATCTTTGGGCCCATTGTTCCGATTCAGGTGAGATTTCAAACTCTTCTTCGTCTTCATCACTTTCTTCAGAATGGTCAATGGAAACCATGTTGGAAGACAGAATGTTGCAGTAGAAGTCCCCGATACTTGTATCGGAATCCCAAGAAGTGGTACTAGAAGAATCAGATCTCTTATCTTCGTCAGACTCGGGATCTTCATGGATAATATTGATAAAAGAAGTAGGAGCAATATAGCCCAATCCGCATTTCGTCCTTCCATATTTCAGAGGAGGAATACGAACAGGCATTTTTCTTCCCTTTCCACTATTGAGGCCAGTCCTGAAGTCATAGCCCATATTTTTGATGATGTCTTTAGATTGCTGACTATAACGACATAGTTGTAATCTTTCAGTGTCATCATTTTTGTCTTCATCTTCTAAATCAGAAGGACTTTGGGGCCCTTTATAGAAGAATATTGGAATGTCTCCTGGCTTTCTGCTGGGAACTAGAAAGTATGAAGATTGTACAGGTTCTAGGGATACATCTGTATGAACAGTCTGTACAACCCCTATGGTTATTGCGTTCAAGTCATCTAACAAATGTAAATAACTATGAACATAATTACACACATCAGCATACTGCAAAGATGGAGACTTTTCATTAAATATAAAAGCAGCAGTATTTACATTGGGAGAAGGCTGAGCCTTAGAGATTTTAGCCAAGTCAATGACTAAAGGGGGAGAAGAAGAACGAGAAGAAGCGTTATTTCGATTAAGATCGATAACAAATGGCTCAGAAGAGGTGAGCTCCCTTGAAATTTGAGATGGAAGAATAATCCGCCCTCCAACTGGAATTAGCAGAGTATTCTGTTTCATATGTGGAGATGCAGGAATTACAGTACGCCCACTGACAGGAATAATCATTGTGTCTTGAGCAAACGATTGAGGCAACGGAGAAATCCGTCCACTCACCGGAATGATGAAAGAACCTTCTTCAGAGAGTTTGGGAGATTGTTGCTGAATAGTTCGACCTTTAACAGGAATTATTAAGGTCTCACTTTGTGAATCCTCTTTCTCCACAGCTTGTATAACCCTTGTATACTCTTCTTTGTACATTCGGGAATCATTGAAATAAGCTTCAACCCCATGGAAGGGATTTATATCAGCAACTTCTTTTTGTACTCTTCCATTGCTATCAATGTATTTAAAACACTGATGAAGAGTAGAAGGCACCACATTATTTTTATGAAGAAAGGGCCTCCCCAGAAGAAGATTATAGGATCCCACGATCTCGATCACATAGAAAGTGACTTTGGATCTGAAATCGCCTATCTGAAGCTTCAGATGAATCTTTCCCAAAGGCTCGCTTCGGCTTTGATTGAATCCCAGGATAGTAGTAACCGTCTTAGAGAGCTTGTGAAGAGGGATTTTTAGTTCATCCAACAGACTCTTTGGCATTATGCTTATAGCAGACCCTGGATCAATGAGGATACGATCTATCTTCATTGTATCGATATAACCGGTGTAGTAGAAAGGCCGATCATGTCGATTATCCTCCAATAGCATGTCATCTTGTGTAAAGGTGATATTTGGGATAATTTCCAATACACTGTTGCAATGTAAGCAAGTGGCAGGTTCTGCATCTGGCTTTTTCAATTGTGCAAGACAAGAGTCAGCTTGTAGAAGTGCTTCACTTAATGTCTCCCGAGTCTCTTTGGAAAGACGTAGAAGTTCAAAGAGGGACATTCTAGCTGGAGTATTAGCAAGCTGAGCTAAAATGTCGAAATTATAAGACTTCTGAAGTCCAAGAGGAGAGGACTTCTTGATTGGCTTATCAAACCGAGCCTGTTGTTTGCCTTTCTCCAGAGCTGTAGGCTTGGGAGGAATAGGTTCAGTAGATGATTCTTCTTCAGGAGGAACATTAGAAGCATCTTTATCAGCTGGAGGGATATCAAGAGGATCCTCAAGATTTTTGGAATAATCCTTTAGATAAGGTTTCCCCGTTCGAGTAGCACTAACAAGTGCTTCTTCTTTCTCTTTTGGCTCTGTATCAGGAATAGATCCAAGAGAAGTCATATGACATGATTTAATCTTTCCAGCCTTCTTGGACTTTCAAGAAGTAGTCTTTTGAGGAGAAGGCGATTCAAAATCTGCCACTAGATCAGGATGGATCCACATGATTTCTCCAGTTTCCAAAGTGATTGGCACTAATCCTTCAGACCGTGGAGGAGGAAGATTCACTATGTCAAGAGTTGCCTTGGGAATAGGAACGATCCCACTTTTAAGGAGTTGAGGAGGAAAATCTCCAAATTGCATAAAGACGGCGTTGGAGGTGACGGTCTTCTCTTTTGGAGTAAGTGAGATAGCTCCAGATTTAATCATTTCTTGGATCTTTGCTTTTAGTACATAACATGTACGAATTGTATGACCCAGCATTCTGTGATATGGACAGTATTTGGGATGATCTGTTTTACCAGCTTCATCAGGTTTCTTGATCTCAGGTAATTGTATCTTATTACCTTTCAGCAGACATTCAAAGATACCAAGGACATCGTCGTCATCGAAAGAATATTCTTCTTTGGGGCGAGGTGTTCTTGATTGTTGAGTTGTAGGAGAGGTTTGAACAGTTGATGCATCTTTGCTCTGAAAATTAACTTCAAGAGTTTCTTTTCCCTTACGAGCATTGTTTTTATTGTTAGTACCTTGACCTGTTTCTTTAGGAGTCATCTGCACTCCTAAACCTTTGAAGGTTTCAGCACTAATTTCTGCGGCCTTAGCACTAACTATGAAAGAAGGCCAGTCTTGGAATTGAGTGGATCCTGTCCACATGCTAATGATTGGCAACAAGTTTGATTTGCATGTGTCGATGGTGACAGCATCAGGAGTTCCAAGAGGCATCTTCAGAGCTTCTCTTCGAAACCGTTCAATGTACTCTTCTGTAGTTTCATTATTTTTTTGCTTGATTCTAATAAGAGCAGACATAGTCATGTCATTGAGTCCTTCATAGAACCGTTCAAGAAACATCTGTTTGAAACCGGAAAATGAGGTAATGCTCCCATCTGGGAGACTTCTATACCATTCATAAGCCGTTCCCTTGAGACATCCAACAAACACCCGAGTAAGGAGGGCGTCGCTTGGTTGCAGCTGATCAGTCATCACTTCAAAGTGATTAATGAACTGACTTGGAGAAGTGGTTCCATCATAGAATGAGATAGTGGGAGGCTTGTATTTAGGAGGATATGATACTTGCTTCCATTCTATCCGATAAGGTTGTTTGATGCCTAACCTTTGTAAACCATCTTTCTGTTTGAATGCCTCGAATTGAGTTTTGAGATTCCTCAATTCTTCATTAACAATTCCAGAAGATTGTGGAGTTTTAACTTGCAGAGAATAGTTGGGAGGAGGAACAGCATTGTAAGCACTACCCCCAGCTCCAGAGAGACTAGGGTTTGGTTGAGCTGGTCCAGGAGTATTAGATTGTACTGTTGGAGGAACTTGTACTGGACTTATATCAGTGTCAGTTGGTATGGCATCTGGTACAGTTTGTCAATTTTGCATCTGTGTTGCCATGAGTTCATACATCGACTTCATAGTATCAGCCATAGACTTCATTTGTTGTTCCAAAGAAGCAATTCTTTGATCTTGATGAGTCAAGGAAGAAGAAAGTTCATCAGTATTCCCATCAACCATATAAGTCATGACTGTATGAGGAATTATTGATGAACTGGTAGATGTTTTTTGTTCTGAATCATTGCTTTGTGCATCAAAGTCAATTATAGGAGAACTACCCCCAGTAGAAAGAGGTGGGAAGTTAGATTCTCCAAGGAATTCAGAATCATCTTCAGAGATCAAATTTCTTTGACTAGAGGCCAGGACTCTTGCTCTGGTATTTTTATATACTCCATCTGGACTATCAACTCTACCCCCAGCATCCCGAGAGGTCATATTGGCAGAAGCAAACAAAGGCTCATCTTCATCAGGCATAGGTTCACACTGAATCCGATTGAAGACAGATTGTCATTTTGTTTGACATCTGCATTGCATTGTGACTCTTGGCTAGAAGTCACATTCATGATCAACATAATCATGAGCCATTGATTGACATCTGCATTGAATTATGACTCTTGGATAGAAGTCACATTCAGCATGGTCCTTTGACACAGAATCACTTCTTCTCTTCTGTTGAAGATATTCTCGTAAATCTGTTTGTGAAGATTGAGGAATATATTTCCTGTTCTTGGGTCTTGATGGCTCTTGATTATATAGAGAATGATTAATATGAGCCACATAGTTTCTTGTATACTCTGCGTCTGGATCTCTTATCCTTGTTTCCAACTGGTATGGTTTCTTAACACCAGAAGTGTTAATTTTTGTTCTTAAATCAGTTGGAGGTAACACATTGGTTTTGGACACATGGAGTTTTCCTTCCATTGATCTGGATATTTACAGAGAAGGAAGAGTTGAACCACCCCCTTGATTAGGGGTTGGTAACAGACCTTTTCTAGACAAATTCTGTGCCCAATTCGAAGAAGTCATAGAAGAAAACATTAAGGAATGTTTCTTCTTAGACTCATTCAAGTTTTGAGACATAAAATGTCCAGAAGGAAGAGTAGTAAAAAGACCATCTCCTTTTCTTTGACTAACAAAATTGTCAGTCAAAGTTGTTCCTGAAGTAAAAACTACAGGAGCAGAAGAAACAACTAAAGAGTTATTTCTCTTCGAAGGGACTTTGTGTGGAAGACCACCCCCAGTTCTGGTAGAACTTGGCAAAGAGGAAGAGATAGCTAAAGATCTATTCTTCTTAGATGAAATACACGCTGAAACAGGCTTGGTTAAAGAACCAGTGCTGTTGGCGTGACTTTTGACTTTGGAAATACACGCTGGAATAGATTTGGCTAAGGAGCCAGTATTGTTAGCGTGATTGTTGAGGTTGAAATTGCACGCTGGAACAGACTTGGCTAAGGAACCAGTGTTGTCAGCGTGACTTTTGAGGTTGAAATTGCACGCTGGAACAGATTTGGCTAAGGAGCCAGTACTGTCAGCGTGACTTTTGAGGTTGAAATTGCACGTTGGAACAGACTTGGCTAAGGAACCAGTGTCGTCAGCGTGACTTTTGAGGTTGAAATTGTACGCTGGAACAGATTTGGCTAAGGAGCCAGTACTGTCAGCGTGACTTTCAACTTTGGAGACACACACTGGAACAGATTTGGCTAAGGAGCCAGTACTGTTAGCGTGATCTTTGATTGCTGTCATCTTCGAGCGCACAAGAGTGTGCGTGCTTGCAGTAGAGTTCTTGCCAGTGTTAGGAGCAGACACTGTGGCAGAGACTTCACCATTGACTGCCAACTGATTCTTAGGGACATAGATAGAGTGTCCCTTCGACTTGGCAGTGATGATGGAGGCTGTAGTGGGCTTACCACTCTTAGCCCGCTGTATTTCTTCATAGGCGAGTTGATCGAATTGGATCGTCATTACCTTCTTCGTCGAGCCGATTGACGAAGTATCGCATTGAGTTGTTGCCATCTCAGAAGAGGAGATGGTTTTCCCCAGCAGAGTCGCCAATTTGTTTTCCATAAATAAATTCCTTTATTTATTGTGTATCTAGGAAAATTACAAGTGTGGGAATCTGATCTAGAAGACGATCACTTTATCCCTTGGACTATATGAAGAAGAAAGGCTCTCAAAATTTTGACAGTAGATAACTATGTATCCGTACCATGAATAAAAAAAAAGAACTCTATTTATAGAGTCAAAAATAATAACTGAAAAGATAACTGTCTTCACAGCCTGTGCTTAGTTGAAAATCACGCAGGATTTAACATACGCAAGGTTGTAAGCAGTTACTGGACGTGGCCTGTAACTGTTGGACACATGGCAATCATGCATGAGTCGTGTGCAAGTTACAGGACACGCAGGCGGGAGATCAGTGGCATGGCTGCCACATACTCCAATTTGATGAAATCCACGCAGACTTGTTGAAGACGAAATCCACGCAGACTCGGGGTAGAAAGCTTCAAAATCTACTCAAACTTGGGGCAAGAAGCTTCAGAATCTACGCAGACTTTGATGAAGAAAACTTCAGAATCCACGCAGACTCGGGGTAGAAAGCTTCAAAATCCATGCAAACTTGGGGCAAGAAGCTTCAGAATCTACGCAGACTTTGATGAAGAAAACTTCAGAATCCACGCAGACTTGAGATAGAACTGCCAGCTGTCTTGATTCAGCGTGCCTCGACTGACACAAAATCTCTGGTAGTGATTGCTTTTGTCAGTCACATTAAATGACAAGAAGCTCTTTTGGTACGCCAACTTGACGAAGGTTGAGTCTTGCTGAAGAAGATTTCGAAAATCATGCAATAGACGGCTGTGATCTCTCGAATTCTGTGCATACGTGGCATACAAAGAGATATTCTTCGACTGTTGTGCTGTCAGTCATAATTACTCTCTGAAAAATAATGAGCTGTCTCTCCAGCGTGAATTGTAAATATTGTCTGGATCAACTGAACGTGACTTTTGACTCTGTCCTGATCAACTCAGCGTGACTGTCATTTTTAAAGGCCTACAGTGTCGCCTAGAGCCAAGTCAGTGAGCACCCCAAGCCTCATTTTCCCTCTATTTTCTTCTCCGTCACTCTCTCCATTTATTGCTCTCTCTCGAATTTTCTCCCTTCTCTTTACTCATTCTCTCTCTCTCTCTCTCTCTCTCTCTCTCTCTCCCCCCCCTCTTAAAATATGGAAAAGGGGACGCTGGAAGCAGAGAGTAGTAAAAGTAAGTGGGTTGTTATATTATTATTATTAACAGTAAATTTCTTTATTTACAATTGACTAAGGTTAGTTGTTATTATTATTATTATTATTATTATTATTATTATTATTATTATTGTTATTATTATTATTATTATTCACTCTTCTACTAACTCATCTGTAGATAGTGGAAAGTTTTATTATTATTATTATTATTATCATTACTATTATTTGTTAGAAATAGTTATTATTATTATTCTTAATTATTATGATGATTTTGTTGTGATTGTTTGTTGATATTATTGTTTTTATGGTAAATATTTCTAACTATTTTAAAAAGGTAGTTTTTACCAAAATCATACTTGACAAAAATAAAAAAATAAAAATTTAGTTATAGCCCTAAACTGATTTTTTTTTGATTTTCGGGGTACTTATCTATAAATATTTTTGGCTCATAAAAGTATTTTTGTTGCAGATTTTCTATTTAATTAAGAAATAGTTTTCGACTTATAAATTATAATGTAGCCTAAAATGATTTTATTTTCTAGATTTTCAAGGTAGTTATTTAAAATATATATTTTCTTCTATCTGAAGTCGTATCTTTACAAACTTAGAGTTTGCCTTAAAACATTTTTATTTTTCAAGTATATATATCTAAAAACTATTTTAGCAAAAAAAATATTTTCGAGTATTATAAATAGTTTTCTAAATCATATATTATTTATCTAAATTTCTTTCGACTATCCTTCCGTCTGTAACTACGCCCTCCTGTCCATTTCTGTCCTTCCTCCTACTGACCCTAACCAAATTGACCGTCCTGGACCCAATGGAACTGTCAATGCCACCATCAGAGGTCACCTTGCATAGTTGTTGCACCAAAGTCGCAAGTTCGTGCCACCTTGATCATTGCAGCACATCAGGCGTCCTACCAGGAAAGACACCTTGCCATTTGTTGTTTATTTATTTTAGCTCATATTTCATGCATTATTTATTTTCTTTATACAAAATAAACTGTGATACATGGCATAACCTGTTAGAACTTACTGTTCAGTTATATTTCCTGCTATGTATTATTTTTCTCACACATTAAACCTAGATTTAAGGGACCACCTTTGTGTGTTGCATTCATTGGCCTTGACACATTGTATCACGAGTTGTGTGTCGTATATAGAACACGGACATGCGTGACTGGCTGGCCACCGGTGCATAAAAGCCATGTGATAGGATTAACCGCTAATAGGATTGCATGCTAGTTTGACTTAGCGGTTATAGAGGTTTACTGTTGTGGATACAACATAATAGGCATTTGGGTGGGAAGAACAGTTCCTTAATGTATGGGTCATATATGTACTGTCCTGATTGCCGGTTATCTCCAATGGAAGGTACGGTCCTGATAGCCGGTTATCTCCAGTGGGAGGTACGGTCCTGATTGTTGGTTATCTCCAGTTGGAGATACGGTCCTGATTCCTGATATTCCTGATCCGGCCCATGCGTCAAAGGTTTATTCTTTATTACATATTCACTGTAGTACGATTAGGTACCCTATTGCATGCATCCCTTATTTATTTGAGCAAATTTTATTCAGTTTAGATGGCATGATATTATGTGTCTTGTTACGTCCCTCTGAGGACCTGGTTATCTCGCCAGGTGTGTGCTCTTGTCTTTCGCAGGTGCTTTAGCTCTAGCCGTGACCATCTCTATTTCTTCGAGGATGATTGCGCTTGAATCGTCTTTGCTTCGCTCGCCAAAAATTATTTCTTTTCTCATGTATTTTTTCTTTACTTATTGGTAGTAGATTTGTCTTCGCCCAACATATTGTATCAAGATAATTCATTATCATTATATGATATCTTTTATTCATTTATTTTGTGTGGATGAGATTAGTTATGGTTCTACTGTATTTTACAGCTTATGTATTCGTACGAGGTTTCCATATATTGGAGTGTACTTCGTATGAATACAGCTGGCATGTCTATGTTCCTAGTCCTACGTATTTTAGGACTGGGGCATTACAGCAGTAGTCTCAGCAGCCGAGGGTCCACTTTCAGCAGCAGCAGTTTCAGGGCCGTGCTCCTTTTCAGCAGGTACAGCAGCAGCAGAGACAGCAGCAGGCCCCTAGACAGCAGCAGGTTATCCTTTGTCCTTTCTGTAAGAAACCAGGGCACGATTGGGGCTAATGTCGGATGAGGCTAGGCAAATGCCTACTCTGCGGATCATCAGATCATCAGTTGAGAGAGTGTCCCAAGTCTGTGGGACGGACATCTCAGGGAGCAGGAGCCAAGGCTCCAGTAGGCCAGCAGTAGGCTAAAGGAGGCCAGTAGGGGCGAGCTTACGCCATGATAGTTGAGGATGCACAGGCAGTAGGAGAGGTGCTTGCAGGTTTTTGTTCTTCTCGATTCCATTCCTACCTTGCCTCGTTATATCCATCTTGAAATTCAATTCCATCTGTTCCTATCTCTTATATTTTGTTGATGAATTTGAATCTAAATGTTTTGTTGTTGATTTAATCTTTTACCAAATTATATGAGCTAGGTCGCCTCAATTATAGAATCTAGAGTCTCCTATAGTCATATTGGTTGGTACGGCGAGGGCATAGTCTGTGTTGCAGACTCCATGGGTGTCGTAGCCATGCTTGCTAATATGGCAAGGAATTCTGATTATCATGATTTTGGATAGACGCATATGATTATCAGATTATATTAAAATAATTTCAAAAACCTACTATTTCTATCTTTTGTTTCAGTCTTTCAAAAAATATATAAATTGATAAATTGATAAAAATATTTTAATTACTATTCTAAGACTTTGACTGTCAGGGTGTTGACCTAGAAAGAGTACGACCATCTTAATTTCGAGGACGAAATTCTTTTAAGGGGGGTAGACTTGTAACACCCACTTTTCTAAAATAAGGGTAATTTTGAACTTTTGTATTTTAAATCATTAAAATATTATATTTTAGTCATGATATAATTTTTTGGTGATTTTTACTTATTTTAAAACTATTTAAAATTATGATATGTGAATTTGGTGTTTTGGTAGTGTAACCTTAGTCATGCATGACCTAGAAGACTAATCATGATCATGGAGACCTAATCATGTGTTTAGAATCTCATATTTTTACTTTTTAGCCTAAGGGTATTTTGGTCATTTTGACACTTTTGTGAAATTGTAAATTATATGAATTAAATATGTGCTAGTTAATTATTGAGACTTGACCTAAAAGTTTAGCCCAATCTAGATGTTAGTCATGACCCTAGAGACTAAGTTAGAGGGTTTCAACTAAGTAATCAAATTAGATTAATATCTAGATATTTTGTTAGTGGGATATTTTAGGCTAAATGTTAAGAAAGGTTACTTTAGTTGTGAGTCCTTAGATTGGCTTGAATTTGTTGGAGAAGCCTTGACCACTCATCCTAAACCCTAACCCTAACCTAATGGCAGCCATCAAACACCCCCTATAAATACAACACATTAACCCTTTAGCATCATTTTAAATCATTTTAATTGTCTCTTTTTGTGTTCTTCCCTAATTCCTCCCCAAATATCCAAATCAACTCCAAATTGAGCCTAGTCTTTTGCGTTGGACTCCCCTACAGTAGAGGACACCATTAGTGGGTAGCTAGCAAGGAGTCAGAGGCTCGGGATCATCGCAAGTTGAAGAGGAGCCCTCATTCAAAAAGCTCTAAATTAAGGTTTCACCATCAATAGGTAAAACCCATCAAACCTATTCAAATTCTAGTTTTCTTTCCATGGATGCATTCATCTAGTTATACCCTAGCTGTGGGTCAAGTTTGGTAGGAAACTGCGTCTATTTAGTGTTCCTATCGGATACGTATCAGTGTCTTTGAATAAGTGTTTGATGAATTGCCTCTTAGGAATAAATGTTGTTTAAATTGAATTTTATTTTAAAGAGATTATAGCCCTATATATGGGGATTAGTTTTGTATGTGATTGAGTCGAATTCTGCTTATTTTTCGTGTCCAAAATTAGACACGAACACGTGCACGAGGCCACGGTTCACTGTTCTGCTACCCCGTGTTCAGTTCTCACTGGACACGACACGAGACACCACCATTTTTGGTCAGCACCTAGGGGCAATGTCTGAAATGCCACCCACAAATTTTCAGATGTAATGATCGAGTATCGAAGGAGTTCTCGATCTCGCACGGATCACGTACACACTGTACACGCGAGAAAATCCACACTGACGCACACTTCGTGTCGTGTCCTGTCACCACGTGGACACGATGCAGGGGTCGATCGTGTAGCCCTACATGTAGGCAACACGTGTGCACAGCCATGTGGCTCCACGTGGCGTGTGTTGAGTGCACGAGTCCATGGACTCGCTGCACGACGCTGGTGCACGCGCGTGTGTCTGTGGTGTTCACGAGTGTCTGGACACCCCGTGTCCTCTCTTGTAGACACAGGACAATGAGTATGACACATATACACGTATACGACACTTTACCTACCACGAATTGGATGTAAATTTTATTTTTGAATTCGAATTTGAGGTTTTCTATATTTACTAATACTGTGTTTAAAATTGGGGTTCTTATATGTTCACTGAATTTAAATTTGTGTAAATACATAATGTATATGTTTTAAATGCACTGATATGACATTTAGATAACTAGGATTCATATGGTTTGATGTTTATTCGAGTTTCACACACGCATGACTGAACAGTAAAAAACTGAGAAAATGAGTTAGTTCAACTATAAACTGATTTTTGATATTTAATTGTGTTTAAACTAAGTTTTGAATGATTAAATTAACATGTTAGATTATAGGTTAGTTTCATGTTGAGTGTAATGGTTATGGCTTGTTCATAACTGAGAAATTAGTTTTGGGTTGAAAATAAAAAACCTGAGATTTGGGGGAACACACGGAAAACTGAGATTACACTGAAAACCTGAAGATTTCTTTCCTATATGTAAATAACTGAGTTCCTCTATTCTAAAACCTGGGAACATGGTTAGTTGATGTTAGATTTGGTTTTAATTGAATTCAAGTTTTAAAATTGATATGTAAACCTTAAACCTGGAATCTGAGTATGTTTATTAATACATTCTTTGAAATTGGTTGAAGGAACTAAGGGTAATGGGATTAGAAGGTTGAAATAAAAACTGAGATTCAATTTTGTTAACTGAGAGTTAAAACTGAGTTTAAGTTATAACCTGAGAACAACATGAAAACTGAGATGGAATGGCACACCTGAAATTGAATGTTTAAACTGATTACAGTAAGCTGAAATTAGGATTTAAATGTTAACAGAGAGGGTGTGTACCTATATATTTGTCTATCTATGCATTAATCTATCCAAGTATCTATCTACCTATCTATCTATATATACATGTATGTATGTAAATATGTATGTAGGCATGAATGCATATATGAATACATGTATGTATGCAAGTATGAATGGGTGTAATGCAAACTGTTAAATGGAATATATGCATGAACTGAAATGTAATGTAAGTATAAGTGTATGCAAGAATGTATGAGTGTAGGTAGTAGGATTATATCTAATATGCATTAATGAAATGAATATATGCAATATGTTAATATGAATACAAGTATCTAATATGCATGAATGTATGCAATACAATATAGTAATATATATATGTGTAGATATGGTAGCTACAAAGATTTTTGAATATAAAATCCTTGATTGTATATATGATATTGATATAAGGTTTTGGCATGGGCTTGGTATAGGCTTGGCTTGGTGATTGACCTAGTTAGGCTATAGTTGACCAAAAGTCAATAGTGACCAATTGACTTAGTTGACCAAACCCTAAGGTTGACAAATAGTTGACCATTGACCAAATTGGCCCTTGATAGCCTAAGTTTGACCAGTTGACCAAGATAGCTTGGTGTTGACCTAGAGTTAACGTAGATTAGACTAGTTGACCTAAGTTGACTAGATGTTGACTTGGTTTAACCCAGAGTTGACCAAGAGTTGATTTTGACCTAGATTGACCTAGATCATGTAGATGCATTTGTACACTTCATTTATAACTCCCTTGTATACATCATGACTTGTGTTGCTCTAAATAGGACTCAGATATCTCATATCGGACAGTGTATTCTCACAGACATTCAGATCGCAGGCGAGTACATTCTCTGATCGTTTTATACTTGTCACGACTTATATTCTTGCTCTAGATTACTTTACTTGATGCTGTCACGTTATCATCACGGATTGGTACTATATGGATCTTTTCATGGGATGTTATCTCCCTTAGCGGGCGCATCGGATACTTCATGTCGTGTGTTTCATGTACATCATGTATTTCTTGCTCTTACGTTATTCATGTACACTCATGTTCTCTCATGTTCTTTCATGTACGCTCATGTAATTTTATGTGCCCTCATGTACGTTCATGTTTCCTCATGTGCTTCGTATGTAACCAAAACATCATGTTTGTAATATAACTTGACTGGATCCTTGTGTATTGATTGTGGATAGGGGTGAGTATAAATGGTCATGTGATTTACCCATCATGTTCACTCTGTTACTTTTCATGTTTTATCATGTACAACACAGCCTTCTCGGCTGGTATCACTCATGTTCACTCATGTATATCATGTTCAACCTAAGCCAGTTACATGCCATCTCGTACTCTAAATCACTAGTCACTTACAGTTCTTACTTATCATGTATATATTTTCAGTTATCAAATATCTCTCATATTTTCATGTACATCATTTCATGTATCTTACTCTATTGCTTGCTTTATATTTTCTGCCATGGTATGAACTGCATGAGATGTACTGTGCTCGCTCCCGTCCTGACTGGACCTGCTGAAAATATTACAGATAATACCGAGGATTTCTTTCCAACCTACTATGGAGCCCATCTAGACGATACCTGTGAGTTGGACCCACAGGAGGATCCATCTCTAGCTTAGGACGTCATCCATACTGCTTAGACTAGATTAGCTAGGCTTTATCTTATTTCTTATGTCATTTGTATTGACTTCAGAGTTGTATTATTTTTTAGATGTTGTGATGTTGTGTCGTTAGACACTTAGACTTTCCTTCTGTTTGTATCTTCCTTTGAGATTTTCATATCTATGATATCGTGCTATTTCTGTCTTAGTTTTGATTGAGACTGTATTCTGTATTGTCACCTCCACTCGGAGTGTATATACTGTACAGGTACCTTATATTGTTAGATGTTGTGACCTAGGACAGCGTTCTACCGCTGACACTGCGGCGTAGGCTGGACGTACCCACTTCTCGTGCCCTTACTCTAGGGTGCGGGTCGTGACAATATAGGCTTAGCTCAATTAAACTATTTTATGAGATAATTTGGAAAAAAATGGCTAAGTATATATATATATATATATATATATATATATATATATATATAGTAACCATATTTCGTTATACTCAGTCATATAGCGTATCTTATAAAGATTTTTTAAACTATTTCTATTAGAATATGGTAATTAGAGGATAGAGTTACGATTGGAAATGAAAAGTATTTAGATAGATAGATAATGATTAGAAATTAACCAACTTGTAAAATTATTTTAAAACAGGTGGACATACAGCTTTACTACCCATTCTCGATCACCCTGAGCAAGGCAAGTATACTCCTCGGACTTGTCTATTTCTTCATGTCTTATATATTCATTCTTGTATCTTCTGGTTGACAAGATATTTTACGAGATTGTCTGGTATCTGGTTCCTTGAGTTTACTTGTGTCTGGGAGGGAAAATACTACAGATGTGTGATCAAACCCGAGTTACTATTCATGTGAATAGCTTAGGCCCCGTATCGTGCATGCGGGACCAAAGCGGTACCATTTCATGTTCCCTGAATCTACCCAAGCCGATCACACACTCTGGATGTATTTTGATATGTTACACACATCAGGTTCATTGTATAGTTCATATTCAGGTTTTATTTCATGTTTCTTGGATTTCCTGTAGTTACTTTTCAGTATTCATGTTCAGGTTTCATGTCATGTTCTCATTTCTCGTACTGTATATTTTTATGTATTCATTTTCATAATATGATGTTCATGTTCATTTCCTTGGATATACTTAGCTTCACTCCTGACTGGATATGTTGTAGGTGTACTTGTAGGATATTGTTCTACCTTATGGGCCAGAGCCCGGGATCTTAGCTGAGCAGGACGGAGACATGACTTAGCTAGAGGCTTCAGGTTTAGACTGTTTAGCTTTATTCCTAGATAATATTTTTAAAGTTCATAGTATATTTCATTCTTGTTGACTCTGGTATCTTATGACATATGGATTTATGGATTATGGTGATCTTCTGGGAACGTTTTTAGATGTTGTGATTGTGCACATTTATGTTATCTGGTTATATTTCCCTAGCTTGGTACAGCTTACTTCGTCATGTCTATCGACGAAGGCTGGGCGTGTCCGACTCGTGTATGATTATTAAGGAGCGGGTTGTGACACCAATATTGTGCCAATTATAAAAAAGAATGGTAAAGTTCGAGTCTGTATCGATTACCGCAATTTGAACTCTGTATGCCTGAAAGATGAGTTCCCTCTACCGATCACCGCCGTAATGATCGACAATACTTGCGGCTTCGAGCGGATGTCCTTCATGGATGGGTTCTCAGGCTACAACCAGATTAAGATGTTCCTCGACGATGAGAAACACACATCTTTTAGAACATCGTTGGGGGTATACTACTATACGGTAATGCCCTTCGGATTGAAAAAAGTAGGGGTGACATATCAGCGAGCTATGAACACAATTTTTTGCGATCAATTGTGCAAGATAGTGGAATGTTATGTAAACGACATTGTAGTTAAAAGTCGTCTCAACGGCAACCACCTCCAAGATTTGAAATCGGTGTTTGAACTAATGCGTGCACACCAACTCAAGATGAATCCAACCAAGTCTTTTTTGGGAGTCTCCAGCGGCAAGTTCCTTGCTTTTGTTATCACTTCAAAGGATATAAATTTTGACCCGGAGAAAGTGAAAGCTATACTCGATATACATCCCCCAATAAATCTCAAAAAGCTACGCAAACTTCAAGGAAGGCTAGCCTACATCAGACGATTCATTTTAAATCTTTTGGAAGGTGTCAACCGTTTACTCAGCTCATGAAGAAAGGAGTGGCTTGACTGAATAATGTCACGCACAAATGACAACATCAAGAAGTATCTCACAAGTACCCTAGTATTGGTTGCTACAATAATGGGGAAGCCCTTCTTACTATATGTACGCGCTATGGACCATTCCCTTGGTGCCCTATTAGCTCAGAAGAATGAATGCGGCCATGAACAGGCAATCTACTACCTCAGCCGCACGATGGTGGGTGCCGAGCACTGTGAAAAAGGAATGCCTCGTACTGGTATTTGCTATCCAGAAGACACGCCACTATGTGTCTAGGCAGACTATCCACATAATATCTAAAGTTAATCCTCTCAGAATACTCATGACTAAACCGGGTTCTCTTAATTCCCGTTTAGCAACATGAACATTACTGTTAACTCCATACGATATGTTGTTCGTCCCTCGGAAGGCAGTAAAAGGTCAAGCATTAGCTGATTTCCTAGCAGCTCATCCGGTGCCATAATTGTCCAAACTCTACGATAAAATTCCTAACAAAGTAGTGGAGTCTAACACCGCAACTGAGGAAATCCCCATTTGGCGAATGTTTTTTGACGGTGCATCAAGAACAGGACCTAAAAGAAATATTGTGGCCGAAGTAGGGATCGTACTTGTGTCACCCGACCATCTAGTTATACACCGTGCATATTCTCTAGTGGAACCCTGTACTTACAATGTGGCCGAATATATGCCCTACTGATCGGCCTTCAACTGGCAAAACAACTGGGAGTCGACTATCTAGAAGCTTACGACGATTATAAGCTAAGAGTTAGTCAGGTCCGGAGGGATTACAATGTTCGTCATGAAGACCTCATCCCATATCACAAAGCAACAATCGAATTGGCTTCTACTTTCGATGGATTCTTCATCGAGCACGTGCCTCGACTACAGAATATAGAAGCAGATGCTTTAGCCGGTCATGCTGCTTCCTTGTCCGTCCCTACAAATACTCAGCATTCGATTACAATGTCTGGTCGAGAGTTGTTCTGTGTGAAAGATGCCTTGTATATTCATCACAGTTATGCAACAGAGACGAACGTCGACATCAAAGACTGGAGATTTTCTTTCATAGACTACGTTGTCTACGAAATCCTCCCTGAGGACCCAAAGGAAGCAGTGTCTGTCCAAAGGCGATCCCTCATATTTTATTATGACATGGCTACCAAAATGCTGTACCGACGCACTTACGACGGGCTACTGTTACGATGTTTATCAGACACAGAATGAACTCCGTGAGGCTCACGACAGATTTTGTGGCACACATCAACCAAGCCCAAAATTACAAGATCGCCTTAGACGAATGAGTAATTATTGGCCCATGATGATAGCAGATGTTGTTGAATATACAAAGAAGTATAGGGCTTGTCAGTTCCACGCCGACTTCATTCATCAACCTTTAGAGTTTCTACAGCCGACGGCAGCATCTTATCTTTTTGAAGCCTGGGGTATAGACGTCATAGGCCCAATCAGCCCGCCATCTTCCAGAGGACATCCGTGCATCCTAGCTATAACCGATTACTTCTCCAAATGGGCAAAAGCTATACCGCTCATCGAAGTGAAAACGTCGAATGTGATCAGTTTCATCAAACATCACATTATCTATCACTTTGGCCTACCTTGCAGGATCATCCATGATAATAGTCCACAATTCGCGAGCCATTCATTCTATCAATTCTGTGACAAGAATCGAATCCAGAATGTAGCCTCTACTGCCTACAATCCAGCGGCTAATGGGTTAGCAGAAGCCTTCAATAAGACCATCATTAAACTTCTTAAGAAGTTTGTGTCTTCAAACAAGCGCGATTGGAATGAGAAGCTCGGCGAATGTCTCTGGGCCTATCGTACAACAGTCCGGACTCCAACAGGCAGTACGCTATTCTTTCTAGTTTATGGGAGCAAAGCAGTTCTTCCCCTAGAAATCCAGATTCCCTTTCTTCGAGTAGCATTAGCCAGTGAGTTGACTGTCGAAGAAAGTTACCGTCTGTGACTACAAGAGCTCGAAGCGTAAGACGAAAAACGCTTATTAGCTCTACAACATATTGAGCTATACCAAGCACGCCTTTCTAGAGCCTTTAATAAAAAAAGGTGAAGGAAAGAATCTTCCAAGTTGCTGATCTGGTCTTAATAGTGAGAAGACCAATGGTCATGATGCACAAGACAAAAGAAAAATTCCAGCCTAAATGGAAAGGCCCTTTTCCTTGTAGAATCAGTGTATTACAACGGTGTGTATCGACTAACCAAGCCTGACGGTGACATGCTCATGATGCCGATCAACGGCAAGTTCCTGAAGAAATATTATGTGTAACCTTCATGAACAGCGTTCACATATACCATGTTTTAGTCATACAAATGTACAGTACAATATTTATGTGATTCAAAAAAATTATTTAACTATTATCCGTATTTCAAGAGTCTTGAATACGCCATGGATAATGGGTCCTCTAAAAAGATTCCCAGTGGAAGTATTTCTATTTTGGACTCTGCCTAAACTCGGTCTGACAAAAACAAATCACGTCCATATTACCTCTGAACTATTTTTCGATAATTATTTCCCCAGTGGGATGATTAAGAAACGTTTTGCCACGTCCATATAACCTCTGAGCAAAGCATCCATCAAGGATAATCATGTCCATATTACCTCTGAATTATCCACTCCTACATAATGTTATATATCCTTTCACGTCCATATTACCTTTGGTCAGATATAGAATATCCTCTGCTATTACGTCCTCATTACCTCTATTAGCAGATTCTTTCAACTTATTATCTATATTCAAGAACCTTGAATATAAAACGGATAATAAGTCCATATCAAATTCCCTAGCAAAATACCTACCAGAAATATCCTTACTACGTCCACATTACCTCTAGTTCTAATATTTTACAAACTTCATTCATGAATTCTGAAAGCCAAAAAGATTCTTTATTAAAAACGTCTATCAAAAGACAGAGAAAAGAAAAGGATACATGAGTCATGACGGCTAATTGAGCCTATTAGAATAGAAAATCTAAGGAATACACAATCGATTGAGACTATCCCTTAGAGCCACAATTTCGACTTCGGACTTCGCGGTAGCACGGCGGCATGCCTCTTCTTGACGAGCAGCCTCATCCTGGAAGGGGATCAAATTTATGTGCTCTCCCTCCAACTTCACCAACTGTTCTTTTAGGTGGTCGAAAGTTATGGCAATCATGGCAGTCTGAACCAAATAGTCCTCCTGTTCAGACGTCGCTCTCCTCAAGCTGGCCTCCAGTTGAGCAATCTTACTTTGGAGCCGTGTAATATGATTATATTTCTCAGTAATCTGTGCAGCCAGCTTATTCTTCGAAGCAGCATGAGCCTCACTCGCAGCGTTGAACTGCTCATACTGATCAGCCAATTCACTGATCACTTGAGAGAGGGCATCCTTCCTTGCTTGGAAAGTAGCCCCCTCTTCTGTGAGAGCCATGACTAAGGCCTCGTCTTCTATACGGAACAGTGACGTCGGGTTCCATTGTTTGGCATCCAGGAATCTGGCCACTTGACTATCTAGATCATTCAGAACCCTCCTTAGAGCATTAGCCCACTCTTCATAGTCGACGATGCTCTCAAGGACTGTCACCCCCATTTTCTATATTTCGTATTTATATTCGTAATTGGATTTTGGCAGGTATTTTTATTTTTCTGGACTTGTGAAATTTTGGGATTTTCTCGTATTTTGGATTTCGGCTCGGCTCGGTTTTAGTTGGCTTGGTCTTATTTCATGGAGAAGGATTGGTTTGGTTTGGTTCAACATGCATTTGGAACACCTTAGCTAAAGTCCACCCTCAACACAACATATCCTCCACCATTAAATCCCACCTAACTTTTCTCTCTCCTCTTTATTTTCTATTAATTTCTCCATCTTCTTCTTCCTCCTTCCTCCACCAACCTCCATAGGCAAGTGCACCTTGCCATCAAATAAGTACCACATTTTATTTGTCCATTAGCTAGATTAGGACATGGAGATCAATATTAGAACTTGACATTTTTGGATTTGGAGCTTCCATTTTTTTAGATCTAGGTTTTAACTATTTTTGGAAATTCTTGGTTTTGATATATTAAACTTTGATTTTTTTTGCTTGTTTTGATACTTCCATGTGGAAGAGAATTCAATTTTACCCAAGTTAGACCTTTGAAAATCTAGATTTGGTTTTGATTTGGCCAAGATATGAAGATTGGAAGTTTTTAGTGTTCTTGGACTTGCTCTCGGCCTGGAGAAGAAGACCTCAGTCTGCGCTCTTTAGCGCAGCACTGAACCGCGTAGCATTCTCCTGCGCCGCACTTTTTAGTGCTGGTCGCTGACCGCACAGTCTGGCCGTTGCCCGATTGCGCACTTGGCCCCATGCGCCATTGGCTCCTGCGCACTTGACCCCTGCGCACTTGACCCCCGCGCACTTCTCCCCAGCGCCATCCATCGCCTGCGCCATCCAACCTAGCGCACTTCACCCCTGCGCCCTCCATCTCCTGCGCCAACCATCTCCTGCGCCAACCATTCCTGTGCCATCCACCCCTGCGTAACCCACTTGCCCATGATGATTTGGTTTTATTTCTTGGACTTGGCTTCTCTTTTGTGGATTAGGTTTTGAGATCTTGTTCCACACAGCACGACTACCTTGACCCCCCTAACAAGACCTGACACGATTTTCAGTATTTGATATGACTAGTACGGTTTTCGTGATTTCTGTGATTTATGATCCTAGTACTTTCTGATTTTCTGGAAAATGACCCGATGGGGTGCATTCTTGACTTGTAACCTGATAACTTGATAGTGGCCCGTGGCGGCGCACTCTTGACTTGTAACTTGTAACTTGACCAGACTTAGCTTGTAACTTGTAACCTGACTTGACTTGATGCTGTTGCGACGGCTAACTTGACTTGCATAACCAACTTAACACCGTGGGTGTTCCTTCTTGCTTGCTTGTGTAATCTACCTGTCTTGTCTTGCATCATGTCTAGGTCGTGACTCCCTGGGTACCACGGCCAGAGATTTACGCTAATATGGATTAGGCTAATGATTAGATCAAACTAGAACATGGAGAATTTCCAGTCACAGGCAATCTCGTTATCTGGGCGCTTTAATTGGACTTGTAGCTTGCCGACGAGTAGAGCACATTTCCAGCAACATGGGAAAGTAATTGCTTCTTTAAATTATTATTTTATTTTTAGGCTAAATATTATAGTCATTTAAATTCTGTATTTTATTTAATAATTCAGTCATTTTCTTATTTAATGTAAAAGAAAGATGTATCGGGCATAAGCCCCACCCTAGGACTAGTAGCTGTGCCCATGTATTTGTGTAGCGTAGTTTGTTTTCTTTTCTTTTCTGGTGGATGTAAATTTGGGTGGTTTGGATTGATTTCATATTCGTAGTTAGGACGTAATTTACGGCTTAAATACGAGTTTAGCTAAAATAAATAAAATATTATTAATTCACTGTTTGTCACTAAAAGAAACTGTATTTTATATACATATTATGAAAACACAAAGTTTTTTAAAATTGTAATCGATTCTCATGATTTTCCAAATAATCCAATTAACCGGTTAATCAACGCACGTAGTTGCGACGTAATCGTTAGCTGTAAATAAATACAACTTAAAACCTGACTAGGACAGGTCTACTAGAGATTGCAACTAGCACACTTAGTCTGGTTATTCAAGGATCTAAGTCGAGTTCTCAACTGTAGGAACTCGAAGTTACAACTGACGTTCCTCTTCGGTACCGACTCGTCTATCCGGTCATTCTAAAACAAAGGCAAGTGCAGTTATGTCTATTTGGTAATTTATCTAGTAATTATTTTATTGCAATTTTAAACCACATTGCTACACGGAACTCTCTTCTAGAGTTCGAATATTGACTCATTGATTGAATCTGATTGACTCGGGATATTGGGGGAGTAGTGTAGCGTCTATGACCAATACCCCTATATTGCATCATTGATTGTGCGAGCTGATTCCTCCTATACACGAGGATAGGCCGGACCGTATCATTAGGATATAACTGAATCATCCCAAGCCGGTCATAGTTCGTTACCTACTCAAATCACATTGTTTTCAATTATAGAATTGTGAAAAATATTGTTAAAGTATTTCAAATTGTTTAACATTGCAAATTTCAAATTATTATTTGAATTATTAGATATTCGTAATTGTACTTTGCTCCCTCCTGACTGGAGACCCAACATTTTAGGTATCACTGATGAGGCTTTGTTACGCGATCCCAAGACGAGGAATTCGAGATTGCTGAGCTGTTTGCCTAGAGTTTTCTTTTATTCATGATGTATAAAAAAAATGGTTTAAGTTGTATCTTTTATTTCATGTAAAAGTTTAATAAAGTTTTAAATTTTTGAATGTTGAGTTGTGACAAATATAGTGTTGTTGTATGGTTACCTGCTACTGAACAGCTTACTGCCGCCGTCTCAACAACGGTGCAGGCTGGGCATGATCCGATTCGACCCAAGCAATTGGGACCGGGTCGTGACAGTAATGCCTCTGGAAAAGGACTGGGCTGCGTTCTTCAAACAACATGGGAAAGTAATTGCTTCTGGAAAAGGACTGGGCTGCGTTCTTCAAACAACCGGTGGATTTTCAATTTACAGTAATGCCTCTGGAAAAGGACTGGGCTGCGTTCTTCAAACAACATGGGAAAGTAATTGCTTACACATGTAGGCAACTACAGACTCATGAGAAGAATCATCCCACACCTAATTTGAATTGCTGCAAATATCTTTACTTTGAAGCTATGGAAGCATGATTTTATGGAAAGGGAGTGAAAATATGTACGGACTGCCAAAGTCTGAAATATGCCTTCACTCAGGAAGGACTGAATGTTAGACTAAGAAGATGGTTGAAGCAGATGAAGATTTTCGACATCAACTTGCAGTACCATTCCGACATCGAGAAGTTTGGACTGGAGGTTATACTACCTGGAGATAGAAGGACGGAGCTGGATGCTGATTCAACATTGATGAAGTTCGAGGCTGAGGGATTAAAAATCAAGAGAACGTAGTTCCAAAACGAGGCACTTTGCAGGCTTAGAGATCAAGTGTTAGCAAGAACACTTGAGGGTTTCTAAATTGATCAGCAGTGGAACTCTGAAGAATGGTACGGAATTTTGCGTATCGGCTGACAAACAGAGAAACGAGTTGATGAAAGAAATACACCAGTCGCAGTATTCCATAAATTCAGGAGATGATAAGATGTATCGGAATATGCCTCCATTGATTGGTGTTATGGAATAAAGAAGGACAATTCCAGGTATAGGATTAGATGTGAATTTGTCAACATGAGGAATTTAGCAAGAGAACAACAAGCTTGTTGAAGCTGCTGGACAATTCGGAGTGGAAGTAGAAGCGTATAACAATGAACTTTGAGTAAGGATTGCCTTGTTCCCAAGGAGGGAAGGGCATCAATTGGATTTTAGTAAACCGACTGACTAAGTCAGCACACTTTATTTTCCTTCAAGTTGGTTTATCCACTAAGAAGTGGGCAGCATGGTACGGGAAGCACATCTACCGGATTCATGGAGTACCGCGGGACAAGCAAGCAGAGAGGTCAATCCAGATGCTTGAAGATGTATTGAGATTTTGCGTCTTGGAATTTGGTAGGTCTTGGGAAGACCAAATTGCATTTGGTGAAGTTTTTCTACCAGAGGAACAATCAGTTTTGACGGAGCCAGAAATTGAGGCCAGATACATCAGGCCATTTGAAGTTTTAAGACGAATTGGAAGTAGCGTACCGGTTAGCTCTATCAGCTAATCTTGAGAGTGTGCAACGTCTTCTACGTCACAGCTCAGACGCTACATTCCGAATTCGAGTTCCATATTGGATAATTCAGAGCTGAAGATTGGACTCAACCTTTCAGAGCCAGAGAAACCAGTTGCAAGCGTAGTCAGAGGTGAGAAGAAGATCAGATTTTGAGCCATCATTTAAACTCCTACTTCTTATCTTTTCGTTCTAAACTTGACTGATGCTGATAAATTAGCCTAGTTTTGCAAGCTATCTTTTTGTCAAGCTTGATCATGACGATATTTTATTGGGTGCACCCACTAATATATGGTCTAATCAGGACCGGTGCATGATGGTCTGATCAACCTCGTGTACTTTGGTTCGCTTTTGTATTTTTCTGCGTGGATAATATTATAAATAAAATTTGTCCCTAAACCGTCTCATCCACGACTGCCTTGGAAATCCTTATGGTTGGACCTGAGTTACGGGCGCAGTACCCGTACATGTTTGTCTTTCCTACCATACTTTAAATTTCGAGGACGAAATTTTCTAAGGAGGAAAGATTGTGAAACCCATCATTTTCGTTTTTATTTGTTTAATAGAGTTTATTATTATTATTATTAGCGTTTTCTAAAATTATTATTATTATTAATATTACTATTAATTATTTTTGGGTGAAAAAGGATTTTTGAAAAAAAAATAAATATAACATGGATTTTCGTTTTTGAACCCAGATCCGAACCCGTTCCTATTTCCGAAATTCGACTCGGAATCAATTCCGAAACCGAGATCGATTTCGTGTATAAATTATAAATTAATATATATTATAAAGGAATGAATTCCTTTTCTCAGCACAACTTCTTAAAATCCACTTAACTCTCTTTAAACTAAATTAAATTCTTTAACTCCTCAACCCTCATTTCACGTTTAATTCATTTCTCTCCTTACTTTACTCATTCTAAAACCGTCACATCCACGTCCAACTCTTCCACTCCCCTTATAACTCCCAATCACTACTCCTCTTATAATTCCCCCTACTCCAACAGAGGAGCAACACTCTCTTAACTCTCTTCCTCTCCCTTCACTCTCTGTTCTCAAAACCATCTCTCCCTTTCTCCATCCCTGGAGAATACTCCACAAAACCTACCTGAGCCCTAACCCATCTTCCCCACCTAAACCCTAACTCTCTCCGGCGATCTCTCCCGTCGCCGACACCCGAGCTCGGCGCCTCTCCGCGCGCGACCCTCCCCCGCAGCCCGCGCGGCCTCCCGCCGGCGGCATACGCTGCCCGCCGAGCCATCTTCGGTGCGCCCCCTTTTTTCCCGAGCTCCGGTGAAGCCCCCGGCCGAGCCTCCCCGCGCGTGATCTCCGCGCCACCCGGCGCTGTCCCCGACCGCCGACAGTCTCCGGCGAAGCTTCTCCGGTGTGCGCCGCCCCGATCCGTGACCCGGCGACCCCGCGAGCTTTCCCCGAGCCTCGCGGCCGAGTCTGTCCGCCGGAGCCCTAGCTCGCGGCCAACCCTCCGGCACGCCACCCTTCGCCGAGTCTCTCTCCGGCGAGACCCAGCCCGGCCTTCAGCGCTGACCTCGGCGTTCCCGCCGACAACCCATTTTTCAGCGCGCCCGCAGCCGCGCCTCCGCGCGCAGGCCTCCCTCCGGCTAGCTCGCGGCCACCCCGTGGCGAGCCCCCGCTCCCCGCAGCCCCTCCGGCGACCGCCAACAGCGCCCCTCGCGCGAGCCGACCGGCTCCCGAGCTTTGCGGCCCCCTCTCCCGCGGCCGCTGCCTCCTCCAGCACGTGGCACCCCGAGCTCCGCGGATCCCCTCCGGCCAGACCCTCTCTCGCACTCTTCTGTGCGTGGCGACCTCGTTGTCGCGAAGCTTTGCTGTCCAGATCTGAGACGTCGTTGTCCGAACGCTGTTTCGGTTTTCCCAAGTTTTCCCGCGGCTCCCCGCCAACGGAATTTGGTAATTTCTGGATAATCACAGTAGTTCGTCCCTCCCCGTAGAGTCGATGATGATAGATCGGTCCCCCGGTTCCCTCTCGGGAATCCGGTTAGCTGCGTTATAATTTTCGTTTAGCTGCGTTAGATTAATTTCCTGTGTTTTTACTTGCTGGGTTGGTATGAATTGGTTGATATTGGATTCCCGGACTTTTCGGGAATTATTTGGTGGAGTTGGAATTATTTCTGTGGTGTTGGAATTATTTTGGTGGATATTTCTGTGGACTATTTTAGGTTGGAAACTATTTGCAGGAATTTGTTGGCGCACTTCCCAGTTTTGGGTTTGTCCCGGAATAGAGGAAGTGCTGCCCAAATTTTTTTAAAAAAAAACTATATTTTTATTAATTTCAAAACTGGCTTTCGAAAATGAATTTCTAAACTGATTTTCGGGTGACGACCGTACCGGTCTGTGGGCCCCGGCGAAATGCAAACGCACCGGTCCGACCGGACGTTGAGGCATAAACCGAAATTTGAGGAAGGGACCGAGTCTGAGACTCCTAGCTTCTTTTTATTATTTTTAATTTAGGCTATTTATATTAGATATTTATTTTCTTGCACTTTATTTAATTCCAGTCATTTTCTTTTATTTAATGTAAAAGAAAGATGTACCGGGCATAAGCCCACCCTAGGACCAGTAGCTGTGCCAATGTATTTGTGTAGCGTAGTTTATTTTCTTTTCTTTTTCTGGTGGATGTAAATTTGGGTGGTTTTGGATTGATTGCATAATCGTAGGCTAGAACGTAATTTACCGTTTAATCATGAATTGGTTAAAATGAATAAAATATTATTAATTCACGGTTTATCGCTAAAAGAAATTGTATTTTTATAAATATATTACAAAACACAAAGTTTTCCAAATTGTAATTGATTCTCGTGTTATTTCCAAATAATCCAATTAATCGGTTTAATCAACGCACATAGTTGCGACGTAATCGTTAGCTGTAAATTAATACAACTTAAAACCTGACTAGGATTTACTACTAGAGATTGCAACTAGCACACTTAGTCTGGTTATTCAAGGTTCTAAGTCGAGTTCTCAACTGTAGGAACTCGAAGTTACACCTGACATTCCTCTTCGGTACCGACTCGTCTTTCCAGTCATTCTAATACAAAGGCAAGTACAGTTATGTCTATTTGGTAATTTATCTAGTAATTGTTTTATTGCAATTTTAAACCACATTGCTACACGGAACTCTCTCCTAGAGTTCGAATATTGGCTCATTGATTGAATCTGATTGACTCGGGATATTGGGGGAGTAGTGTAGCGTCTATGACCAATACCCCTATATTGCATCATTGATTGTGCGAGCTGATTCCTCCTATACACGAGGATAGGCCGGACCGTATCATTAGGATATAATTGAATCATCCCAAGCCGGTCATAGTTCGTTACCTACTCAAATCACATTGTTTTCAATTATAGAATTGTTGAAAAATATTGTTAAAGTATTTCAAATTGTTTAACATTACAAATTTCAAATTATTATTTGAATTATTGGATATTCGTAATTGTACTTTGCTCCCTCCTGACTGGAGACCCAACATTTTAGGTATCGCTGATGGTGCTTTGTTCCACGGTATTTTTCCTGAGATTCCAACTAGAGGGCGATGATCTCGAGACTGATGAGCTGGATGCCTAGATTTTTCTTCTTCTTTTATAATTCATGATGTTTGTGGAAAACAATGTATTACAGATGTATCTTTCATTTTATTGTAAAAGTTTTTTTTTAAACTATTCGAGTTATTAAAGTTGTGACAATTAGACTGTGTTGTTTATTTACCTGCATGAGTGATACAGCTTACTGCCGCCGTCTCAACAACGGTGCAGGCTGGACATGATCCGGTTCGACCCAATTATTTGGGATCGGGTCGTGACACTGTCATGTGTTGCACCCTCTAAGTCACCTAAGGGTATATCGTCTCCTGGGCGATATACCCAACCATACTCTCAACCCGCGAAAGGATAACTGGATGGTCTGCAGGGCTTGGGACTGGAAAATTCTTATTGCATCTTGTTAGTAATTAGGCTTGTGATAACCCTAGTTAGTTAAAGTAGTAAGCCATAGTATGTGCCTGGCCGTTTGTGAATGGATGATGTCTAGCCCTGTCTAAGTCTTGTCTAGTCACTGTACCCTGGTACTCCTGAACATGATTGTTTTCTTGCTGTAACAATAATTGGGTAGAGGCAAGGTGCTATTCAGGCGAAGGGTTACAACCCCGGTCCTTGTTTGGTTTACGGGTTGTAACCTGGTCCCCGAAATGGTTCCACGTCCCTAGTCGCTTATTGCCCTGTTGTTCTCTTTACTTACTTATATTTTTCTTCCATTTTAATATGTTCTGATATGCTGGCTTTTGTTCTTATTTCGTGGCCTCCTTTGTGGCACTTGCTTTTTCTGGGGTTTAACCCAGCTGGTTTTGTGTGGCCAGATTTCGGAGCAGCACCCGAGGATCTACCGAACCTCCAGCCCGATGGTGGCGACTAGAAGGAACCCGGGCTACGAATGGATTTTCTATTTTGTTTCGCTCACTCTATTGTAAAAATTATTCTTTTGAGGCGTTTAGCCGACGAGCACCTGTTAGCTCGATGCACCTTTACTTACTGTCTGCCTACGGGCTATAAACATGATTAACAAATCCTAAGGTTGATCATGTATGACTAAACTCTTGCTAGTCCTCGCATTTTGTAAGACTAGCTTCATGATCAGCCGATATGTAATATTTGAGACGCCTTTTATTGTATATTTGGTGGTCAAACATCTTGTAACTATATTACTTGCTTGAGATTGAGACAATAGGCTAGACCTTAAGAGACCGTTGGCTTGTAGTAAACCCTCATATCTAGACAGCCGTGACCGTATAGTGAGGTGAATTCTATTTCAATATACGTAGCTGGCTATGTTCGCCCCCGCTCTCCAGTATTCTGGTTCTGCGGCGTGACATGGTTTAAGTGGTGGCCCATGCAGGTCTTGGTATTCAAGAAATCTGAGGGTTTACCGAATAGATGTCTCAATCAGTACTCGTACTTGATCTCCGTTCATATCCTCTGAATCTCTGGAATCTTGACCTGATCACATGCTGGTATCGTTGATCTATCCTGGTCCTTCCTTATTATTTTCTCTGTGTCGTCTTCTTCAGCGGCACTGCACCTGACCCCGCCGATCAGAAAGGTGGAGCACTTCCCGTGGACCAGCAACCCGGAGATCAAGCCCAGCACTCCGGAGTAGCCTCCAGAGTTGTACCTCCCGGAGGAGAACCCCCAATTCAGCCCGTCCAGCCTGCAGACCCGGACGATGGCACTTTGGTAGGTCTCATCAGGACCTTGATAGCTTCCCAGGATCACAGAGGAGACGCCTTGCACCAGGTAGTGGCAGATGCTTTGACTAGAGGCGGTCACCCAGGGAACAGCGCGGCCAACAGCTTCAAGCGCTTAAACCCTCCCTTCTTCGACGGCAGCGAAGATGCGATTGCCGCGGGCGCTTGGCTTCAGGATACCGAGGTGATTCTAGAAGCAGCTAGAACACCTGAGAATGAGAAGGTGGCGGTAGTACGCCAGCAGTTGTTAGACTTGGCTCGCAGTTGGTGGGTGGCACAAGCTGTAACGCTCCAGTCCCAAAATACGTAGGACTAGGAACGTAGACATGCCAGCTGTATTCATACGAAGTACGTAGGTCTCGTATGAATACATAAGCGGTAAAATGCAGTAATCCAAGACAAACTAAATCTCATCCACAACGAAAAGAATAATAATATAAATATCAACTCGAATATTTATGATACAATCGTTGGGCGGAGACAAAGTCCACTACCAACTATCTCAATAAAAGAAATATACAATAAATCGAGCGATAAAAATGGCAAGACGAACCAAGCGCAATTGTCTTCGAATGAATGAAGAAAACTACGGCCTTGACTAGAATACCTGCGGAAGACATGAACACACACCTGGAGAAAAAACCAGGTCCTCAGACGGACGTAGCAAGATACAGAAAGAATAAGCTAATATGAACTGTCAGAATAAAATAATATATAAACTAGACATAAATATGCAAAGGAGATTCTAACCGCCTAATGTGCAATTTAGAGGACAACTTTCATGCGCATGGGTAGAATTTTAGGCTGTGTGTACGTAACTGGCATCCAGTCATCTGTATCCGTCCGTAACGTATAAAACGTCAGAGGGCATCTGCAAATATATCGCCGCAGTTCCATCCGGAGACTGTGGTTTACCTGTTTGGCTTCCCATACGCACTAGCGACTGTCCTTCCCCAATATTTCCTACACTGTTCAAGTCATGTCGGCTCGTCCAGTTTTGTAACTGCTTGAGTCTCTAAAACCCTAATCATAGCAGTCACGATCATCTATCTGTCATACGACTTTAGAGATAGCTAGTCAATAAGTCATGCCCCTATCAACATGTCTCCATCCGTGTAGTGTGAGTGTCACAGCCAAAGGAAGATATAAGGATATCCCCCAACTAGAAGGTAGTCCGCTAACACTAAGTCAACATGCATAAAATAAAGTCACGACTAATAAGGTCGCTTGCACCCAAGTATGGCTTGGACGCACAGTTTATAACAAATAAAAATAACAAATATGAAACAAGTAAATAAATGCTGAAAATAAATAATATGATAGTTTAATTAGCAAGGTATACTTTCCTGTTGCGACGCCTGGTGAGCTGTCTGGTATGGTACAATCAAGGTGGCACAAGATCGACTTCGGTGTTACAACTACGCAAAGGGACTCCGATGGTGACACAGATGGTCTCAATAGGTCCAAGATGGTTAATCTAGTTAGGGTGGACATAAGGTAGTCTCGAAATTGGCGAAGAATAAAAATAATGGAATTTAGTCATGGGTGGGGTCATAATCGAAGAAGTTGATTAAACAATATATACATGAATTTTAGGAAATCATTTATAATACTACAATATTGTTAGTCAAAATATGCTCTTAAATAAATGCTCGAAGAGTCAAAAATTATTTTAGGCAAAAACCCTAAGTATGTAAAAATATGAATTTAGATAGAAACTATATTTCTTTAGTTAAAATATTTTTGATAAAAATTTGAATAATACTAGGAAATGATTTTATAATTTGGAAAACTACCCTCTATGGGTGAAAGTATTTTTTTTATAGATAATTAATTAATAATCTAGAAATATATTTTAGGATTTTAAAATATATAGATGTAGGCCTACCCCCATTATATAGCCTTTTAGAAAACATTTATATAAATTCTAGGCTTAATTGCGAATTGCTACCCTCAACTATCACACTTTTTTAAGTTGATACCCTAAACTTTTTTTCGTAACAGATTGATATCTCAACTATTTTTTTTTCAACTTAATACCTAACATTTTAAAAAACCCCAAAATGCCCTTATCCCTTCCCTCCCTCCACCCCCTCCCCCACTTCGGCCACCCCCCTGCTAGCTCCGGTCGACCCCCCCCCTCCTCGCTTCCGGCCGACCTCCCCCCCCTCTTCACTTCCGGGCCACCTCCTGCCCCCGCCTCCCGCTCCGCACCCCCCTTTCCAGCCCCCCCTCCTCCCGCTGCCGAGCCCTAGGGAGAGGCGGGAGCGGGCGGACGGCCGGAGCGAGAGGGGGAGGGGGGATGGCCTGAAGCGAGCAGGGGGGTGGGGGGGAGCTGCGGCCGGAGCTAGCAGAGGGGGGGGGGGCGAAGCTAGCACGGGGGAGGGGGGTTTGGGGTAGGGGCATTTTTGTCCAAAATAATATCCGGGTATCAAGTTGTTACAAAAAAAGGTTTAGGGTATCAACTTGAAAAAGTGTGATAGTTGAGGGTAGCAATTAGCAATTAAGCCTAAATTCTATAACAATATATGAATAAAATTACTAATAATGACAACAATAAAAATAAATATGGTGATAATAATAAAGGTAATAGTAATGATTCTAACAATATATTCATAGTATAGTAATAAATTTCAAATAATAATAATAATAATTTTAATAATAATAATATTAATAATAATGATAATATATAATAATACAAATAATGAAACTAATATTAATAATAATAATAACATAATACTATTTATAATTATTATAATGATAATAACAGTATAAGTAATAATACTAAATATAATAATAACATTAATAATATTAATAGTTATATAATATAATAATAATAATAAATAATGATAACATACACCCATGTACTGATCTCTTAACAAAAAAAAGGAAAAAAATTTACTTGGAATAAGAGAGAGAGTTGGAGAGTAACAACTGTAGAGAGAAGAGGGAGAAGGAGCGAGCGACCGGCTTGGCGTCGCGGCGGTGTAGGCGGAGGAGAACGGGGAAGGACCAGGCGGGGGTTTGGACTGGGGGACGCGGTGGTGGGGGAGAAGATCGAGCGGCCGGGAGGGGCTCAGCACGGAGAGGGAGGCGGCGGACAGGGGTTTTCGGCGGCGAGGGTTTTAACGGTGGCGGCAGAGGGAAAGAAGGGGCTGGCTCGGCCGACTCGGGAGCGGCGGGGTTCGGTGGAAGCGCTGGAAGGCTCGGCCGGGAAGTCGGAGGCGGAGGCGTGGGGTTCGATCGGGCGGTAGAGGAAAAAGGAGGAGCGGGGGAGACGCTGTGGAGGGGGTTTGTTCGAGCGGCGGTCGGCGTTTGGGGCGGCGGGAGAGCGGATCTGGATCGGTCCTCGGCGGACAGGGGCGGAGGCGAACGTGAAGTCGGGAAGGAGCGCTCAGGTGGTGGTCGCGGCGCCGTTCACGTGCGGCGGACGTCGGCGTCACCGAAAAAGTCAAGTGAGAGTCGAATTCCTTGCTGTTTAATTTGGGGAAATTTGGTGGCTGGTGGTTCTGTTGGTGGAGTCGGAGTCCGTGGTGGCGGATTTGGGGCTGCGCTCGGGTGAGCGGGTGGCTGTGGTGAGGAGAGGGACGGGGTCAGGCTATGGCGGAGACGGGTCTGCCACGGTGGTGGCGGTGGATGGAACAGGGGTTTGGGTAGAAATTGGGTTGGGTGTTGCATGGTGTCCTGTGCGACACTGGGGGTGGAAGGAAGAGTCGGGGCCGTGGACAGTGGTGGATGGCCGGAATTTGCTAGGATAGATATAGGTTTTGATTACGTCGGGGTTTGTCAAGGAATTTGTAAATGTAAAGATTGGAATAAGATTGGAATGACACCCGGGGTCGGACCCGAGGCCGTCACGGCTGACACGGAAGGGATGGACACCGACACGAGGCACGTACATGTTGTGGAGATATTTGTGGATCAATTATGGCTTGTAAAAAAATAATGGAGGAGTACCTGCCTATTTATAGGATGTGGGAATTCCCATTAAGATATGATTAGGAGTAGTTTAAAAACCCTGTTAGATAATTCTCTATTTAAATTAAAATCAATCCAAATCAAAATACAAATCCAAATTTAAATCAAATTTAATTATTTTAGTTTAAAATCAAATCAATATCAAATATAGATATTAATTTATTTATTTAAATCATTCCATAAAATTAAATCAAAATTTTAAATTGTCACAAAATTTCAAAATATGTTTTCAAAAATACTATATTTAATAATTTCGAAAATAATAAATATTTTTAAATATATTTTTGAATAATAAAATATCAATATTTATTTAATTCAAAATTAAATCAATAATTCAAATCCATTTGAATTTAATTCCAAATTAAATCTAGATAACCTAGACTCAATTTAGGTATAAATTCTATCTTTAAACTATTAAATTAAATCCATGAAAATCAAATCGAGATTTTAAAATGGCCACAATAACTTCCAAATATATTTTTCAAAATACCAATAATAATAATTTCGAAAATTACATTATTTTTTTAAAAATAAACTAATAAATAATTACAAAATATTTATCTATGACCAAATAAAATTTTATAAGAATAATTATTTATTATTACAGCTGTATAAATGAAAGGCTTTATAAATAAATAATAAACTTGAAATTTTGGAATGCTAGGAAAATAATTATTATGCATATTATTTTGAAACTTTAAAAATAGAAAAATAATATTATCAAAAATATGTACGCTCGCACATAATCGCACTCGTCGAGCAATTTCGAAATATAAAATTTCGTGCGCGGTGTATAATACGACTACGCGGCGTACAATACAAAAATTTAAATCAGTACCAAATTTAATAAAAAAAATTAGTACAAAATTTAGGGGCTTTACATCCTTCCCAACTTAAAAGAATTTCGTCCTCGAAATTAAGAATTAGGAGGGGGTGAGAAGACACAAGGGGTATCGATAAGGAAGCATATTCAAATCAAGACATGGGAACGACATTTAATGAAAACATGCATTAGAGTCGTGATTTCAATAAGGCGAAGATAGTCATGGATCAACGCAAGAAGGAAATGTTTAAGATGACGTGCATTAAAGAATAGCATGGGTTCAAGTAAAATAAAATAATTTAGAGACCTTAAAGTTATGGTCTCTTGAGAGTAGGTTGAGGGCACGATAAGAGAACGAATTAGATTTATTTGATTAGAAGGTCATGACGGTAATTATAGGGCCGAGAAAAGGACGAGTAGTTTATGATGAAGACATAGCAACTTCAAGTGGTAATGGTCATAATTGATAGGACAGCTAAAGGAATTTTAAGTACAAGTGCCTTCGTCCTTCCAAAATCGGTGAAGGTGAAAGCAATATAGAGTTCGAAGGAGGTGTTATCGAATACGAATACGTGATTCAAAGACGATCGAATAATTTTAAAAGAATTGCCAAGGCAGTCGCGGATGGGGCTCTAGACAAGTTTTACTATATCCCCATCCACGTAGAATAATAGGCAAAAGCGAAGCAAAGTGCACTTGGTTTATCAGACCATCATGCACCGGTTCTGATTAGACAATATGTTAGTGGGAGCTCTTCCATTAACATACGTCTCGAACAAGCTCGATAAAAAGATGAGCTTGCAAAAAAAACTAGGCTACGTTAGCATCGTTAGTCAAGGTAGTAAAATCATAGGCACGAGAGTTTAAGATTAAAAGAAAGCAGAATGATTCTAAGTCATATCTTATGTCGGTCTTTATACAGTCGTCCTATAGTCTTCTTGGCCAAGTCCTTGGTTGACTAGATGGGTTAGGGTCCTCTGAATTCTAGGATCTAAGTAAGATTGCTAATATAGGTCACTAGGTCAAAGGGGCTGCTAGTTCATAAGGTATTCTACCCAACTTAAAGAATTAAACTAATAGTGTTTTGGGACAACTAACTAGTAGGGTCAATCTCTAGCAAGCACGAAGGAAAGATAAGAATAGAGATGGAAGGAAGCAAGCAAGATGCAATTGATGAGTCAACGGTAGATAAAATCAAGGAAAGAGGTCAAGTATGTGGATGAGATCCTAGACTTCTAATCCAATACGCAGGCTTGCTTGGTACGGTAAAGTAACCAAACAATTTATCTTGACCTGCATGGGCTACCATAAAAACATGTAACATCCCAGTCCCAAAATACGTAGGACTAGGAACTTAGACATGCCAGCTGTATTCATACAAAGTACGTAGGTCTCGTATGAATACATAAGCTGTAAAATACAGTAATCCAAGACAAACTAAATCTCATCCACAACGAAAAGAATAATAATATAAATATCAACTCAAATATTTATGATACGATCATTGGGCGGAGACAAAGTCCACTACCAACTATCTCAATGAAAGAAATGTACAATAAATCGAGCGATAAAAATGGCAAGACGAACCAAGCGCAATTGTCTTCGAATGAATGAAAAAGACCGCGGCCTTGACTAGAATACCTGCAGAAGACATGAGCACACACCTGGAGAAAAAACCAGGTCCTCAGACGGACGTAGCAAGATACAGAAAGAACAAGCTAATATGAACTGTCAGAATAAAATAATATATAAACTAGACATAAATATGCAAAGGAGATTCTAACCGCCTAATGTGCAATTTAGAGGACAACTTTCATGCGCATGGGTAGGATTTTAGGCTGTGTGTACGTAATTGGCATCCAGTCATCTATATCCATCCGTAATGTATAAAATGTCAGAGGACATCTGCAAATATATCGCCACAGTTCCATCCGGAGACTGTGGTTTACCTGTTTGGCTTCCCATACGCACTAGCGACTGTCCTCTCCCAATATTTCCCACACTATTCATGTCATGTCCATGGCTCGTCCAGTTTTGTATCTGCTTGAGTCTCTAAAACCCTAATCATAGCAGTCACGATCATCTATCTGTCACACGACTTTAGAGATAGCTAGTCAATAAGTCGTGCCCCTATCAACATGTCTCCATCCGTGTAGTGTGAGTGTCACAGCCAAAGGAAGATATAAGGATATCCCCCAACTAGAAGGTAGTCCGCTAACACTAAGTCAACATGCATAAAATAAAGTCACGACTAATAAGGTCGCTTGCACCCAAGTATGGCTTGGACGCACAGTTTATAACAAATAAAAATAACAAATATGAAACAAGTAAATAAATGTTGAAAATAAATAATATGATAGTTTAATTAGCAAGGTATACTTGCCTGTTGCGACGCCTGGTAAGCTGCCTGGTGTGGTACAATCAAGGTGGCACAAGATCGACTTCGATGTTACAACTACGCAAAGGGACTCCGATGGTGACACAGATGGTCTCAATAGGTCCAAGATGGTTAATCTAGTTAGGGTGGACATAAGGTAGTCTTGAAATTGGCGAAGAATAAGAATAATGGAATTTAGTCATGGGTGGGGTCATAATCGAAGAAGTTGATTAAACAATATATACATGATTTTTAGGAAATCATTTATAATACTAAAATATTGTTAGTCAAAATATGCTCTTAAATAAATGCTCGAAGAGTCAAAAATTATTTTAGACAAAAACCCTAAGTATGTAAAAATATGAATTTAGATAGAAACTATATTTCTTTAGTTAAAATATTTTTGATAAAAATTTGAATAATAATAGGAAATGATTTTATAATTTGGAAAACTACCCTCTATGGGTGAAAGTATTTTTTTTAGATAATTAATTAATAATCTAGAAATTTATTTTAGGATTTTAAAATATATAGATGTAGGCCTACCCCATTATATAGCCTTTTAGAAAACATTTATATAAATTCTATAACAATATATGAATAAAATTACTAATAATGACAACAATAAAAATAAATATGGTGATAATAATAATGGTAATAGTAATGCTTCTAACAATATATTCATAGTATAGTAATAAATTTTAAATAATAATAATAATTTTAATAATAATAATAATAATAATAATAATAATAATAATAATAATAATAATAATAATAATGATAATATATAATAATACAAATAATGAAACTAATAATAATAATAATAACATAATACTATTTATAATTATTATAATGATAATAACAGTATAAGTAATAATACTAAATATAATAATAACATTAATAATATTAATAGTTATATAATATAATAATAATAATAAATAATTATAACATACACCCATGTACTGATCTCTTAACAAAAAAAAGGAAATTTTTTTTACTTGGAATAAGAGAGAGAGTTGGAGAGTAACAACTGTAGAGAGAAGAGGGAGAAGGAGCGAGCGACCGGCTTGGCGTCGCGACGGTATAGGCGGAGGAGAACGGAGAAGGGCCAGGCGGGGGTTTGGACTGGGGAACGCGGTGGCGGGGGAGAAGATCGAGCGGCCGGGAGGGGCTTAGCACGGAGAGGGAGGCGGCGGACAGGGGTTTCCGGCGGCGAGGGTTTTAACGGTGGCGGCGGAAGGAAAGAAGGGGGTGGCTCGGCCGGCTTGGGAGCGACGGGGTTCGGTGGAAGCGCTGGAAGGCTCGGCCGGGAAGTCGGAGGCGGAGGCGTGGGGTTCGATCGGGCGGTGGAGGAAAAAGGAGGAGCGGGGGAGACGCTGTGGAGGGGGTTTGTTCGAGCGGCGGTCGGCGTTTGGGGCGGCGGAAGAGCGGATCTGGACCAGTCCTCGGCGGACAGGGACGGAGGCGAACGGGAAGTCGGAAAGGAGCGCTCAGGTGGTGGTCGCGGCGCCGTTCACGTGCGACAAACGTCGGCGTCGCCGGAAAGGTCCGGTGAGAGTCAAATTCCTTGCTGTTTAATTTAGGGAAATTTGGTGGCTGGTGGTTCTGTTGGTGGAGTCGGAGTCCGTGGTGGCAGATTTGGGGCTGCGCTCGGGTGAGCGGGTGGCTGTAGTGAGGAGAGGGACGGGGTCAGGCTATGGCGGAGACGGGTCTGCCACGGTGGTGGCGGTGGATGGAACAGGGGTTTGGGTAGAAATTGGGTTGGGTGTTGCATGGTGTCCTGCGCGACACTGGGGGTGGAAGGAAGAGTCGGGGCCGTGGACAGTGGTGGATGGCCGGAATTTGCTAGGATAGATATAGGTTTTGATTACGTCGGGGTTTGTCCGACAAGGAATTTGTAAATGTAAAGATTGGAATAAGATTGGAATGACACCCGGGGTCGGACCCGAGGCCGTCACGGCTGACACGGAAGGGATGGACACCGACACGAGGCACGTACATGTTGTGGAGATATTTGTGGATCAATTATGGCTTGTGGAAAAATAATGGAGGAGTACCTGCCTATTTATAGGATGTGGGAATTCCCATTAAGATATGATTAGGAGTAGTTTAAAAACCCCGTTAGATAATTCTCTATTTAATTATTCCTCTGATTCATCATATGGCAAGGGCCATATATATAGGGATAAGGTGCAACCCAAGGGTCATGAGTTACATGACCCAAGGGTCATGAGTTACATGATCCCAAGGGTCATGTGTAACTCATGACATAATGGTGAATAATAAGTTTTACACAACACTCCCCCTTATTCATGCATTTCCTTGGATCCACTTATGAAATACTTCAGGGTTCAATAAACTAATGGGGTGGATACTGCTGGATCTAGAGTAAACTTGGTTTGCCTCGTTAAAACCTTGGCTGTGGAAAACCCAGTGGGAAAAACCATCAGTCCTAAGGAAAAAGAGTACAATCCTATAGTTTTACTCACCCTGATCTATACAAGCTTCAGGCTTGCAGGTCTTTTAGTTGCCTCATCCCTATTCCTCTTACAAGCTTTACAAAAGTACATTATGGCAGTGTTTTGGTAAACAAATCTGCTAAGTTATTACAAGATTGAATTTATTGTACTTTGACTTGTCTCTTCTCTTGAAGGTCGTGCGTCCAGAAGAATTTGGGGGATATGTGCTTCATCTTGTCACTCTTCATGTATCCTTTCTGAAGTTGAGCTACGCATGCTGCATTATCTTCAAAAAGGGTAGTGGGCTCAAGTTCACCAGTCTTCAGGCCAGTAAATGCCAAAATGTGCTGAATGACGGAGCGAAGCCAAACACACTCCTTGCTTGTTCCATGGATTGCCAGGAGTTCAGAATGGTTGGATGAGATAGCCACACTGGTCTGTTTGACGGACCTCCAGGAGATAGCCGTACCACCGAAAGTAAACACAAATCCAGTTTGTGATTTCTCTGTGTGGGGATCTGATCTATAACCTGCATCTGAATAACCAAGTAAAGTGGAAGACCCACTATTCGGGTAATATAGTCCTAGGTCTATAGACCCTTGGAGGTAGCGCAGAAGATGCTTCACTCCATTCCAGTGGCGCTTTGTGGGCGCTGCACTGTATCTGGCTAATAAGTTAACTGAAAACGCTATATCAGGACGCGTACAGTTAGCCAGATAGAGTAGTGCCCCAATGGCACTTAGGTAAGGTACTTCAGGACCTAATGATTCCTCCCCCTCTTCCAGTGGACGGAAAGGGTCCTTCTTTACGTCCAATGATCGAACGACCATTGGTGTACTAAGGGGATGGCATTTATCCATGTGAAATTGTTTAAGTAATCTTCGTGTATATGTAGATTGGTGTAACAGGATACCACCCTTTAGGTGTTCGATCTGTAAGCCAAGACAATACTTTGTTTTGCCTAGGTCTTTCATTTCAAAAGTTGTCTTAAGGCTTTCAGATATCTCAGTGATCTCTGCAGGAGATCCAATGATATTTAAGTCGTCGACATAAACGGCGACTATAACAAATCCTGTTCCTGATCTTTTTATAAAGATACACGGGCAGACTTTATCATTAGTAAATCCTTGCATAGCAAGAAACTCACTTAATCTGTTATACCATATTTTTCCTGATTGTTTAAGACCGTACAATGATCTTTGTAACCTTACAGAATAGGTGTCCCGAGGTCTATCTGTTTTCTCTGGTAAAATTTTATATCCTTCAGGAAGTTTCATATAGATATCTTTATCTATATTGCCATAAAGATATGCAGTCACAACATCCATGAGCTGCATTTTTAGGCTTTTCAGAAAAGAGAGGCTGATCAGGAATCTGAAGGTATTCCCATCCATGACCGAAGAATATGTTTCTTCATAATCTATTTTCGGTTTATGGAAGAAACCTTGTGCTACAAGGCGTGCTTTGTAGCGCACAACTATGTTGTGTTCATTTCTTTTTCTTGTGAAGATCCATTTATATCCCACAGGTTTTACACCTTCAAGTGTTTGGACTACTGGTCCAAAGCCTTCGCGTTTCAAAAGTGAGTCCAGCTCTACTTCTATTGCCTCGTTCCACTTTGGCCAATCGCCTCTGTGTTTACATTCTGCTAGAGACCGTAGATCGATGTCATCGTCATTTTCAGTGACGTGAACGACAATATTGAACGTAAAATCATCGTCAACGACTGTACTTTTTCTGTTCAGTACCTTTCCAGTACGTACATAATTTAATGATATTTTTTCTGTTTGTTCCTCTTCAGGGGAAACTAGGAGGGGAGAGGTAGCTGATCTGAGCTCAGCATCCTGTATTGGGATCTTCTTAATTTCTCCAAGATTTTTTCTTTTACGAGGGACTTTGTCTCTCGAACCTGGTGGGCGTCCTCTTTTTAATTGAGGTATTGCCATTTCTGCTGCCGGCGGATTGCATCCATCTTTGGAAATGTCAATCCTAGCTGGCGTGTTGGCAGCAGGAACGTGTGATCTGACAATCTTCTGGTTGTCAGTAAATGTATCCGGAAGTAGATGTACAATGTTCTGAAGATGTAATATCTTCAGGATCTCATCTTCACATTGACTTGTACGCGGATCAAAATGAGACAAAGTTTTTGTGTCCCAAGAAATTGTCTTAGAAGCTTCTGGCTTCTTAGACTGTGTGCCCAGTTTAGGAAATAATCCTTCATCAAACTCACAGTCATCAAGACGTGCCTTAAATACGTCACCCGTCAGGGGTTCTAGGTATCTAATTATAGAGGGTGAGTCAAACCCAACATAGATACCTAATCGACGTTGTGGACCCATTTTGGTCCTCTATGGGGGAGCAATGGGGACGTAAACAGCACAACCAAAAACTCTCAAATGAGAGATATTTGGAGGTAAACCATAAGCGAGCTGCATCGGAGATAGAATATGACCTCCAGAAGGCCGTATTCTAATAAGTGATGCGGCATACAATATAGCATGACCCCAAGCTTCCACAGTCAACTGTGACTGCATCAACAATGGACGAGCAATCCATTGTAATCTCTTAATAAGAGATTCTGCTAACCCGTTCTGGGTGTGAACATGAGCTACAGGATGTTCAACTTCGATGCCAGTTGCTTGGCAATAGTCTTGAAAAACCTGTGAAGTAAATTCACCCGCATTATCAAGTCTTAATTTTTTGATATGGTTATCAGGGAAATGAGCCCGCAACTTAATTATTTGTGCCAATAGCTTAGAAAAAGCTAAGTTGCGGGTGGATAAAAGGCACACATAAGACCATTTAGTAGATGCATCGATAAGTACCATAAAGTACCTAAATGGACCACTTGCAGGGTGAATAGGTCCGCAACTGTCTCCATGAATTCTCTCTAAGAAGCTAGGAGACTCTTGTCCTACTTTCAAAAGGGATGGTCTCGTTATAATTTTGCCTTGAAAACAAGGTAGACAGGAGTAATCATACTTCTGAAGAATCTTCAGGTTCTGCAGGTTGTGTCCACTGGATTGGCTTATGATTCGTTTCATCATAGCTGATCCTGGGTGACCCAGTCTATTATGCCAAAGTTTAAATTTTGGCGATGAATGACACTTCTGGTGCACAATCATGTTAGCTTCTGTTGATTGAATATGAGTATGATAGAGACCCGACAGGAGTCCCTTGAATCGTTCTAAGATAGTTTTTGAACCATCTTTTAGACGAGTAATATACAGATATTCTGCCTCATTTATTTCATTTGTTTCTAAGTGATATCCGTTTAAACGAATGTCCTTGAAACTTATGAGGTTCCTACTTGATTTAGGAGAGAATAGTGCATCTTTTATTATTAGTCTTGTTTTATTTGGGAGCAATATAATTGCTTCACCAGATCCTTCTATTATGTTTGATAGTCCTGATATCGTAATAACAGGACCGTCATAATCATTTAAGCTATAAAAATAGCTTTTTTCTCGAAGGATTGTGTGCGTCGAGGTGCTGTCCACAAGGCATTCACACTTCATCTATAGATCTATGAAAAAACAACAACAAACAATCGTAATTAAAATAACGGTTTTGAAATACAATTTTTGTTTTTAAAAAAATTCTCTTATATCGATCGATGGGCCGATATAGAGAGGTCAATAAGTTGCTTGCAAAAATGCATAATTTATAAATACAATTTGAGCAAAAAAAAAATCCGGTCAACCCCTTTCAGTAGCTCTACGTGAATATGACCAGGCGGGAAAATGAGGGAGGAGGGTCACCGGAGACCTCTTAAGAACCAAGCCCCAAATTCTTTTTGACATCATACCCAAATAGGTGAGCCTATTCGGAGAGACTTCGTAAATTTTTTTTGTCAAATGTAAGAATAAATATCATTTTTCAAGAAATTCACATTTATCAAAAAATTGACACTACCAGTGGCCGGAGCCGATGGAAGAGGAGTTGAAATGGTGGCTAATAAGTCCTGGGCACGTAAATGGAACTTCAGGTCCACGTGCCAGCTCAAATAATTTTTTTTAACAGCATCTAGTACTTCGAAATCGACACTCGCTATTTTGACCATTTTATCTATCATGTAAAAAACATGCATAAATTAAAATTAAAATTAAATATTTATGCATAATCATAAATTAAAAATACCACGTCATATTTGGACTAGTTTTGATAGTACAATATACAATCTCTCTGTGATATATCAGAACATCTCAGACATTGTCACAACCAAACAAAAAATAGATGGTCTGGACTGTGATAAGCATTTGGGAGATATATAACCTCGTCCCTGGCATTCCACCAAGGTCGCCAATAGATAATTGCATCATATAAAACTGACAGATAAAAATAAAAAATTTGCAAATCAATAGAATAAGCAATTAGGTACCGAAAACATATTTTCCAATGAACTAATTTGACATACCAACTTGTTGGTTCTTCTAGTTAACCACTACCCCTCTCTTTTATATGCCAGATAGTATCTGTATAGTAAGGATTAATTTATCCTCCAGCTCTTGGGAGTAGGGCTAGCTCTTTAAGCTTTCATTACAAACATAATTGATAAAAACTATGGAAATGCATTACATGAGTGTGTGTACTCTCCTACTTGTAGATGAGTACCTATTCACACTGTTATACACATAAAACCTAATTTAATAATCTACCTTCATGCTCACATCTGCAACATAATTTCAAGTAGAGACTATAAACTTAATTTTAATTTAGCAGGAAACAGAAATCCAACTAAGAAAAAGCATCATCTGCCATACCATTTTGTCGTCAAAAATAAAATTGTGTAAACAAAACGATATATAAAATATTACGACTTTACAAAATCAATAAAGAATTCAAATTTTTAGGACCCAGCCAGTCGAAGTTTTCAGACAAACATACCAGATTATGGTCAAATTCTCAGTAAAAGAGGAAGATGTCAATTCAACCAAATTTAGAATTCACAGAATCTTATGTTTGGATCAAATTAAGTATTTGACTAGTACAATGTAAACACAAATAATTTAAGTGTACCATTTTTTAGCAGGTGACTTTTCAATACCACTAAAACATAATGAAAGTAAATATTTGGATGGCATATCTGAGTGTTCCACCAATACAATTTCATTGTCATATATCAGTTAGTTTCACATTTTGATGGAAATAAAAGATACAAGAAAGTAAACTCGATTCGGGATCTATCAATTTGAAACTTAATCCTGATCATCAGGTTCAAGGAACAAAAACAAATGACAAGGATTGCACAAGATATTACAGACATAGCTGGCCAAAGCTTATCATGCAAAATTTGTTTTGAACGTTAGCAATATAAAGAATATCACTCTTAGATTGTTAGATATATATATTGCTAATTTTCATTCAAATAATTAATTTATAAAAAAAAATTTAAGAAGTGTTACCAGCCTCTGGTCGGATCGACTAGGGAAAAAAAATGAAGGATGACGTCGAGATCTGGACGTCGATTCTCCTTGCTTCAGCAATCGTGCTGATAACGTGTTTGAAGGGAGACGAGATATCGTAGAATAGTATTTTTATTCCTCTGATTCATCATATGGCAAGGGCCATATATATAGGGATAAGGGGCAACCCAAGGGTCATGAGTTACATGACCCAAGGGTCATGTGTAACTCATGACATAATAGTGAATAATAAGGTTTACACAACATATATTTAATAATTTCGAAAATAATAAATATTTTTAAATATCTTTTTAAATAATAAAATATCAATATTTATTTAATTCAAAATTAAATCAATAATTCAAATCCATTCGAATTTAATTCCAAATTAAATCTAGATAACCTAGACTCAATTTAGGTATAAATTCTATCTTTAAACTATTAAATTAAATCCATGAAAATCAAATCGAGATTGTAAAATGGCCACAACAACTTCCAAATATATTTTTCAAAATACCAATAATAATAATTTCAAAAATTACATTATTTTTTTAAAAATAAACTAATAAATAATTACGAAATATTTATCTATGACCAAATAAAATTTTATAAGAATAATTATTTATTATTACAGCTGTATAAATGAAAGGCTTTTTAAATAAATAATAAACTTGAAATTTTGGAATGCTAAGAAAATAATTATTATGCATATTATTTTGAAACTTTAAAAATAGAAAAATAATATTATCAAAAATATGTACGCTCGTACATAATCGCACTCGTCGAGCAATTTCGAAATATAAAATTTTGTGCGCGATGTATGATACGACTACGCGGCGTACAATACAAAAATTTAAATCAGTACCAAATTTAATATAAAAAAAATTAGTACAAAATTTAGGGGTTTTACACAAGCCATGGGATTAGTGCCACCTATTGCTTGGGCGGTGTTTAGAGAGAGATTCCAGACGAAGTATTTTGATACTGTAGCTCGGTACGACCTGCAGATGAGATTTACCAACTTGAAGCAAGGAGGCAGATCGGTCGACAGTTATGTATCTGAGTTTTCTAGACTCAGTAGGTTTGCCCCTACCTTGGTGGCAACCGAGTTTGATAGGGCCTAACGGTTCCAGCAGGGACTGCATTTAGAAATCTTGTTGGTAGTCGAGCAGTTCGAGCACCAGACGTTCGATACGGTTTTGAGAGCAGCTAGGAGGCATGAGTACACCTCCCAGAGGATCGTAGAAAGGACCGAAGGTAGGAAGCGGTCCCACAGTCAGATGCACCAATCATCAGTTCCAGCTCCGGCAGATAGAAGTTTGACTATTGGAACTCCGAGGCGGGCGGCCTCAGTAACGTCGGTTCAGCATTCAACCCCGACGTACCCGCAGCAGCAGAAGCAGAAGCAGACTTCCGCAATGGGATGTTCTCATTGTGGGAAGCCAGGCCATATAGTGGCAGATTGTCATAGGGTACAAGGATTGTGCCTAGCTTATGGAGCGGCAGATCACAAGATATGAGCCTGACCGAATAGGGATAGTTCGTCCTCTTCCAATCTAACCAGTCCATCGGTTAGGGGACCAGCACCTGTGCAGCAGCAGCAGTACCCGAGGCCCTTGTTGCCTCAGGCCCAGGCATTTCATCAGCAGAACCAGCAGCAGTACACCCAAGCCCAAGTACAGAGCAGGCAGGGAGGTTTCCAGCAGAGGAGACCCGCAGCTAGAGGTCAGGCCATGATAATGGCTATGTAAGAAGAAGTTGCACCAGGTGAGGTAGTGGCAGGTACTATTCTCGTCAACTCCTCTCCAGCATTGGTATTATTTGATTCTGGTGCATCGCATTCATTCATGTCTGTACGATTCACGACACGGATAGGATTGGAGCCAGAGTCATTATCAGTAAGGCTCAATATACTTACTGGTAATGGTCTTGTGAGAGTAGATCGAGTGTTTTCCTCGTGTCGGATCGTAGTTAGCGGTAGAGAGTTCCCCACTAGATTCATAGAATTCCCTATGGCAGACTATGATGTAGTCTTAGGCATGGATTGGTTGAGGAACCAGTATGCTAGGATAGACTGCCACATTGGCAGGGTTGTCTTTAGTATTCCAGGAGAACCAGAGTTTTCATTTTCCAGAGGCGCAGTGGAACCATCATCCCCAGTATTGCGGATGGCAGTAGCAGCAGTGCAGTTACCCAGGATAGTTGAAGAGTTTCCAGATGTCTTCCCAGAAGAGCTTCTAGGAATGCCGCCAGAGCAGGAAATTGAGTTCACTATAGACTTGATCCCCAGGACAGTACCAGTATCAGAACGAGTCTACAGGATGGCGCCTTCGGAGTTGGAGATTTTGTACAAAATAATTGAAGAACTCAGGACCAAGGGATTCATCCGTACAAGTAGATCGCCTTGGGGAGCCCCGATGCTTCTTGTAAAAAAGAAGGATGGTACGTCCCGGTTATGTGTAGATTATCGTACCTTGAATTCAGTGACAATCAAGAACAGATACCCTCTCCCGAGGATAGATGATATGTTTGATCAACTCAAAGGGGCTTCAGTATTCTCGAAGATAGACTTGCGGTCAGGATACCACCAGATCAGAGTCAGAGAGCAGGACATCCCGAAGACAGCTTTTCGATCGACGTATGGACATTGGGAGTTCCTTGTTATGCCCTTTGGAGCGACCAATGCGCCAGCCGTATTCATGGACCTCATGAATCATATTTTTATGCCTTACTTGGATCAGTTCGTAATTGTGTTCCTAGATGATATCCTGGTCTATAGCAAGAGCGAAGCAGAGCATGAGCAGCATCTCAGAATCGTCCTTTAGACGCTTAGAGAGCACCAGTTGTACGCCAAGTTCAGCAAATGCGAGTTCTGGCTCGATCGCATTTCGTACTTGGGTCACATCATTACTCGAGGAGGAGTGGAAGTGGATCCCCAGAAGATTGTGGCTATCGAGTCATGGCCAGTACCTAGCTCAGTGGCAGAGGTTCGCAGCTTTCTTGGATTGGCCGACTACTACCGACGGTTTGTATCAGATTTTGCTAGGATTTTAGCACCGATGACTCAGTTGACCCGCAAGGATGTGCGGTTCACTTGGACAGCAGAGTGCCAGGAGTCATTTGAGAAGTTGAAGCGAGGTTTGATAACGGCTCCCATTCTCACACTTCCAGATGGGACCGGAAGATTTACAGTTTATTGTGACGCTTCAGACAGAGGATTGGGGTGTGTCTTGATGCAGCATGGAAAGGTAATATCTTATGCATCATGCCAACTTCATGATCATGAGAAGAATTACCCGACCCACGACTTGGAACTGGCAGCAGTAGTATTTGCACTTAAGCTTTAGCGACACTACTTGTACGGAGATAGAGTGGAAATATTTACAGATCATAAGAGCCTGAAGTATGTTTTCACCCAGAAGGACCTTAATATGTGGCAGAGAAGATGGCTCGAGCGATTGGTAGAATACGATATAGATTTGCAGTATCACCCAGGGAAGGCCAACGTTGTAGCGGATGCGTTGAGCAGGAGAGCTGGAGTTTACCTCCTAACGGCGCGACCAAAATTATTGTCAGATCTTCAGAAGATGGAAATTGAAGTGGTTCTTCCTACCAACGTGGCATTGATGGCTAGTCTACAGGTTCAGTCCAGCATAGTTAAGAGGATTCGGATGGCACAATCTACAGATTCTATGATTCAACGGCTCAGAGCAGAGTGTAAGACATGAAAAAGGCCAGAATTGTGCATTCATGAAGATGGTACACTTCGACACGACACTCGTCTTTGTGTACCCAGTGGAGATATCAGACAGGAGGTCATGTCAGAAGCTCACAGTTCATAATATTATATTCATCCCGGTGGCACGAAGATGTACCGTGATATTCGTCAGCATTTCTGGTGGAATGGCATGAAGAGGGAGATAGCCCGGTTTGTCTCTCGGTGTTTGGTGTGCTAACAGGTTAAAGCTGAACATCAGAGGCCCGCTGGACTTCTTCAGCCCTTGCCGATTCCAGAATAGAAGTGGGAGCATGTGACCATGGATTTTGTGACTGGATTACCTAGATCCCCGGCTGGTCGAGATGCCATTTGGGTTATAGCTGACCGGCTCATGAAGGTGGCTCACTTTCCTCCGTTTAGAGTGGGTCAGTCGACAGCTCAGCTAGCAGAGATGTACCTCAGGCAGATTGTCAGGCTTCATGGGGTGCCGGTCAGTATTACCTCGGACAGGGATTCAAGATTCACGTCAAACTTTTGGCGTAGCTTGCAAGAGAGTTTGGAAACTCGTCTCCAGTTCAGTTCAGCATATTATCCGTAGACAGATGGTCAGTCGGAGCGCACAATCCAGACCCTTGAAGACATGTTGAGATCTTGTACCCTTGACTTCAGTGGTTCGTGGGAAGATCACCTGCACCTGGTAGAGTTCTCGTACAATAGTTACCAGGCCAGTATTCAGATGGCTCCGTTCGAAGCTCTGTATGACAGGAAGTGCAGATCCCCGCTAGCATGGAATGATGTTGGAGAGAGGCAGATGCTCGGTCCAGAAATGATTGCCCAGACAGTTGAAGTAGTCAGAAGAGTCCGAGATCATCTTCGAGTTGCCCAAGATCGCCAGCGACATTGGGCCGATGCTCATCGGCGTCCCTTAGAGTTTGCTATCGGCGACCATGTATTTCTTAGGATCTCGCCTAACTACGACGTCATTCGTTTTGGCGTGCGAGGAAACCTTAGTCCTAGGTATATAGGGCCGTTCGATATCCTGGAACGAGTAGGAGATGTATCCTATCGTCTTGCTCTTCCGCCGTCGCTAAGTGAGGTGCATGATGTATTCCATGTGTCCCAATTACGATGGTATATCCCCGACCTGAGCTATATCCTAGATCATTCGAAACTGGTTGTTGGTACCAACCTTTCGTATGAGGAGAGGCCCGTGTCTATATTGGACCGGAGAGAGAAGATACTCAAGAACAAGACTATTAGTTTAGTCCGTATTGCTTGGGGTCATCACTCTCTAGGTGAGTCAACGTGGGAGCGTGAGGACGACCTCCGATCGCGATATCCCGACTTGTTTGACTCGTAAGGTATAATGTCTTCCTTATGCCTTATGCTTTCCATCCCTTGCTTGCATGTATGATTGTATGATTGAACTGCTTAGTGTAGTTATTGGTGCTTAGTGTAACTTGTCGTGGCAATCTCTAGCTCCTTGATTAAATTTCGAGGACATAATTTTTTTAAGGTGGGTAGAGTTGTCACCCCCGTTTCCCGTATTTCGTATTTATATTCGTAATTGGATTTTGACAGGTATTTTTATTTTTCTGGACTTGTGAAATTTTGGGGTTTTCTCGTATTTTGGATTTCGGCTCGGCTCGGTTTTAGTTGGCTTGGTCTTATTTCATGGAGAAGGATTGGTTTAGTTTGGTTCAACATGCATTTGGAATACCTTAGCTAAACTCTACCCTCAACACAGCATATCCTCTACCATTAAATCCTACCTAACTTTTCTCTCTCCTCTTTATTTTCCATTAATTCTCCATCTTCTTCTTCCTCCTTCCTCCACCAACCTCCATAGGCAAGTGCACCTTGCCATCAAATAAGTTCCACATTTTATTTGTCCATTAGCTAGATTAGGACATGGAGATCAATATTAGAACTTGATATTTTTGGATTTGGAGCTTCCATTTGTCTAGATCTAGGTTTTAACCATTTTTGAAAATTCTTGGTTTTGATCTATTAAACTTTGATTTTTGCTTGTTTTGATGCTTCCATGTGGAAGAGAATTCAATTTTACCCAAGTTAGACCTTTGAAAATCTAGATTTGGTTTTGATTTGGCCAAGATATGAAGATTGGAAGTTTTTAGTGTTCTTAGACTTGCTCTCGGCCTGGAGAAGAAGACCTCAGTCTGCGCTCTTTAGCGCAGCACTGAACCGCGCCGCATTCCCCCGCGCCGCGCTCTTTAGCGTTGGTCGCTGACCGTGCAGTCTGGCCGTTGCCCGATTGCGCACTTGGCCCCATGCGCCATCGGCTCCTGCGCACTTGACCCCTGCGCACTTGACCCCCGCGCACTTCTCCCCTGCGCCATCCATCGCCTGTGCCATCCAACCTAGCGCACTTTACCCCTGCGCCCTCCATCTCCTGCGCCAACCATCTCCTGCGCCAACCATTCATGCGCCATCCACCCCTGCGCAACCCACTTGCCCATGATGATTTGGTTTTATTTCTTGGACTTGGCTTCTCTTTTGTGGATTAGGTTTTGAGATCTTGTTCCACACAGCATGACTACCTTGACCCCTCCAACACGACCTGACACGATTTTTAGTATTTGATATGACTAGTACGGTTTTCGTGATTTCTGTGATTTATCATCCTAGTACTTTCTGATTTTCTGGAAAATGACCCGATGGGGTGCATTCTTGACTTGTAACCTGATAACTTGATAGTGGCCCGTGGCGGCGCACTCTTGACTTGTAACTTGTAACTTGACTAGACTTAGCTTGTAACTTGTAACCTGACTTGACTTGATGCTGTTGCGATGGCTAACTTGACTTGCATAACCAACTTGACACCGTGGGTGTTCCTTCTTGCTTGCTTGTGTAATCTACCTGTCTTGTCTTGCATCATGTCTAGGTCGTGACTCCCTGGGTACCACGGCCAGGGATTTGCGCTAATATGGATTAGGCTAATGATTAGATCAAACTAGAACATGGAGAATTTCCAGTCACAGGCAATCTCGTTATCTGGACGCTTTAATTGGACTTGTATCTTGTCGACGAGTAGAGCACATTTCCAGCACACTGTCATGTGTTGCACCCTCTAAGTCACCTAAGGGTATATCGTCTCCTGGGCGATGTACCCAACCATACTCTCAATCCGCGGAAGGATAACTAGATGGTCTGCAGGGCTTGGGACTGAGAAATTCTCATTGCATCTTGTTAGTAATTAGGCTTGTGATAACCCTAGTTAGTTAAAGTAGTAAGCCGTAGTATTTGCCTGGCCGCTTGTGAATGGATGATGTCTAGCCCTGTCTAAGTCTTGTCTAGTCCCTGTACCCTGGTACTCCTGAACATGATTATTTTCTTGCTGTAACAATAATTGGGTAGAGGCAAGGTGCTATTCAGGCGAAGGGTTACAACCACGGTCCTTGTTTGGTTTACGGGTTGCAACCTGGTCCCCGGAATGGTTCCACGTCCCTGGTCGCTTATTGCCCTGTTGTTCTCTTTACTTACTTATATTTTTCTTCCATTTTAATATGTTCTGATATGCTGGCTTTTTTTCTTATTTTGTGGCCTCCTTTGTGGCACTTGCTCTTTCTGGGGTTTGACCCAGCTGGTTTTGTGTGGCCAGATTTCAGAGCAGCACCCGAGGATCTACCGAACCTCCAGCCCGATGGTGGCGACTAGAAGGAACCCGGACTACGAGTAGGTTTTCTATTTTGTTTCGCTCACTCTATTGTAAAAATTATTCTTTTGAGGCGTTTAGCCGACGAGCACATGTTAGCTCGATGCACCTTTACTTACTGTCTGCCTACGGGCTGTAAATATGATTAACAAATCCTAGGGTTGATCATGTATGACTAAACTCTTGCTAGTCCTCGCATTTTGTAAGACTAGCTTCATGATCAGCCGATATGTAATATTTGGGACGCCTTTTATTGTATATTTGGTGGTCAAACAACTTGTAACTATATTACTTGCTTGAGATTGAGACAATAGGCTTGACCTTAAGAGACCGTTGGCTTATAGTAAACCCTCATATCTAGACAGCCGTGACCGTATAGTGAGGTGGATTCTATTTCAATATACGTAGCTGGCTATGTTCGCCCCCGCTCTCCAGTATTCTGGTTCTGGGGTGTGACAAGGACTGCCACCTAGCATTCAGCAACAGCCTTCACAGGGCCAAAGGCGACGTTCCGGTTCAAGACCCCGAGAAGCTTTACTTTCAAGATAGAATAGAAAGCTTTGACAACTTCATGTGCTATCTTGTCGTCTTCGGTGGAGGTCGTCGGAGAGGAAGCTTGATGAGCTTCTTCCGTTCCAAGAAGAGATGCCTGACAAGAAGTCGAACCTGACAAGAAAACAATATATGTATCTGTAACAAAAAAAAGTGGAGTGCAAAAAAAGTTGTAATTTTGTACCTTCGGCATGCTCAGCGCCAACTTGGACTAGGTCATCAGCCTTGGAGCCAAGGTCAGGTCCAGGTTGTTCAAGGAGAATAATATTGAGGCCTCGAGCAGCATCAGGCTGGGTATCTTCCACGGCCCCAGCTGGACCGGGAGCAGATTCAGCAACAGCCACCCAAGTAGGCTGTTCAACCTCTCTTTCTGCATGTCGTCTTACTAACTGATCCCTCCATACCAGAAAATTCAGAGGAACCAGGGACACCCTCTCTTTTTTCCCCTAATGCCTTGGGCTATCTCTATGAGTGGTTCCTTCTCCTTGTCTACAAGAGAATATACAACGGCAGTCAGCCTCACGAGGAGTACGCAAAATTGAACTCGAAAAATCTCATCCGAAGAGAGGTACAAAGATAACGTACCCACGGAAGGGTGACCCGATTGGACTTGATTCTCGTCCAACTCTTTCATTATGGCCCTGATTTCAGACAACGCCCCCAAAGAGATATCGAAAGAAGGACTGGCTCTCTGGTCGCCACCATAATCCGGGCACTCGCCCTGATCATCCTTTTATTCAGCCTCCTTAACTGGGAAGGCTAAACATCGTCTGCTGGTCGAGGACAAGGAGGGAACACTATTGTTACGTCCACTTCCTCAAACGAGGAGGCACCTGCCTCAGCTGCAACTTCAGGGTCCTGTGCAAAGGACAAACGTAAGGGTGAGAAAGCTTCTAATGGCTTGACCAAAATGACTATAGAGTCTAGGAAGGGATCTACCTCCGTAATGGTAACGGCCCGCGACGCCGTTCCACTTCTTCCAGTTTGCTGGGAAGACCTTCTTAAGGGAGGTGAACCAGCACCCACTTTCCTTGCTCTCTTTAGGGCAACAGTTTTCTTCTTCCTCTTAAAAGTTGGCTCCTGGGACAATTCAGTTGAAGCTTTCCTCTTCTGGGGAGGATTAGGAAGAGAATAATCATCCTTTGGAGGCACTACCGGCTCTCTAAGGATAGCCCTCGACCGTGGTGCTGCAGCTGGCTTAACGGCTGGAGCAGCGCTCTCCTTCTTACGGCCCTCCGGAACCTTTCACGCTCGTTTCGCAGAAGGGGTCCAAACCGAGTCCCCATTATCAAGCTCTGTTCACGATCATACCGGAGATGAAAGGTATTGATCTGAACATAAAACTTGGCGGCAGCATAGCACAGGTAGGTCTCGGGCATATCTGCGGACAGAGTGAAGGTTGCCCCCGTGCATCCGGCGTTGTAATATATCCAGGCACGCGCCCCATCAATTATGCTGCCTATTGACTCCAAATGCGGGCTAGCATTTCCCAAAAGGAGCTGGCTGTAACCAAACTGTCGTTCGAAATAACTCAGCAGGTATGGCTCCAGATAGACATGGTTCATGTTTCTGAGCACCAGATGCAACGACCTAATAGACTGAATCCAGTAAAATGCCCCAGCAGTCAAGCTAGTGGTATGAACTCCCTAATCTACTAAGGTACCTCCTGTACTGCCACTGACAGACGGAGGGGATACCCTGAAGAACTCGTAGTTCTGCAAGAAGCTTAATGCCCTTCTGCAAGCGGGTACACCAGTAACGGTCCAGTCTGTACCACAGAATCTGTGAAGAAAGGCGTCTCCCGCCAAAGTGTCCGCCGCTGGCCCAGTGCATTAGCAGCCACCCCTTCAAAAAATGATACGAAAGTTTGGTCCGGGCGAAGTTGGTTCTGCCGTCAGGAGTCACCGCATTTCTACCAAAATCCCATAGTCACCGTTTAGTGGCACAGACCATCGCGGGAAGCAAGGCAAGCCGGTGTCCGAATACCAGCTTCACAGCAGGAAGTATTATGATCCAGCTCATCCTCTCAATAGTCCCTGAACCCCCAGGGACTATACAGTCATGAAGCCAGATCATCAAGAAAGCTGCCAGCACGGCTTTCTCCGATAATGGATATTCAGCTTGACGGAAGTAGTGGCCAATCAGAAACTCCTCCTCAGGATCATCACTGTCCTCAGCATCCATTGTATCATAATCTGCCATCCGGACTTCTATCTCGGACATGGTCATAGGTTTTAAAATCGAAAAGGAGGCCGGATCCTCTCCTTCTCCTTGAACGAAGACGTAGCCCGTCCAAGCTCTTGTGTGGGGATTGGCCCCCTCGGTCCTTCCTTTCTTGTTTATCCTATGGCAGATGAGGAGGTGGCAGAATAACTCCTTATATACATCCATCATCTCGGGGTTCTCATTCTCTAGGTCTCGGAGCTCTTCATCACAAGGTACGTACTCTTCATACGGCTCTGTGCCCCAAGTAAGCTTCGACACTTCCTATATCTCGTGGAGAGCCAATCCCATCTCCCCGCCCGGAGTAAAGAAAGTACAAATGTGAAGGTTGTATAACTCCGCCAAGGAGACAAACATCGACCAGTTGGCCTTTACGCCATATTGTGCGGCCCTAATAGCATAAAAAAGGCCAACAGTCTTCAAGATGGCTTCATACGTAGAAAGCACCCAGTCAGTGAGGTTGCTCCAGAATGAAATTGGATACCTCCAGCCTTCCATCCACATCTTTCCTACGGGATATGATATATCCCTCGATATCATCAGATTGCAAAGCATATCGGTAGCATAATAGTGGAGGTCAGTCGGGATGTCGTTTATTACGGCAACATGTTGCAACCCCCTCGTAGAGTAAGATGTAGAGCCCCTGACATACTTGAAAGTATCCTTCTTCCGATCTCCCAAGTCGAACTGTATTCTTTCAGAGATGACCCCGGGGAGCTCTGGGTTAGCTCCCATTTTATTTGTCGCTGTACGACTAAGACAGTAAACGCAGACAGAGGATACGGACGCTCTATCAACGATAGCCATATCCTCTGATTGTTCAGCCTGACCACCAGTGGGCTTCTCAAGCGTATTGTCTCACCATCTTTGAACCCCACACTGTCACCGAACAGGAAGTACGGCTTCTTGAAATGACATGCCTCTCCGAGCAAGAGCTTCTCGTCGTTAATCATCTGCTTCAGGAAGGTCTTATCATGTTCAAGAATGGCGATCGTCCGTTCCGTAGGCTGGTTATGACCGATCTTGGCCAGAACCTTTCTGACCATGTTGGTTATGAGGCTTATGCCAAGGACTTGGCAAGCAGAGCTGAAAGAGTTTCCACCAAGTTTTGGGACAAACATGTCAACTGCAAGGGCAGAAGAGAAAGTCAGACTCAGGATCTGCAGAAAAAACTAAGTGCTGGAGGAATCCTATGCGCCCAAAGGGCTATGCACCAAAATGATCATGTGACCAAACAACATATGGGCGCATAAACATACAAACAGCATGTGGGCGCATAACATGCAGCATCATGTGGGCGCATAACACACCACAGTGTGGGCGCATACTTCTGTGGGTGCATATGAATGCTCACATAAATATGTTACCTTGGGCACATGCGCCCAGGCAGAGGAAAAGTCTGAGCGTCGCAAATTAATGTTCAAGACTTTGTTTTGAGGCGTAGCCTCACCCAGGATCGGGTCTTGGACTAGCGAGGACACTGTCGCAGGAGGAGAGCCACTCGGTGCAGCCCCCTTGTCCTTCGCATATCTCTTATGGAACTCTTCAAATTCCACTCTGATGAATCTGTCAGTTCAGATTTTCGAGGAAGATCTCAACAGCCATCTCTCTGACGGTCTAGCCAAACTCTATGCGCCTAAAGAGAGAGCTATGCTATGCACCCACTGCATCACAAGAAGACGGTCTATGCTTCTTTCAAAGTATTTCGAACTCGTTCAAGTATCAAAAACTTTGAAGGGGGTCTTGTAGAAGCATGAAAATTTCAGCAACCTTGACAACAATGCGCCCAAGCCAGGGAGTAATATGTGCCCAAGCCAAGGAGACATATGCTCCCAAGCCAGGACAGCCCACATGCGCCCAAGTCACCAGAGGAAGCTATGCGCCCATGTTGATGGCATACATCCCATATGCGCCCACTGTGAACTTCTCCAGAAGGGGGCGCATAGACCTGTTTCAGGCTAGGTGCCCAAGCCAGGATAGCCTCCAACTCGGTCAAACCCACGATCAATCATGAACCGAAGTATACGGCCCGGTCAGTCTCCACGAGCAGTCGTGCACCGAAGCATGCGGCCACATAAACCCCACGATCAACCCACGATCACGCAGTCTGCATGCACCTACACTATATGTGCCCAAAGCAGGACTATGCACCCATATGAAAATCAGTGTATTTTTTCATATGGGCACATAACATCATTCCAGTACGAAAATGACTATAAAAAAGGGTCTCATACCTCTTCAAAACACAGAACGGAGAGCATTTCAAGAGCCAAATTGTTGTCCTTCTTGCCAGTGAGTCGAGAGTCAGCAATTTTCTTAGGTTTTCTTCCACTTTTGTAATCGAAGTGTCAACGGAGTAAAGGAGCAACTGCCGCTCGATCTCCATCGTCCATTTCCAAGAATTCTTTTTGTATTCGGGGATCCTCAGCACAGGATCTCTCAAGCGTACTCGATTTGTGATGCCTTGCGCCAATAAGAAAAAATAATATTTCTTCTTCTTTTTTGTGTATTTCCACAGCCTCATGGTCAGTTGTCTCAGTCATCAACACCAGCCTCGACAACTAGGGCTTTGACTATTAGAGATATTAGGAGGGCAACCACAGTTTTGATGGTTCAGCACTCGACACTGACATACCCTCAACAACTGAGGTAGAAGCAATCTTTCGCAATGGGCTGCTCTTATTGTTGGAAGCCTGGGCACTTGGTTTTAGAGTGTCGTAGGGCACAGGGGTTGTGCTTGGCTTGTGGGGAACCGAATCACAAAATTGGGTCATGTCCGTATAGAGCCAGATCATCTTCATCAACCCTAACCAATCCATCAGTTAGGGAACCAGCACCAGTACAACAGCAACATCAGCAGTACCAGCCTTCGAGGTCGTTACAGCCTCGGGCTCAACAATATGCTCAGGCCCAAACTCAGATTCAGAACAGGTAGAGAGGTCACCAGCAGTGGGGACCAGCACCAAGAGGACAGGGTCAAGCTATAGCTCTGATCGTGGCAGAAGAATTGGCATCAGGTGAGTTGGTGGCAGGTACCATTCTCGTCAACTCTTTTCCAGTATCAGTATTATTTGATACGGGTGCATCGCATTCATTTATGTCTTCACGATTCACTACACAGATAAGACTAGAGCCCGAATCATTATCAGTAAGTGTTACGCTCCAGAACCAGAATACTGGCAAGTAGGGACGGACCAGGCCAGCTACGTATACCAAAGTACTCCAGTACTCTGAAATAACGTATAAGCTGTATAGATGGGGGTTACTACTACAAGCCAACAGTCGATCCTAGGTTAAGCAATCCTAGGTATCTCAATCACAGGCACTAAACAATGTACAAGAAGTAAGATCAACTGGAATATAAAATAGTAAAGCGTCCCAAACTATCATATATCAATGATCATGAAGCTAGTAATACAGAGTAAAGACTAGCAAGAGTAATAGTCATACATGATAAGCTCTAGCTATAGTCTAGAATACGCAAATCATGTTCTGGCCCATAGGCTAAATGTCAAGTCCAAAACACGAGCTAAACACGTGCTCGGAGGCTAAACGCCATAAAAGAATAATGTACATAACTAGTGGGAGAATAAAATAGAAAACCCACTAAGGTACTCTGGTGCTCTGGATAATCACCAACGAGTGGAAGGTACGGAAGATCCTCCGGGCTCCTCTATCAGATCTGGCCAAACAAAACCAGTGGGGTCAGACCCCCAATAGCAAGTACCACAAAGGAAGCCAAACTATGAACTAAAATCAGCATGCAAGTCATAGCAACGGATAGAGACAAAATTAAGTAAAAGCAAATCGAGACTCGTGCGCTACCAATATACTTATCCCGAGAATAGGAAAGACAATAAGTAAAGCAACATGTAGCATAAAGTAAAGGACATGTGACGTAATGTAAACTGTGTACATGTAAGGAAAAGGAAGCATATGAACATGAAAGATAAACTAGACATGTGAGCATGTTAGATAACTGGAACATGTAAGAGAACTGGAACATATGAGCATGTTATGTAACTGGAGCATGTGAGCATGTTAAGTCCATATAGAACGACAAATGATTAGATGACTTAGAAACTATTCTGGAACCCAAGTTACAACCCGTAAACCAAACAAGGATCGGGTTTGTAACTCTTCTCCTGAACAGAACTTTAGTATCTAATCATTTACCGGCAAAAGTAAAGCATAAACAAGGATGTACTGAAAATAAACAAATCCGGACACTGCCTAGACAAACTAGACTAGACTGAACTCCATACAATAGTCACGGCCAAGCAATGAGTACGGCTTTATACATTAGCTAACTAGGGTTATCACAATCCTAATTACTAACAAATACAAGTCTGAGAATTCCAAGTCCGGTTACCTGCCTGCTGCCACCTATTGGTCATGCCGGGATGTGATTACAGGTGTGACTTTGTGCTCCCACGCGACGGTGAAGCTGGGAGAGTGCTCATCTCGACAGATAGCTCCAAACCCTTAAATTAAATGTTATAACGACCTAGACCAAAGGCAACAGGTAACTGGGAAATCCTTCCCACCCATGTTCTAATGATCAATCTAGTTATATAATCCTTACCATTTTCTTGGATTCTGGGTGTGGCATTCCGCAGAATCCATCCTAGACATGAGCATGCAAGACTGGACAATAACGAGAATGTGCACCATAATAAGCCACAACAAGAAAATATAATAGACAAGAAGCCAGGAGTATGCTACGACGAGCCACTATCAAGGAGCAAAACATGTACTGGAATCAAGAGTGCGCCATGACAGACCACTATCATGTAAGCAAAGAAAGTCATGTACAAGAGTGCACCACGACGGGTCACTATCTAGTAGACAAAGAAGGCATGGAAATAATGATCATAGCTTGTAAGAAAGAATCTATCAAAGACATATCATGGCATATGGAGAAGAATAATTAAAGCTAGGTACATTTCATAAAATGATTGAACATGTGCTAGTGTCAAGTGTATATAGGGTGTACAATTATTTTCTAACTATACAAGATCATCTAACCATGTTAAGAAATCATTACACTCGAAGAACATATCAAAAATGGACAAAACCGGGCAAAAACGGGCAAAAACAGACTAAAACAGCATAAAACGGCATACCGGCAGTATACTACGGCATACCGGCGGTATACTGCGGCATACCGGCGGTATACTGCGGCATACCAGCGGTATACCGGACTAAAGATAGAAGGTTTCTGGTGCAAAAAATGGCATACCGGCGGTATACTGCGATATACCGGCGGTATACCGGTTTTTCAAACAGCAACAAAATTCAGAATTTTGCCAAAACTTGTTTCGGCCATAAAAACTTCATTTTAAATCAAAATTCGGATTTTCAAAAGTCAAAATTGAATAGAATTGAATTTCTTACAAAATGGAAGTATTAGTTTTCACAAATCAAAACATTTGATAGATCAATACCTCAAAATACTCCCAAACAGAGGTTCTCGGGACACCGAAACGGGTTCCGATTGCCACCAAACTTAAAATCCATGATATACAAACTATGTGAGGGCCTCATATATGTATATATGACTAAGATCCATGATGGTAACACTAGTATCACTCTTGATACCAAGTTTTCTACTAAGTCCATATTGGGTTTTAACAGAAAATCAAAACCTTGCTTAAACAAATTTTGGAAACATGCATATATACGAGAATCATAAGGAAAATATATTTAACAAAATAAGTTTGGGAAAATTCTAAGCATTTAATACCAAGGGAAAAAAAATAACAACAAAACAATATGGTTCATGGATTTGGCAAGATGTACTTGCCTAGGTTGAGCTCCAAGCCTAATCTTATACTCCTCATCCTAGGGGGATTAGACACCACACCCAAGGTCTCAAGGCAAAGCTCTTGGCAAGCTCCAAGGGGGAGAGAAGGGAAGAAGAATGAAGAGAGAGTGAAGAGAATGAAAAAAGAGAGAGGAGAGAGAAAGTGAAATGGTATATATAGAAGGGAAAATTAATCTTAGCCGTCGGATGGTGATCCATGTGAATATCTAAGTCAATCCTAGCCATTCAAACAAAACCAATTATCCATTGGGTAATAGGGTGCATCTATACTATTCACGAAAATATCTAAATACTATTCATCAAAATATCCAAAACACTATTCACAAAAATATCGGAAACACTATTCATAAAAATATCTGAAATCGAAAATATCTAAATTATGGAAAATCTGTCTGGACGGTATGCCGTCGGTATACTCCGGTATACTAGCGGCATGCCGGCCAAGGAAAAATTTATAAGTTAGGAAAATTTTTAAAGTATTACGAAAACCAAGAAAATACGAAATATACTACAAAATACGTATCTGTATATAAATACCGATACTGTGAGACGAGTCTCACAACTCTCCACAACTTAAAAATAAATTTCGTCCTCGAAATTTCCTAAATCTAGTCAAGCATGAAAACCAAACCAAAGAGCTGGAAAAATCATATCAATCAAAACAAAGCATGGCATGTTGGTAAGATAAAGACAACAGTAATATAAGTAAATGCGTAAGCAGTAACACAACTATAATCAAGAAGGGATGGAGGCATATGAATAAATATGTCTCCTGAGTCAGTTGAGTAGGAGCAGGCCTACGCTGACTCCACAACTTAGATAAAAGTCGATTCTCAAAATAAGCCGGTACCAATGACTTAATCCAAGGCATGACTCTACCCAGGACGTATCTTCGTAGTCGATACCAATGAAGTTATCACATGCCTCGACTACTAAGACAGAAGAGTGGGACGAGAAACTCGCCAAATATGCATAACCCAAGAGATAAATAAGAGTGAAAGCAGAATAGGACAATACCTACCACACGACCATCCTCGGCCAAAACCTGCTCTGACATACTAAACTCTGCCTGCCTATGCCTCGGAACTGCTGCTCTAACCGACTGCTGCTAAAATGGTACCTGAGCCATATACTGCTGGACTGCCGAGGTAGCCGGCGAAGCTGGACTCTGGCAGGACTGACCCTGCTGGCCGATCAGGCTGAACTGACACATCTGCCCTCGGATCATCTCTGAACTCTGCCCCTGAATGTTGAGACTGATCCTCCATAACTGGCCTAACAAAAGATTGCTAAGCTGCCATCGGCAAAACCCAAACAAGCTGATCGGAAGGATTTAGAACCGTGCCCTTAAAAGTTAAAGGACACAAGGATTAAATCGAGAGAACAGGAAGGATCAACGATCAAGGCAGATATTAGATTAAAGGATCAGAGATATAGAATAACACGAAGGATATCAATAAAGAAGAATTGTGACTGAGATATCTAAACATCAGTAACCCCCACAGATCTGATAAATCAGACCTTGCATGGGCCACCACTAAAACCTATGTCACGCTCCAGAACCAGAATACTGGCAAGTAGGGACGAACCAGGCCAGCTACGTATACCAAAGTACTCCAGTACTCCGAAATAACGTATAAGCTGTATAGATGGGGGTTACTACTACAAGCCAACAGTCGATCCTAGTTTAAGCAATCCTAGGTATCTCAATCACATGCAGTAAACAATGTACAAGAAGTAAGATCAACTGGAATATAAAATAGTAAAGCGTCCCAAACTATCATATATCAATGATCATGAAGCTAGTAATACAGAGTAAAGACTAGCAAGAGTAATAGTCATACATGATAAGCTCTAGCTATAGTCTAGAATACGCAAATCATGTTCTGGCCCGTAGGCTAAATGTCAAGTCCAAAACACGAGCTAAACACGTGCTCGGAGGCTAAATGCCACAAAAGAATATTGTACATAACTAGTGGGAGAATGAAATAGAAAACCCACTAAGGTACTCTGGTGCTCTGGGTAATCACCAACGAGTGGAAGGTACGGAAGATCCTCCGGGCTCCTCTATCAGATCTGGCCAAACAAAACCAGTGGGGTCAGACCCCCAATAGCAAGTACCACAAAGGAAGCCAAACTATGAACTAAAACCAGCATGCAAATCATAGCAACGGATAGAGACAAAATTAAGTAAAAGCAAATCAAGACTCGTGCGCTACTAATGCACTTATCTCGAGAATAGGAAAGACAATAAGTAAAGCAACATGTAGCATAAAGTAAAGGACATGTGACATAATATAAACTGTGTACATGTAAGAAAAAGGAAGCATGTGAACATGAAAGATAAACTAGACATGTGAGCATGTTAGATAACTGGAACATGTAAGAGAACTGGAACATATGAGCATGTTATGTAACTGGAGCATGTGAGCATGTTAAGTCCATATAGAACGACAAATGATTAGATGACTTAGGAACTATTCTGGAACCCAAGTTACAACCCGTAAACCAAACAAGGACCGGGGTTGTAACCCTTCTCCTGAACAGAACTTTAGTATCTAATCATTTACCGGCAAAAGTAAAGCATAAACCAGGATATACTGAAAATAAATAAATTCGGACACTGCCTAGACAAACTAGACTAGACTGAACTCCATACAATAGTCACGGCCAAGCAATGAGTACGGCTTTATATATTAGCTAACTAGGGTTATCACAATCCTAATTACTAACAAATGTAAGTCTGAGAATTCCAAGTCTGGTTACCTGCCTGCTGCCACCTATTGGTCATGCCGGGATGTGATTACAGGTGTGACTTTGTGCTCCCACGCGACGGTGAAGCTGGAAGAGTGCTCATCTCGACGGATAGCTCCAAACCCTTAAATTAAATGTTATAACGACCTAGACCAAAGGCAACAGGTAACTGGAAAATTCTCCCCACCCATGTTCTAATGATCAATCTAGTTATATAATCCTTACCATTTTCTTGGATTCTGGGTGTGGCATTCTGCAGAATCCATCCTAGACATGAGCATACAAGACTGGATAATAACGAGAATGTGCACCATAACAAGCCACAACAAGAAAATATAATAGACAAGAAGCCAGAAGTGCGCTACGACGAGCCACTATCAAGGAGCAAGACATGTACTGGAATCAAGAGTGCGCCATGACAAGCCACTATCATGTAAGCAAAGAAAGACATGTACAAGAGTGCACCACGATGGGTCACTATCTATTAGACAAAGAAGGCATGACAATAATTATCATAGCTTGTAAGAAAAAATCTATCAAAGACATATCATGGCATGTGGAGAAGAATAATTAAAGCTAAGTACATTTTATAAAATGATTGAACATGTGCTAGTGTCAAGTGTATATAGGGTGTACAATCATTTTCTAACTATGCAAGATCATCTAATCATGTTAAGAAATCATTACACTCGAAGAACATATCAAAAATGGACAAAAACGGGCACAAACGGGCAAAAACAGACTAAAACAGCATAAAACGGCATACCGGCGGTATACTGCGGCATACCGGCGGTATACCGGACTAAAGACAGAAGGTTTCTGGTAAAAAAATGGCATACCGGCGGTATACTGCGGTATACCGACGGTATACCGGTTTTTCAAACAGCAACAAAATTTAGAATTTTGCCAAAACTTATTTAGGCCATAAAAACTTCATTTTAAATCAAAATTCAGATTTTCAAAAGTCAAAATTGAATAAAATTGAATTTCTTACAACATGGAAGTATTAGTTTTCACAAATCAAAACATTTGATAGATCAATACCTCAAAATACTTCCAAACAGAGGTTCTCGGGACACCGAAACGGGTTTCGATTGCCACCAAACTTAAAATCTATGATATACAAACTATGTGAGGGCCTCATATATGTATATATGACTAAGATACATGATGGTAACACTAGTATCACTCTTGATACCAAGTTTTCTACTAAGTCCATATTGGGTTTTAACATAAAATCAAAACCTTGCTTAAACAAATTTTAGAAACATGCATTTATACGAGAATCATAAGGAAAATATATTTAACAAAATGAGTTTGGGAAAATTCTAAGCATTTAATACCAAGGGAAACAAAAATGACAACAAAACAATATGGTTCATGGATTTGGCAAGATGTACTTGCCTAGGTTAAGCTCCAAGCCTAATCTTCTACTCCTCCTCCTAGGGGGGTTAGACACCACACCCAAGGCCTCAAGGCCAAGCTCTTGGCAAGCTCCAAGGGGGAGAGAAGGGAAGAAAAATGAAGAGAGAGTGAAGAGAATAAAAAGAGAGAGGAGAGAGAAAGTGAAATGGTATATATAGAAGGGGAAATTAATCTTAGCCGTCGGATGGTGATCCATGTGAATATCTAAGTCAATCCTAGCCATTCAAACAAAACCAATTATCCATTGGGTAATAGGGTGCATCTACACTATTCACGAAAATGTCTAAACACTATTCATCAAAATATCCAAAATACTATTCACAAAAATATCGGAAACACTATTCATGAAAATATCTGAAATCGAAAATATCTAAATTATGGAAAATCTGTCTGGACGGTATGCTGTCGGTATACTCCGGTATACTAGCGGTATGCCGGCCAAAGAAAAATCTATAAGTTAGGAAATTTTTTAAAGCATTACGAAAACCAAGAAAATATGAAATACACTACAAAATACGTATCTGTATATAAATATCGATACTGTGAGACGAGTCTCACAGTAAGGCTCAATATACTTATTGGTAATAGTCTTATGGGAGTAGATAGAATCTTTTTCTCGTGTCGAATCGTAGTTAGAGGTAGAGAGTTTTTTGCTAGATTGATAGGATTTTCGATGGCCGACTATGTTGTGGTACTAGGAATGGATTGGTTGAAGGAGCAATATGCAAGAATAGACTGCCATGATTGGCAGGATTATTTTTGGTATTTCCGACGAAGAAGGGTTTTTATTTTCTAGAGGTAAAGTAGAACCTTCTCCACCAGTCTTGCGGATGGCGGTAGCAGCAGTAATTCAGTTTTCCAGGGTAGTAGAAGAATTTCTTGATATATTTTTCGCAGAGCTCCCAGGCATATCGCCAGAGAGAGAGATAGAGTTCACCATTGATTTAATTCTAGAAACGATACCAATTTTAGAGAGAGTCTATAGAATGGCACCATCAGAGTTGGAGATCATGTACAAGATGATTGAAGAACTCAGAACCAAGGAATTCATTTGTGCTAGTGGGTCACCTTGGAAAGCCCCGATGCTTCTTGTGAAAAAGAAGGATGGTACGTCAAGATTATGTGTTGATTATCGTACCTTGAATTCTGTAACAATTAAGAACATATATCCCCTACCAAAGATAGATGATTTATTCGATCAACTCAGTGGGGCAGTAGTATTCTCGAAGTTTGACTTGCAGCCGGGGTACCATCAGATTAGAGTGAGAGAGCAAGACATCCCTAAGACAATATTTAGATCTAAATATGGATATTGGGAGTTCCTCGTTATGCCATTCGGAGCGACCAATGCGCCAGCAGTATTCATGGATCTCATGAATCGCATATTCATGCCCTATTTGGATCAGTTCACGATAGTGTTCATATATGACATCGTAGTCTATAGAAAGAATGAAGTAGAGCATGAGCAGTATATTCGAATAGTCCTTCAGATTCTCAGAGAGCATCAGTTGTACGTGAAGTTTAGTAAGTGCGAATTTTGGCTTGATCATATTTCGTACTTAGATCACATCATCACCAGAGGTGGAGTGAAAGTGGACCCCCAGAAGATAATAGCTATAGAGACATGTCCAGTACCTAGCACCGTCGTAGAAGTTCACAATTTTTTAGGATTGGCCGACTATTACCGATGATTTGTGTCAGGCTTTGCTCGAAGTTTAGTACCATTGATGCAGTTGACCCGCAAGGATGTGCAGTTTTCTTGGACAGCAGAGTGTCAGAGTTTATTGAAGAAGTTGAAGCAAGGATTGATGATGGCATCCATTCTCACGCTTCCAGATGGGAGTAGAGGATTTGTAATTTAATTTGATGCTTCAGACAGAGGATTAGGATGTGTCTTAATGCAGCATGACAAGGTAGTAGCTTATGCATCACGTCAGCTTTGTGATTATGAGAGGAACTATCCAACCCATGACTTGGAGTTAGCAGCGGTAATTTTTGCCCTTAAGCTTTGGAGGTATTACTTGTATGGAGATCAAACAGAGATTTTTACCGACCACAAGAGTCTTAAATATGTGTTTACCCAGAAGGATCTTAACAAGCGTCAGAGAAGATGGCTAGAGTTATTAGTGGATTATGATATCAACCTGTAGTATCATCATGGAAAGGTCAATGTAGTTATAGATGCATTGAGTAGAAGAGCAGGAGTTTATTTTCTAACAGCACAGCCAGAATTATTAGCGGATCTTCAGAAGATAGAAATAGAGATAGTTCTCCTTACCAATATGGCATTGATGGCCAGTATGCAAGTTTAGTCTAATATAGTTGAAAGGATCAAGATAGCTCAATCAACGGATTCTAAGCTTCAGTGGATTAGGACAGAATGTGAAGTAGGACGAAGAGAAGAGTTATGCATTCACGAAAATGGCACGCTCCGACATGAAAGGCATCTTTGTGTACCCAATGGTAACATTAGGCAGAAGATCATGGCAGAGGCTCACAGTTTATAATATTCAGTTCATCCCGGTGGTACGAAGATGTATCATGATATCCGTCAGCATTTCTAGTAAAATGGTATGAAGAGGGAGATAGCTCGATTTTTTCTCGTTATTTAGTTTGACAACAAGTTAAAGCTGAACATCAGAGACCAGCTGGACTTCTTCAACCTTTACCAATCCCAGAATAGAAGTGGAAGCATATCACCATAGATTTTGTAACTGGGTTACCTAAATCCCCAACTGTGAGAGATTCTATATGGGTTATAGTTGACCGACTCATCGAGGTAGCTTATTTTCTCCCTTTCAGGATTGGTCAGTCGATGAATCAGCTAACAGAGATGTATCTCAGACAGATAGTCAGATTTTATGGAGTGCCAGTCAGTATCGTATCGGACAGAGATTCAAGATTTATATCATACTTTTGGCAGAGTCTTCAAAAGAGTTTGAGAACTCATTTTAAGTTTAGTTCAGCTTATCATCCACAGACAGATGGTCAGTCGGAGCGCACGATTCAAACTCTTGAAGATATATTATGATCATGTACACTTGACTTCGATGATTCGTGGAAAGATCACCTACATCTAGTGGAATTCTTCTACAATAACAGTTTTTAGGCCAGTATCTTGATGGCACCGTTTGAGGTACTGTGTGGCCAAAAGTGCAGATCATCTTTAGCCTGGAATAATATAGACGAAAGGCAGATGCGTGGTCCAGAAATGGTTTGCAGACTATCGAGGTGGTCAGACAAGTTAGAGATCATCTTCGAGTTGCACAAGATCGTCAGCACCGTTGGGCTAATTTTCATTGGCGTCCTCTTGAGTTTTCTATCGGTGACCTCGTATTTCTTAGGATCTTGCCTACTCGTGGCGTCATTCGATTCGGCGTACGAGGAAATCTTAGTCCTAGGTATATAGGGTCGTTTGATATTCTCGAGTGAGTAGGTGATGTATCGTATCGTATCGTCTCGCTCTTCCACCATCGTTGTATGAGGTACATGACGTATTATATGTATCCCAATTACGATGGTACATCCCGGATCCAAGCCATATCCTTAATCATTCAGAATTGGTTGTTGGTACCAACCTTTCGTATAAGGAAATGCCCGTATCCATATTGGACCGAAGGGAGAAGATACTCAAGAACATGACTATTAGTTTAGTCCGTGTTGCTTAGGGTCATCACTATTTGGGTGAGTTAACTTGGGAACATAAGGATAATATCCGATCTCGATATCCACACATGTTTGAATCATGAGGTATAATGTCTTCCTTATGCCTTATGCTTTTAACTCATTGCTTGCATGAATGATTGGTTGATTAATTGCTAGTCGTAGATTGCATGTGATTATTGTAGCTTGCCCCGACATCTCTAGCCTCTTGATTAAATTTCGAGGATGGAATTATTTTAAGGTGGGTAGAGTTTTTTACTTCCGTTTTCTGTTATACGTATTTTTAGTATACGTGTATGGAATTCTGGCTTTTGTCAGGAGACCCGTATTTTGACTTGTCTTGTTTAGCCTAGTCTTGGGTTAATCTAGCCTTGGTTTATTTGGTCTTGGTTCATTATGGCTTGACTTGGTTTATTTTGGTTCATCTTGGCTTGGCTTGACTTGGTTTGGTTTTTGTGGTTTGAGATGAGTATGTTGGTATATATGTCAACCACTCTATCTCTCCTCCATAGCTCTTCATTTATTTTCTTTATCTTCTTCATTACTCCTCCCCAACCACCAAAGAAACCCTAGGCAAGTGCAACTTGTTTCATGATGGATCTCAAATTTTATTGTTCGATTGTCTTCCTTGCTTGATTCTAAGCCTCTTTAGAACTTGGAGATTTTGGTTTTGATGGTTACGTTTTTGTAGATCTAAGTTTATAGTTTCTTCAGTTTTTTTGGTTTTAATTTCTTAAACTTTATAATTTTCAAAAACTAATGGTTCCATGTTGTAGAGAATTCAATTTTATTCAGTTTAGACCTTTATTTTGCCCAATTTTGAGTCCTTTAGCCTAAGTTATGAACATTGGAATTTTCTAAAACTCCATGGCCAAAAGCTTGCTGGTAGGGACGACACATCGTGCACCTTGCACCTCGCGTACCTAGTGCGTACCTCGTGCACCTTTTGGTCCGCGCACCTTGCCTCTCTCTCACCTTTTGGTCCGCGCACCCTGCACCTCGTGCACCTTTTGGTCCGCGTACCTTGTACCTCGCACACCTTTTGGTCCGTGTACCTTGCATCTCGTAAATCTTTTGGTTCGCACATCTTTTAACTCGAGCACCTTTTGGTCACGCATCTTGCACCTCGTGTACCTTTTGGTCCGTTTACCTTGTACCTTGCGTACCTTGTACCTCGCCCACCTTTTGGTTTGTACACTTTTTGGTTCGCGCACCTTGCACCTTGCGTACCTTGTGCAACTTCCACCTCGGGCTCCCTGTGCACCATATACCTCGTGCACCTCGTGCACCTTACACCTCGTGCACTTTGCACCTCGTGCACCTCGTATACATTGTACCTCGTGTAACTTGCACCTCGTGCACCTTGCAACTTGTACACCTTGCAAACTCGAAACATGAAAGTTGTAGATCTTTGTCTTGGCTTCAAGAATCTTTCTATCTCACTTTAATCAGAGTTCATATGTGACTTATAGTTTTAATCACATGGGTGTTCTCGATCTTCTTTGCATATTTTTTCTATACTTGGCCTAAACTGCGATGACCCGACTTGACACTTGATAGTCTTGAGATGGTAACTTGAACTTGGTCACGCTCCAATTCCGTAGAATCGATAATCGTCCCCCGGACGTGATACCGTACGAACCTAAGTTGCGTTCGCACAAGGCATAGTCATAAGGTTATCCTAAAACAACATCGAGAATACGGCACAGAGTAAATTAAACACATTATATGTAGAGAAACATGAGCTTTATTGATAATGAACATCATACTACAGACTCGATACAAAGGTTGCCGCACGGGCTTACAAACTGACTCCATTACAAAATGAACGTCGATGAGATTGTCGTTCCATACATCACACCCCTTTATACCACCAAAGTATGCAAACACCTAGGATGGGGGAGAGACGAGACATCTCATGTTGGACAGTCGCAGGGTCTTCAAAAAAGAATTCTTCAAGGTTTCGCACGCACAGACGAAGCTTCAAAATGCACGAACACTGCCTTCAATCACGCGGCATGCTCCTCCTGATTTATAACACCTGTAGAGAGCGAGGATCAGTACAATCAATGTATACTAGCGAGTGGTTAGTTAGTTTCCATGCTCTCATTTGGTTCAAGAATTTAAGTGAATCTTGCAGTATATTTAGTAATTTTTTTAGCCATCCTAGTCAGTTTCATGCAAGCAGTTTAACGAAACATAAACAAGATAAATTAATGCTATAACTTATCCATGGCAGAGCGTGTCGTGCACATAAAACTTACCAATGCCTTTCCTGCCATTTGATATCAATTCATATTAAGTATATGATGTGGAGGTCACTAGCATTAACTAGCCATCCTGGACATAGCCTAGTTAGACAGGATCCTTTCAACGCAAGTAGTGAGCTCCGTTGTAAGTCTCATAATTATCCATTGCTTAAACACAGCTCGGCTATACCGTGTTTCTTCCTAGGATAAAGCGGTCCCATGGCCTCGGGTTACCGTTCGAGGAAACAAACGCCCTTGTATACAAGTTGTCCATGGCCGTGCTAGACTAAACTAGTTATTCAAGCATGGTTTAAGTTTCTTAGCAACTTACACAAACTTGGCGTATTTCGCCTTGTCATTTTGCATTGTACGTTTGTTGATTCATTTCCTTTCTTCGTTTAACATAGTTTGATGGAAAGCATATTATAAACAAGCATATGAACAGTTCTATGAAACGCAGTTCTATAGTCCATATACGTGAAATGTCATGCAACGGTTTATTAGAATAAGCCTTTGTTTTGTTGCATTTACAGCTTGGCATAACGTATGCTGGTATAGATAATACATTGGAGAAAGGGTCGAGGGAAGAAGGGTCAGCCACTCACCTTAGTCTTACTTGAGACGAGGAACTGGTTGGTCACGCTAGACGTCGCCAGCACGATTACCTAAAATCGTACAAGCTACTGACTAGAATATATATTATTCAAGGAGTTCGATATGTAAATACGATTTTGAAATGCAAGCCATGAAAACATTCATGAAAACATTCACGAAAATGCATTCGGAAAACCAAAGCCAAAACCAACGCAAGTGTGGCATGAAAAACAGAACAACGAGAGGTCTCTTCCGACTCAGCCGTAGAGTCTATCCTTGAGGCACAACCCGCTGAATATGGGACTTGATTCCGAAGAAGCCTTCCCATCACAAGAAAAAGATCTTAATTCAATGGTTTTCGTTCGATCGATTCGATCGATCCCGATCTATCGGTCCCGATCAAATCGATAGCGACAGTGTTCCTTTCTCGTGCACCCGTGGATGAAGAACAGGGCACGATGTAGAGACAGGATACTACAAACTTGACTTGGACATGATAATATAAACCCGTTTTGATAAATCTTCATAAGTGGTCCGTCGAGGCATACTCCAGACAAGTACTCTTGACATGACAAGTAACCTGACATGACATATATAATCTTGAAAGGGTTGTTGCGAAAGCTACCCTGACTTGCTAAGTAACTCTTGTTTTGACACCGTGGTTGACTTTCTTGATTGTGCCTGTACAAGCTACATGTCTCGTCTTGAATCATGTCTAAGACATGGATTCATGGTTACCACAGTCAGGAATTCATAATGAATCTTACTAGGTTAATGACTAGATTGATCAATGTAAAAGCATGAAAAATATGGGGTTTATACGGATCACAACTGACCGTATAAGTACCCTGGAATAGATTGACCAGCATAAAGAAGAGCCGCATGACAGACTCAGTACGCCCCCTTGTGGCCCATCTTCACTAGACTGACTTTTGAGCCGCTGAGAGAATAGTTACTTATGCGGCCAAGCTGATTAATCCTTCTGATAAAGTTGACTCTGGTCTGATAAAGCTGAAAAACTCTGGCAAAGACTGACAGCTCTGACAACTCTGACACTCTGAAAAGAAGATAAGATATGATTAGACTGGATATGAGACCCGAGCCACATGAACCTTATGCAACTCAATCTATGTATGTCATGCGGCCAAGGGTAACTGCAATCCGAACCGCATGAGCTTTATGCGGCCCAGAATATAAGAACCTATGTGGCTCAAAAGTCTCCAAGCTACATGCAAAGTCTTATGCGGCCCAGCATGGCCGAACTCTGAAGGGCCTATACGGCTCAAAATAACTCAAGCAAAACGGTCCTATCTTGCGATGAGACACGTGGCAGGCTGACCAAGTCTCAACTACCCAGATTCGCTACAACAAAATCTCAACAACCTCCACCAGCTGGCAGCCCGAGACCAAGTCTTTAGGCGCTGTGAGAGACACATGGCCACGTGGCCCTTTATGCGGCCCAAAAAGCTGCTACTGTAGAAAATACTATAAATAGCAGGGTATTACACCTAGGCAAATGGTTGGAAATCTAAGTCTGGTAACCTACGAAAGATAATTTCTTCGAGAGCAAGGAGCACGCCAGATAGTCCAAGGAGTAAGGCAGAGTTGCTACACTTTCCCGAGCCTCTATCGTCACCCCCAGAATCAAAACTAAAAAATTGTACTTAGATTGTCTCCTAGGCTTTCTTTCTAGGCTTTCTCTTGTACAAGCGAGTTTGCAATCAAGTTTAATTCATCTGTAATTTGTTGTACTTGATATTTAATGGCAAACACAATGGCAACTCTGCTGAGGACATCCTTCTCCTCTGATGAGAAGATGGTGACGCAATCTGATGTATCCAAGCTCGGCTCCACGCAGCAAATGCTCGTGGTTCTATTTGACCAACGAGCATTCGAAGAAATGCTCTCTGAAGGAAGCACCAGGTGGAGAAGGGGCGGCCATAGAGAGCCCACAGCATGTCGAAGCACAAAACTGTTGTCCCCGGTCAGGTTCTCGAAGAAGCTCCTTCTGCGGCCCAAGATGGTCATCAAGACTCTCCTGCGGCCTTGCTGCCGACAGCAGATAACCTCACTGTCCCCAAATCTAGTAAAGAAAAATACTACGATGCTAAGTTTTTGGGGGCACAAGAGAAATCTATGCCGATGAGGAAGAGGTCAGATAAGAGAGATGGGCATATGACTCATGCGACAGCCAACTCTGGCCGCAGGCAGATCGCCCATAAGGTAGCCAACTCTGACCGCAGGCAGATCGCCCATACGGCAGCCAGTCCTGGCCATAGAAAAAGTGCCTCATACGGCCCTATCAGAAGTTATGTATTCGACCGTCTCTCATGCGGCCCCGACTCCATGCGGCCTATTGAGAATGTGGGATGTATCAATCTGGACTCTTTTTACTATGCACCTTCGGGTGCTAAGTCAAAGAAGTCTAGGACCGTACGGGCCCAACAAGCCCAGTCAACAGTCCAAGTTGCTGACCGTCAGCGGGCACCGTTAACTGTTATACGGGCTTCTGATGGAAAGTTATACAAAACCACCCGCGTCCAGTCCTCCAGGGCTAGCGGACAGGGTGGGTCTCAAAAGTCTCCCTCCAATGATCGAGAGCAAGTGCTTTTACTAGCCTCAGATCAGGGAGCAAACATGATACCTAACACCCGTGTGCACGGGATACCCGAGTCCATAAATGGGAGGCAAAGGTAGATCAATCCGCTACCGACTTGCGAGAGGTGATTACTCACAAACGTAAGGAGAAAAAAGCAACCTTGGAGTGCGATGAGCCCCTTTTGGGACGTCATTGCACCCAAGTCATCACCAACTGCTGCTGCAACAAGTCGGCAGCACCTGAAGATCGGCAGTCCGATTTCCAATGGCTACATCAGCCAGCACCTTTCCAACAGCAACTTCAGAAACATGTGCAAATTCTGGGCGACGAGGAATTTTCTGTCGCCTCTTGTAATTCAACCCGGAAGGTTTTTTTCCGACAAGGAAGGAAAGAAAACAAGCTCTTCCAGCCCGACAATCTCCGCCAGCATTGCAAGGAAACTCACATATGGAGGACTGCCACCGATAACCACAGGGGGTGTCTACCTAGGCACTCGATCCAAAAAAGAAACTTCCAACACCTGGGGGTGCATCCTTGACCTTCCTGGGGGTAGATGAGTCCGGGGGTAGCATTCCCCTCAAAGTATGCGATAACCCGATGTTCCAAGAGCATACACAGGGGGTAGCGATCCACTGGAATTAAGGAACATACATGGACGTTTTTGAGGATGACCGCCCTCGCCAAGACAATGTGACTTCCTGCACAGGAGGTAGCACCCCTTCCGAGTCCGAGAAAGAAGATATTCTGATAGTCCCCGATGATTTTTTGGTACGGAGGTACGACACAGAGAGCACCTCTGCTACGGTCCCTTCCACCTCTACCCATGTACGGATAGTCTTTATGGCCGACGATGATCATGAGGCGCCTACTGACCGAAAATGTCTATAAGTACTTGAAGCCATGCTCTTATCCTTGGTCAAGGCAGTAGACAAAATCAAAGCTGCCTTGCTAGCTCAACCAGCAAGGACGCCTGGACAAACAAGCTTGGGACCCGCAGTTAACGTGGACTCCAACACAACCGCTCCTCCCTTGGATGACAATCCTCTTAGAGCCTCCGCTCCATCAGCTGCAGATGAAGCCAGGGAAGCAAGAAGGGAAGTCCAGGAGCTTCGGGCAATGTTCAATGCCTGAGACTCCTTTCGGGACCTCAGAATACGGTATCTGTATCCCGTTGCATGGAAAGATATACCTTTTCCACCATGGTACAAGCCGTTTCATATCTATTCATATAACGGAAAGACCTCTTCTAGTCGGTACATGACTTACTTCAAGGTCACAACCAACCACTTGCCGTATAGTGACGCCATCCTCACACGATTATTCATCGGAGCATTCGAGAGGATAGCGTTCGACTGGTATCGCAACCTTCCTGACAACTGCATCTACTCTTTTGACGGCTTCAAGCATATGTTCCTAGAATGATTCTACGAGGTGGGACATGATGTGACAATGTCATCCCTCATGGACGTCGTTCAGTGAGAGGGAGCTGACAAGGAACTATATCGAACGGTTCTGCCAAACTGCAATGAGATTGCCCCAAGGCAATCCCGAAAGCTCCTTGATCGAAATCTGCCAAAAGAAGTTGCTTCCCGTAATCAGCCTTTGGATGGGTGAAGATCAGTTCAGGGATTGGACGACCTTCATCATAAGCGCCACCAATGCGAAGGTAAAGTTAAAGAAGGCTCACCAGCTGGGATTACACATCCCAGACCGAGAATTCAAAAGCAAACGTCCTGGTACCACCTCCAATAACAACAGCACAGACGCCACCTCCAATAACCGAGACAACAAAGGCAAATAGGCCATGGTCACTGGTACGACCAAGAAGCCTGAACAAAAGTAGACAGAAGCTTAGTGGCCCCAGGTTAATTACTCATTCGAAGATAGGCATGTCAAGCCTATCTTCGACATGCTCTTGCAAGGGGACAGGATCCAACTCCCTCCACCAAGGCGTGAGCCCCGAGCGACAGAGATGGAGGACCCAAAATACTACCATTTCTACCGCTATGTTCATCATGCCACTCACGAATGCTTTCAATTAAAGCGGTACATCCAAAATCTTATCGACTCCAAAGCTCTGTCGCTAGACATTGAAGAGGTTACCATGGCGACAAATATGGTGTCAATTCAGTTCGGCGACTTTCCTCCAATAAGCACTTAAGACAGGATAATATCTATCCCCCGGGCAATGATGGAGGTTACTAATATTTCCCCCGTCAGGGACCAGACGACTGGCTTGGTACCTCTCACCACGTCACGAGGAGAGATCATTTGGGTGCACCCCGATATAGTACCCGAAGTCACCCAGGCGACATCATCTCCAGCCAACAAAAAGAAGGGCAGAAAGTTCAGATCCTGCCACACAATTTCAACCGAAGCTGAGGAAGCGGCAGCCATTGTTACCCGGTCTGGGGCACAAGTCCAGCCTACTCCGGTTAGTTCAATTGAAGTCCCTCAACCGGCAACGCTGCCCGCCACTGATGTTTCGGGGCCATCTCAGCCTCCATCAACAAACAAGGCCAAGCCGAAAGAAACCCGTTTCGACAGGCCACTCCGTAAAGATGCACCTCAAGGGCTGGAGAGACCTTACAACATTGACATATTAGCACAACTGGCTAATATGCCGGCAAAGTTGTCGTTATACGAGCTCCTAAGGCTCTCCAAGGATCTTCGTGTCGCACTAAGCAAAGCGCTCCAGAATCCTGACGCTTACTTACCCAGGTCAAACCTACAAGGGAAGACTCTCGGCGGATCTCCAGGGCAGCGACAGTGTGGATACAATGCCCAACATCGTATTCACCCCACAGGACATGCTGGTCAAGACCAATATGCATAATCGCCCCTTGTACTACACTGGATACATAGGCGACATCAAGGTGGATCGGATGCACATCGATCCTGGCTCATCGATAAGCATCATCTCCAAAAGCTTGCTTCAAGTCCTCGGTATCCCTATGCACCGGCTAGCTGTGACCAACACCGCCATTAACGGTTTTAACTTAGGAATGAGCTATCCCTTAGAAAAGATCCAATTGAAATGTCAGATCGACGACCTGAGGACATAGATTACCTGCTACGTCATAGATGCAGACACATCCTACAACATCCTCCTGGGACGTCCGTGGATACATGACTATATGATCGTGCCATCCACCCTCCACCAGTACTTCAAGTATGTCAGTAAACACGGCTTCGTGAAGACTGAATTTGCCGACATCGATCCCTTCAAAGGGGTTGAGTCTTATTACTCTTCGGAGGCTTGTCTATATGACGAATCCAAGAAACACGTAACTGACGAACCGGAGGCCATCACAGGGCCAGAAGAACCCTTAAGAATTTATCTCCAAGCCCGTAAACCGGGCAAAGCCGCACCCCTTTCGTAACTTTGCATAAAGAGGTGCCAGGTTCCCCCACCCCAGCTGCACAGTTAGAGTCGATGGTCATCCGACTCACAAGGACTAGCCAAGAACCCGTCATAGGGCCGATAGTGATCCGATTGCCAAAATCCAATCGAAAGGCCCTCTGGGGAGCCAATGGTGATCCGATTGCCAAGATCTAGTCAAAAGCAATCGGAAGACACAAAGTCCCCTGCCGAGCCAATTATCATTCGTCTTCGCAAGACGAGATGACAACCAAGTGTCGATCCGACACCCTCAGGCAAGCCAATACCACAAGCTGAACCCTTGGTGGTCAAGTTGCCCAAGTCAATGCCCTAACCACCAGTCACGCAGGGGGTAGCTGAAGAGGATATAGAACTCGCGAAGTATCTGGTTGCAAAGGTGGATAGTCCCTCTCCCGATGATGTAATCTCCGTGGTCAAAATTCCTTATTTCATCAATAAGAGGTTGTCATTGAACTATCCTGAGTGTAATAAACTCAATCTGATGTAAACTACGGGACTCGATCGGGACATTAACCTGCACACACAGGTGACAACCGTCCATACCACGAACCGACTTGCTCCTATTAAAGATGCCTACTTCCTAGTCCCAGGTAGAAGAGAAGGGGATCACATGATCATCTTTGGCCGAAAAGAAGGACCTCAACCCTTCATGTCTCAAGAGTTTGATCTTGAACCCGATACTGGGAGACTACCGCTCTACCAGCATAGTCCCCGGGCCAAGTACTTCATGCAAAAATAGGGGTACGATATGGAGACTACCCCAAGTATGAATTACGACAGCGGTCGACGATCGCCTCTGCAGCTGTCAACTCCGTCTGGAAAACCTCGAGATTATTACGGCAAATTCTTGAAGAAATACCATATCTAAAAATATGCTGGTACTCCCTCAAAACCATCAAATCTTCCAAACTATCTAGTTATGTACACCAAGTATCGCTGAACTCACACTATCATATCTCCCTGAGTGGCGAATCATGTACGATGATACCTCTGAACTCACACTCTATCGTATCTTCCTGAGTGGCGAGTCATGTACGATGATACCTCTGAACTCCCACTCTAATGCTTTACCTTACCGAAGTCTGCGCAGTTTTTTACTATCTCTGAGCAAACTTCTCGGTCCTGATTATTATGTGTCACGTCCATATTACCTCTGGTACCGATAATCTTTCGGCTTAATACTTGTACCCAACCCAGGATAAAAGACATGGTGTTAAGACCACAAAACCTACCACGTCCATATTACTCCTGTTGGTTTTGTCTCAAAATCTATTACTCGTACCACCAGTGTGCAGAAGAGTAATAGGTCCACCAAAGTTTATTCTTGATTATCGTGTATCACGTCCATATTACCTCTGATACGATAGTCTCTTGACTTAACACCTGTACCCAATCCGGGATAAAAGACATGGTGTTAAGACCACAAAACCTATCACGTCCATATTGCCTCTGTTAGGTTTTGTCTAAAAATCCATTCCACCAAAAACTACTCCTGATTGTCGTGTGTCACGTCCATATTACCTCTGATACTGATAGTCTTCCAACTTGACACCTGTACCCAACCAGGGATAAAAGACATAGTGTTAAGACCACAAAACCTATCACGTCCATATTACCTATGTTGGGTTTTGTTTAAAATCTATTACCCGTATCGTCAGTGCGCAGAAGGGTAATAGGTCCACGAAAGTTATAGAGATTTTTTACTCGCACCATCGGTGTACCAAAGAGTAGTAGGTCCATAAAATATCATTTAAATCTATTTTCTCGCATTTCCAGATGCACAAAAGGACAATAGGTCCACAAAATGTCCCCCAGTGGGATATCCTTTACAAGCACCACCAATTCCACTAACAAACAATAGAGCGAATGTATTCTATTTATTCAAAATTAGTTGCATTCGTTACATCTGGAAAAAAAGGGGGGCGGAAGAAAAGGCTACTACTCATCAACAACGCACAGTTTGGCAAGAATGTCTTCCAACTGTGCAGTTGAGCGCCCAATTCTCAGTCTGGCTCGGCGTTCAGCTTCCTGGGTTAGCGTTTCAGCATCCTCAAGATGTAAATGGGCCTGCAAATTTTCCTTTAATTTCTTCATTACACCCTCTAGGACGACAGAGGCTCGTGTAACCTCATCAGTCTTCTTGCAGATCTTCTTTTTTTCTGACGAGTGGCTTGGATTTCAATCTCCAGAGATGTCAGCCTAGCTTGGAGCTGAAGGAGCTGCTCGTTCGTTTCGGTTATAGCACGAACGGTGGTCTTCTCACGAGTCAAGCGAATATTTTCTTCTCGACTTAGCTTGTCATATTTGAGAGACAACTTATGGAGGTCCTTCTCCAAGGTGGGCTTGGTCGTCTCCTGTACAGTCTTCACCTTTTCCACGAACTTTATAAGGAAAGCACGCTCCTGCTCCACTACAGCAGACACATCGACTTGCCACAGTTTTTGTAACTGGATTAGTCGTTGATCAGCCTCTGCCAGCTTATGCTCCAAAAGAACGGCCGTCCCTTCTCCACCTGGAAGCGCCTTCACTAGGTCAATCTGGCCTTGGGCGCAACCACGATAAATGAAGTCCCTTCCCTTGAAGTAGCTTCAACCCCCGTTTTAGATGACAGTGGAAGCTCTCGACTATATCCCTCGACGATTCGTCTAGATTCTTCAAAGAGGACGGCATCGAAGGAATGTCAGCCAAGGAAGATGAAGGTATGTGAGAAGAAGGCATACTGGAGCTTGACGACCTTGTCAAAAGGGAAACAAACTCTGAGCGTTGAGACTCCTGCATGGCAGCAATCTTCTCTTTCGCAGCCCAAAGGAGTTGAAGACTAGGCAGAGTGGAAAGTTCATTCTCCGGGGAAGGGGCAGCCTCCATCGATCCCGTATCTACCAAAGAGGTTGAAGGAGCTGAGACCTCTGTGCTCAATACGATGGATGGCCCCTCAACATAAGCGGGAAGAGGAGAGGGGACAGTTCTTACTTGAACCAGGTCAGCCCCTGGATCCTCTTCTATCCCTTCTTCTGCGGCCACATCCATCCTCGGTAGCGAAGAGGCATACCCTATAGGTCCAGAACAACCGACAATCAGCTTGACCCGAAGAAGATGGAGTTAAAGCGAAAAAATCTCCTCATTTGTAAAAATTTAACATAGCTTACCAGAGACAGAGGGCGAAGACTGGGGCTCAATCGAAGTAGTCTCAGCTCCTTCCGCCGCTTCCTATCTTCTGTGAGGTTAATAGTGACGCCCGAACCATCCATACCTGCCTCCTCAGCCTCTGTTGCTCTGGGCGAGGACGTAATTATATCAGCACCAATTTGTGAGGACCCTATAGTTCTAGGGTCAGATCCCAAAGCAGGAAATACACAGGCAGCATCTGATGGTTGAAGGTTTGCTTTCGCGGATGCCTGCAAAGAAGAGCCTTCAGATACCATTCCATGAACAACATTAGGGTTCGTCGTAAAATAACTTACCCTCGTGCTGACTTCAGTATCACTACCGATTTCCTCTACGGCAGGCCCATGGAACCTAGCCGCCACTCGCTTCTGGGAACGAGACCTCTTAATGACAGAAAGTTCAGGCCTGCTTTGTCTATGCGGAGCCTCGACGCAGGAGAAGGCACGCGCACCGTCAAAGGGCTTACAGAGGGCTGGAGATCTTCGGAGTTATCTTCCTCCTCCTCCGTACTGTCAGAGTCAGAATCAGAGACTTTTCTCTTCCCCATCCTCGTCCTCTTGCGGGAGTCTCTCGGTCGCTCCTCCAATTTTGTACCGACAATAAAACTGGTATGGGAATCAAAGTCGTTGGAAGACGCATTCACGGATACTGACGAAGGGCCGCCATATATACGATATATCCCGAAGTCCCGGCGTCAGGAAGGATGAAGCTGGCCTGCCTGTAGATTGCCGAATAATAGTGTCAGGCCCGAATACTATCCAAGACTCTTCCCTCGAAACCCAGGCAAGGATTAGGGTTATTCAAATATAATTGGCTATACCCAAATTGCCGAGAATACCGGCTGGGTAAATATGGCTCTAAGTATACAACATTGCGGTTGTGGTACACCAGATGCGAGGGACGGATGCTCTGTAGCCAGCGAAACAGCTTTTCAGACAGGGCCTAGGGTGCAACAGCACTATCAAGGTGAACGTATCACATCTCTTCTGTAGCAAAAGACAGGACCGACACAAAAAAGAAATATTTATCCACCCGCACAAGAGCGGCTCGAAAATCGAGAAAAGTAGTACAGTTCCAGGGCATGTCACAATAATGATAGATGAAGGCATCATCACTTGTCGTATTACCCTCTGGGCCAGGCCGCATCAGAGAGGGGCAATGCATCAGCAGCCACCCCATTAAATAATGATACGGCAGCTCGATTCTGTTGAAGGGTTTCGTAAGTTCACAGGCGATGACTCTCCACGTAAAAATACAAAGACCCCGATGGATGTTGTATACCATAGCGGGAAGCAGAGCCAACTTGCCTCCAAAGACCAGCTTTACCGCCGGAAGTATTAAGTTCCAGATGATCCTCTCAATCGAACCGGAGCCCGTCTAGATGACACAAACCCTTAGCCATATCATCAGGTATCCGTCCAGGATGGCCTTAGCAGACAGAGGCTGGGTATCATGACAAAAATAGTTAAATGTGTCGCTCAGACTCCCAAACCTGTCACCAGCAGCTCGGGCCCTCTTGGTGCTTTGCACTTGAGCACCACTTGTTATAGAGATTGGAGACTCCTAATAGCAACCCAATCGAACGCGCTAAGGTTAAAAAGATAACCAATCCAAGCCTTGGTATGAGGAAGGTTCCCTTCCGAACTATTATTTTTCTTGGATATTTGTTGACAGGTCATAAGCTTCATCTCCCCAGGGCAATTTTGACATGTCATGCATCTCGTGAAGCACAAGCCCTATCTCTCCCCCGGGAGTAAAGAAGGTCCCAGTACGATAGTTGTACATCTCGAGCAATGTTATAAATAACTTCGGGTTCATAAACAAGCCATAGCAGGAGCCCCTAATGGCGTAATAGAGGCTGATCCGTCGTAGGGTGTCCTCATACTCCGCCAAGATCCAAGAAGTCAGATTAACCCATGGAGGGGAACGATGCTGCCAGTTCAGTAACGACAATCTCCCTGCAGGGTATAACCCTTTGTGAGAAATCCGATTCAATAAGGTATCAGCCTCGAAGAATAGCATGTTAGGCTTTAGTTCGTTGATGAGATTACCAGGAGCCAATCCAATGACAGAGTAACTCATTGTTTCCCTTACTGCAACCACTGACCGTATGAGGTTATTAAAACGGATATGGCCCACAAAGATCCCCCGCTGATCCAGAGTTAGAGAACCTGGCATCTTCCTCTCAAAAGGCACCATATTGAAATCTGATAGGGGAAAGTAGCGGTCCATTAGGGGTATGTGAATCGCTTCCCCCTGAAAATAGAAGTCCCAGCTCTCAGATGTCTCTATGATGCTCAGGTCTAAAATAATTAGGGCATCTCCGAACAAAAACATAGGCTTCAGATGAATGTCATTCAGTTGCCCAGAGTTTATCATGCTAAGTAAAAAGAAGAAGGATTGGTTTTGGATCTCCCTCAATCTGTCTTCAGGTTGATCTCGGGTAATCTGAGTTGACACGTCTTGGATTATCTGGTCAAATCTCACATCTAACGCTGATTGGGCATATCATATCAAGAGTTTTCCCAATGGATCTATGGGCAAGGTCACTGCGAAGGACAAAGCAAAAAAGTTGTTAGAAGAAAACCAAGTTCATTTTTCAGCTGTGGCCTGGCCAAACAGGATCTATGCGTCCTATTTATGAAGGATGTGCATGCGACTTAAGAACATGAGATGCATGCGGCTCAATCATACAGTTTTGTTAGGCAGTGCTCATGCGGCCGTGTCAGGAGGCACTTATACGGTATAGTTAGGGGACACTCGTGCGGATTAGTCTTGAGTCACTTAGGTGGTTTAGTTATACAGTATTCATGCAGGTCGATCAAGGAATCACTTATGCAGTTCAGTTATGAAAAATTTATGCGACCTGGATAGGGTCAATTATCATGCAACCCAGTTACGAGGCACCCATGTGAGTCAATAACGCTTATGCGGCTCAGCCCATACGGCCCTATCATATCATGCGGTCTAATAAAATAAGGGCTCGTATCGATCATGCCTGACGCATAGAGGCGACACATGACAGGCCAGCGCATAAAATATGTGATATGGCTATTCGAAAAATTAAAGTCATCGTCTTCCCACCGTCTTTACCCTTGATAGGGGGTGCACGTCATGATGAATCAAAGGAGAATCCGTAGCTCTCGACGGAGAGGCAGGTCCTTTCTCTTTGGCCGTAGCATCAGACGACTTGGAAGCTTTTGGAGCCATGGTTAAACAGAAAGCACTACAGGGACAATAAAGATGAAGGAGAAGCAGGTGAAGGAGAAAAATCTTTTCCTCCGAATGACCCATATTTATAAGGTTTTTTGAAAGTGTGTCGTTTCAATTCTCGATCCCATTAAAGATAATGATGACGTTTGGGGATTTTTATCCTTAGTAACCGTCAGCTTTATCTCGAAAAAAGAGCCCAAATCAAAAAAAATCAAGCCATTAAATGTAGCAGTGACAGCTGGCAGACAAGATCTTCCTGCGGCACAAGATCTTCCTGTGGCCCGAAAGCGTCCATGCGGCCCAAAATGTCCATGCGACATGACGTCTCTCTTGACTCGAAGATTTTTTCTGTGGCTTGATATACGTTTATGCTTCTTATTCAAAGTATTCCAAATTTGTAATTTGAAAACTTTGAAGGGGGTCGTATAAAAGCATAAAAAATATGGAGTTCATACGAATCATAACTGACCGCATGAGTACCCTGGAACAGATTGACCCGCATAAAGAAGAGCCGTATGACAGACTCAGTACACCCCTTGTGGCCCATCTTCATTAGACTGACTTTTGAGCCGCTGAGAGAATAGTTACTTATGTTGCCAAGCTGATTAATCCTTCTGATAAAGTTGACTCTGGTCTGATAAAGCTGACAAACTCTAGCAAAGACTGACAGCTCTGACAACTCTGACACTCTGAAAAGAAGATAAGACATGATTAGACTGGATATGCGACCTGAACCGCATGAACCTTATGCAACTCAATCTATATATTTCATACGGCCAAGGATAACTACAATCCGAACCGCATGAGCTTTATGCGGCCCAGAAAATAAGAACCTATGCAGCTCAAAAGTCCCCAAGCTATATGCGGACCAAGGGAGACTGCCTCATGAGTCTTATCGGCCCAGCATGGCCGAGTTCTGAAGGGACTATGTGGCTCAAAATGACTCAAACAGACTGGTCCTATCTTGCGATAAGACACGTGGCAGGCTGACCAAGTTTCAACTATCCAGATTCGCTACAATAAAATCTCAACAACCTCCACCAGCTGGCAGCTCGAGATCGAATCTTTGTGCGCTGTGAGAGACACGTGGCCCTTTATGCAGCCCAAAAAGCTGCTACTGCAGAATACACTATAAATAGCAGGGTATTACACCCAGACAAATGGTTGGCAATACGAAAGGCAATTTCTTCGAGGACGAGGAGCGCGTCAGATAGTCCAAGAAGTAAGGCAGAGTTGCTACACTTTTACGAGCCTCTATCGTCACCCTCCGGAATCAAAACTAAACAATTATACTTAGATTGTCTCATAGGCTTTCTTTCTATGCTTTCTCTTGTACGAGCAAGTTTACAATCAAGTTCAATTCATTTGTAATTTCTTGTGCTTGATATTTAATAGCAAACACGATGGCGACTCTGTTGGGGATATCCTTCTCCTCTGATGAGAAGATGGTGACGCGATATGACGCATCCAAGCTTGGCTCAATGCAGCAAATGCTCGTGGTTCGGTTTGACCAATGAGCATTTGAAGAAATGCTCTCTGAAGGGAGCACCAGCCCATTGTAGAAGCAAGCCAACCCAAAGAGAGCCCACAGCATGTCGAAGAGCAAAACTGTTGCCTTCGACCAGGTTCTCGAAGAATCTCCTTCTGTGGCCTAAGACGGTCATCAAGACTCTTCTGCATTCTTGCTGCCGATCGCACATAACCTCACTGTCCCCAAATTTAGCAAAGGAAAATACTACGATGCTGAGTTTTTGGGGGCACAAAGGAAATCCATGCGGACGAGGAAGAGGCCGCATAAGAGAGATTGGCAGATGACTCATGCGACAACCAACTCTGGCTGCAGACAAACTGCCCATACGGCAGCAAACTCTGGCCACAGACAAATCGCCCATGCGACAGCCAACTCTGGCCGCATGCAGATCGCCCATGCGGTAGCCAACTCAGGCCGCAGACAGATGGCCCATACGGCAGCCAGTCCTGGCCATAAACAGAGTGTCTCATGCAGCCCTGTCAGAAGTTCTGTATTCGATCGTCTCTCATGCGGGCCCGACTCCATGCGGCCCATTGAGAATGTGGGATGTATCAATCTATACACTTTTTACTATGCACCTTCGGGTGCTAAGTCAAAAAAGTCTAGGGCAGTGCGGGCCCAACAAGCCCAGTCAACTGTACAAGTTGCTGACCGTCAGCGAGCACTGTTAACTGTTATATGGGCTCCTGATGGAAAGTTGTACAGAACCACTCGCGTTCAGTCCCCCAGGGCTAACGGACAGGGTGGGTCTCAAAAGTCTCCCTCCAACGATCGAGTGCAAGTGCTTTTACTAGCCTCAGATCAGGAAGCAAACATGACACCTACGCACCCATGTGCTCGGGATACTCGAGTCCATAAATGGAAAGCAAAGGTAGATCAATCCGCTACCGACTTGTGAGAGGTGATTACTCACAAACGTAAGGAGAATGAAGCAACCTTGGCTTGCGATGAGCCCCTCTCGGGACGTCGTTGCACCCAAGTCATCATCAAATGCTGCTGCAACAAGTCGGCAGTACCAGAAGATCGGCAGTCCATTTTCCAACGACTACAGCAGCTAGCACCTTTCCAACAGTAACTTCAGAAATATGTACAAATTCTGGAAGACAAGAAATTTACTGTCGCCTTCTGTAATTCAACCCGGAAGGTCCTTTCCGACAAGGGAGGAAAGAAGACAAGCTCTTCCAGCCCGGCAATCTCTGCCAACATTGTAAAGAAACTCATATCTGGAGGACTGCCACCGATAACCACAAGGGGTGTCTACCTAGGTACTCGATCCAAAAAGAAACTTCCAACACCTGGGGGTGCATCCTTAACCTCCCTGGGGGTAGATGAGGCCGGGGGTAGCTGTCCCCTCAAAGTATGCGACAACCTGGTGTTCCAAGAGCCTACACAGGGGGTAGTAATCTACTGGAACTACGCAACAACATGGACGTCCCTGAGGATGACCGCCCTCGCCAAGACGATGTGGCTTCCTGCATAGGGGGTAGCACCCCTTTCGAGTCCAAAGAAGATGACATTCCGACATTCTTCGATGATTTTTCAGCACTGGGTACAACACAGAGAGCACCTCTGCGACGGTCCCTTCTACATCTATCCATTTACGGACAGTCTTTATGGCCGACGATGATCATGAGGCACCTACTAACCGACAACGCCTAGAAGTACTTGAAGCCATGCTCTTGTCCTTGGTCAAGTTTGTAGACGAAATCAAAGTTGTCTTGCCAACTCAACCAGTAAGGATGCCTGGACAAACAAGCTTGGGACCCACAGTCAATGCGGACTCCAACACAATCGCTCCTCCTTTAGATGACAATCCTCTAGGAGCCTCCACTCCATCGGCAGCAAATGAAGCCAGGGAAGCAAAAAAGGAAGTCCAGTAGCTTCGGACAATGTTCAATGCCCGAGACTCCTCTCGAGACCTAAGAATACGGCAGTCGTATCCCCGTTGCACGGAGAGATGTGCCTTTTCCACCACAGTACAAGCCGTTTTATATCGATTCCTATGACGGAAAGACCTTTACTAGTCGGTACATGACTTACTTCGAGGTCACGACCGACCACTTGCCACATAGTGATGCCATCCTCACACGATTATTCATCGGAGCATTGAAGGGGGTAGCGTTCGACTGGTATCGCAACCTTTCTGACAATTGCATCTACTCTTTTGATGGCTTCAAGCACATCTTCCTAGAACGATTCTACGAGGTGGGACATGATGTGACAATATCATCCCTCATAGACGTCATTCAGTAAGAGAGGGAGCTATCAAGAAACTATATCGAGTAGTTCCGTCAAACCGCAATGAGATTGCCCCAAGGCAATCCCGAAAGCTCCTTGAATGAAATCTGCCAGAAGAAGTTGCTCCACGTAATCAGCCTCTGGATGGGTGAAGATCAGTTCAAGGATTGGACGACCTTCATCATCAGTGCCACCAATGTGGAGGCAAAGTTAAAGAAGGCTCGCCAGCTGGGATTACACATCCCGGACGGAGAGGTCAAAACAAACGTTCTGGTACCACTTCCAATAACAACAACACTGACAGCACCTCCAATAATCGGGATAACAAAGGCAAACAGGCCCTGGTCGCTGATTCGACCAAGAAGCCTGAACAAAAGCAGGCAGAAGCTCAGTAGCCCAAGGTGAATTAACCATTCGAAGATAGTCATGTCAAGCCTATCTTCGTCATACTCTTGCAAGGGGACAGGATCCAACTCCCTCCACCAAGGCACAAGCCTCGAGCGGCAGAGATGGAGGACCCAAAATACTGCCATTTCCACCACTATGTTCATCATGCCACTCATGACTGCTTTCAATTAAAGAGGTATATCCAGAATCTTATCGACTCCAAAGCTCCGTCGCTAGACTTTGAAGAGGTTACCGTAGCGACGAACATGGTGTCAATTTAGTTCAGCGACTTTCCTCCAACAAGCACTCAAGATGGGGTAATACCTATCCTCCGACAACGATGGAGGTTACTAATCTTCCCCACGTCCAGGACCAGACGAATGGCTTGGTACCTCTCACCACGTCATAATGAGAGATCATGTGGGTGCACCCTGACTTAGTACCCGAAGTCACCCAGGCGGCATCATCTCCAGCCAATAAAAAGAAGGACGGGAAGTCCAGATCCTGCAACACAATTTCAATCGATGCTCAGGAAGCGGCAACCGTTGTTTCCCGGTCTGGGGCACAAGTCCATCCCACTCCGGGTAGTTCAGTTGAAGACCTTCAACCGGCAATGCTGCCCGCCACTGATGTTCCAGGGCCATCTCAGCCTCCATCGGCAGACAGGGCCAAGCCGAAAGAAACCTGCTTCGACAGGCCGCTCCGTAAAGATGTACCTCAAGGGCTAGAGAGACCTTACAACTTTGACATATTAGAACAACTGGCTAATATGCCAGCAAAGTTGTCGTTATACGAGCTCCTAAGGCTCTCCAAGGATCTTCGTGTCGCACTGAGCTAAGCATTTTAGAATGCTGAAGCTTACTTAGCCCAGGTCAAACCTACAGGGGAAGACTCGTCGACATATCTCCAGGGCAGTAACAGTGTGGATACAATGCCCAATATTGTATTCACCCCACAGGACATGCTGATCAACACCAACATCCATGATCACCTCTTGTACTACACTGGATACATAGGCAACATCAAGGGGGATCGGATGCACATCGATCCTGGCTCATCGATAAGTATTATCCCCAAAAGCTTGCTTCAAGTCCTCGGCATCCCTATGCACCGGCTAGCAGCGACCAACACCGCCATTAGCGGTTTCAACTCAGGAAGGAGCTATCCCTTAGGAAAGATCCGATTGAAATGTCAGATCGGCGACCTGAGGACAGAGATTACCTGCTATGTCATAGACGCATACACGTCCTACAACATCCTTCTGGGACGTCCGTAGATACATGACTATATGATTGTGCCATCCACCCTCTACCAGTTCTTCAAGTATGTCAGTAAGCACAGCTTCATGAAGACTGAATTTGCCGACATCGATCCCTTCAAAGGGGTTGAGTCTTATTACTCTTTGGAGGCTTGTCGATATGGCGAGTCTAAGAAATACGTAACTGAGGAACTAGAGGCCGTTACAGGGACAGAGGACCCCTTGAGAATTCATCTCCAGGCCCATAAACTGGGCTTAGCCGCACCCCTTATCGTAATTTTGCATAAAGAGGTACCCAGTTCCCCCACCCCAGCTGCATAGTTGAAGCCGATGGTCATCCAACTCACAAGGACCAGCCAAGAACCCGTCATAGGTCCAATGGTGATCCGATTGCCAAAATCCAATCAAAGACGATCGAAAGACGAAAGGCCCTCTTGGGAGCCGATGGTGATCTGATTGCCATGATCCAATCAAAAGCAATCGGAAGACACAATATCCTCTGCCGAGCCAATTGTCATCCGTCTTCCCAAGACGAGCCGGCAACCAAGTGTCAATCTGACACCCTCAGGCAAGCCAATACCATAAGCTAAACCCTTGGTGGTCAAGTTGCCCAAGACAGTACCCTAATCTCCGGTCATGCAAGGGGTAGCTGAAGAGGATACAGAACTCGCAAAGTATCTGGTTACAAAGGTGGATAGTCCCTCTCCTAATGATGTAATCCCTATGGACAAAATTCCTTATAAGAGATTGCTATTGAACTATCCTGAGTTTAATAAACTCAATATGATGTATACTGTAGGACTCAGTCAAGACATTAACCTGTACACACAGGTGACAACTGTCCTTACTGTAAACCAACTTGTTCCTATTAAAGATGACTACTTCCTAGTCTCAGGCAGAAGAGAATGGATCACACGATCATCTTTGGCCGAAAAGAAGGTCCTCAACCCTTCATGTCTCAAAATTTTGATCTCGAACCCGATACTGAAAGACTACCGCTCTACCTATATAGTCCTCAAGCCAAGTACTTCATGCAAAAGAAGGGATACGACATGGAGGCTACCCCAGGTCTGAATTATGGCAGCGGTCGGCGATCACCTCTGCAGTTGTTAACTCTGTCTGGGAAGCCTCAGGATTACTACGGTAAGTCCAAATGTGGCCTTGGTTATGTTACACCAGCAACTACGCCCGAGTGCTCCGATAAGGAATACGAGTGGCATTCTTACTCATCCGAATCACCTACATACGATTTTGATGACAATATTGGAGATATGTTCAGGCAGACATTATCTGTCAATATGGCATCCGCTGACATTGAAGAGAAAGACGAGGATCTAATTGAACTTCATGATCCTTCCACTGAAGATGAGGTCATACAAGTTGACCTCGGTGATGAATCCTCTCCAAAGCCAATCTTCGTCAGTAAAAGCCTGACAGACAGCGAGTGGAAGTTATTGTTGCAACTCGTCAGAGAGTATATCGACGTCTTTACCTGGAGCTATGAAGACATGCCAGGCCTAAACCCCGAGATCGTACTTCATAAGCTCAATATTCATCCGGATGCAAAACCAGTCAAGCAACAGCAATGGCGGTTCCGTCCAGACATTATGAACTCCATTGAAGCAGAAGTAAACAAGCTTATATCTAGCAGTTTCATCCGCGAGGAGCAGCACCCAGACTGGATAGCTAATATAGGATCAGTCGTCAAGAAGAACGGGAAGATTTGAATCTATATTGACTTTTACAATCTGAATGTGGCATGTCCTAAGAATGAATTCCCTTTTCCCATTACTGACATAATGATCGATAATACGTGTGGCTTTGAGCGTATGTCCTTTATGGATGGCTTTTCAGGATACAATCAAATCAAAATATCCCATGACGATGAGAAGCATACGTTATTCCGAACACCGATCGGCGTGTATTGCTATACAGTCATGCCTTTCAGCCTAAAGAACGTCGATGCTACATATCAACGTGCTATGAGCATCATCTTCAGAGATCACTTGCACAAGATGGTGGAGTGTTACGTTGACGACATCGTCGTCAAAAGCCGTTCCAAGAATGACCACCTACACGATTTGATAACAGTGTTCAATCTTATGCGAGCACACAATTTGAAGATGAATCCCACCAAGTCCTTCCTGGACGTATCCAACAGGAAGTTCATGGGCTTTGTCATCACTTCCCAGGGCATTCACATAGACCCCGATAAGACAAAGGCAATCCTGGAGATGAGTCCGCCGAAGAACCTCTGTGAACTCCGCGACCTTCATGGAAGACTAGCCTACATCATGAGGTTCATATTAACCTTTCAGGGTGATGTCAACCCTTCACACAGCTTATGAAGAAAGGCGTCTCTTTCGTATGGAATGAGGTATGTGAACGTGCATTTAATGACATTAAGGAATACTTGACGAATCCGCCAGTTCTGGTAGCTCCAGTTGTCGGAAAGCCTTTTCTACTATATGTACGAGCAATTGAACACTCCTTCGGCGCCTTACTAGCACAAAATAATGATGCGGGGTACGAACAAGCCATCTATTACCTCAGCCGAATGATGGTGGGGCCGGAGCATAGGTACACCGTGTAAGGAAGGAATGCCTTGCCTTGGTGTTCGCCATTCAGAAAACACGACACTATGAGTCAGGGCAGACCATCCATGTTATCTTGCGAGTCAATCCCCTCAGGGTTCTCATGACCAAGCCAGGCGCACTCAGTTCTCGTCTAGCCACGTGGGCGATACTGTTATCTCCCTACGACATGATCTTCGTTCCGTAAAAGGCTGTTAAAGGTCAAGCCTTAGCCGACTTTCTGGCAGCCCATCCAGGCTCAGAAACAGCCATAATCTATAAAAAAAATCCCAGATGAAGTCATAGACTCAAACACGACTTCACATGAAGACGTTTGGCGAATGTTCTTCGATGGTGCCTCAAGAATGGCGCCCCAAGGTGATATCGTCGCTGGAGTCAGGATAGTGTTAATTTCTCCCTCTGTATTGGTGGTCAACTGAGCATATTCTCTCACGGAACCCTGTTCAAAAAAAGTAGCCAAATATAATGCTTTGGTCATTGGGCTTTGACTTACAAAGAAGTGGGAATCAAATACCTAGAAGCATACAGTGACTCACAATTGGTTGTCAATCAAATCCGAGGATCGTACGAAGTTCACAACGCGGACCTGATTCCTTTTCATCAGACAGCAATTGCTATCATAGCAACCTTGGAGGGGTTCTTTATAGAACATATTCCTAGGCTCCAAAATATTGAAGCTGATGCCCTAGCAGGCCTCGCCACTTCTTTAGCGGTTCCAAATTATGCTCATCATCCAGTTGACGTCATAGGCCATGAGCTAGTCTGTCCCAAAATTAACGTTCAACCAGATACGAGTTACTCCACCTAGATAACCAATGATGTGCAAGACTGGAGACTCCCGTTCATCGACTTTACAGTTTACGGAATCCTGCCTGAGAATGTGAAAGAAGTAACTTCAATCAGAAGGCGTTCCCTCAGATTCTTCTATGACACGGAAACAAAAATGTTGTACCAATGATTTTATGACGGACTACTGTTAAGATGTCTGTCAAATGCAGAAGCCAAAGAAGCCTTATGCGAGGCTTACAATGGCATTTACGGGGCTCACCAACCGGGCCCGAAGTTGCATGACCGTCTCCGTCAGATGGGTTACTACTGGCCTACTATGGTAGTAGACGCAGTCGATTATGCAAAGAAGTGCAAGGCTTGTCAGATCCACGCAGATTTCATACATCTGCCATCTGAGTACTTGTACCCAACAGTGGCTTCTTGGCCATTTGAAGCATGGGTAATGGACATTGTAGGCCCAATTACCCCGACGTCGTCCAAAGGGCACCGGTTTATTCTCGTAATCACCGACTACTTCTCCAAATGGGCAGAACTTGTTCCGTTGGCAGAGGTAAAGACACCAAACGTGATCAGTTTCATAAAATATTACGTCATTTTCGTTTTGGACTGCCAAGGAGGATCATTCATGACAACGGTCCGCAGTTCGCAAGCCATGCCTTCTATCGATTCTGCGATAATAACCGAATTCAGAATGTGGCTTCAACGGCCTACAATCCGTCAGCTAATGGTCGGGCCGAAGCCTTTAACAAGACCATAATCAAGTTTCTCAAGAAGTTCGTGTCCTCGAACAAGCGCGACTGGAATAAAATTGGGCGAATACTTATGGACATACCGCACTACGAGTCGAACGGCTACGGGAAATATACCATTCTCTCTAGTATACGGGAGCGAGGCAGTTCTCCTATTGGAGACTCAGATCCCCTCACTTTATGTAGCCCTTACTTACCGGTTAACGTCGGACGATAACTACCGCCGACGGCTACAAGAATTGGAAGCGTTAGACGAGAAGCACTTGCAAGCTCAACAAAGCATCGAGATCTATCAAGCACGCATCTCTCGAGCCTTCAATAAAAAAGTCAAGTAGAGGACATTACAGTTAGGCAATCTCATCTTGGCTATTCGCAGACCGATGTTCATGACTCACAAAACCGTCGACAAATTCCAGCCCAAGTGGGAGGGTCCATACATCATCGAGACCGCATTCTCCAACGACACATACCGGCTCGCAAAACAGAATGGGGACTTACTCATGATGCCCATAAATGGCAAATTCCTAAAGAAATACTATGTCTAAAGACATGCGGGTACTCCCTCAAAACCATCAAATCTTCCAAACTATCGAGTTATGTACACTAAGTACCGCTGAACTCACACTCTATCTTCCTGAGTGGCGAGTCATGTACGATAGTACCACTGAACTCACACTCTATCACATCTTTCTGAGTGGTGAGTCATGTACGATGATACCTCTGAACTCACACTCTATTGCATCTCCCTGAGTGGCGAGTCATGTACGATGATACCTCTGAACTCACACTCTATTACACCTCCCTGAGTGGCGAGTCATGTACGATGATACCTCTGAACTCCCACTCTAATGCTTTACCTCACAGGAGTCTGCCCAGTTCATCATTATCCCTGAGCAAACTTCTTGGTCCTGATTATCATGTGTCACCTCTGGTACCGATGATCTTCTGACATAACACCTGTACCCAACCCGGAATAAAAGACATGGTGTTAAGACCACAAAACCTATCATATCCATATTACCTCTGTTAGGTTTTGTCTCAAAATCCATTCCACCAAAAGATTATGCCTGATTATCGTGTGTCACGTCCATATTATCTCTGATACCGATAGTCTTCCGACTTAACACATGTACCCAACCCGGGATAAAAGACACGGTGCTAAGACCACAAAACCTATCACGTCCATATTACCTCTGTTGGGTTTTGTTTCAAATCTATTACTCGCATCGCCAGTACACAGAAGGGTAATAGGTCCACAAAAGTTATCCTAATCTATTACTCGCACCATCGGTACACCAATGAGTAATAGATCCACAAAATATCATTTCAATCTATTTGCTCGCATTTTTCGATGCACAAAAGGGTAATAGGTCCACAAAAAAATCTTCCAGTGGGATGTCCTTTATCAGAAACACCAATGTTGTATTAGGCCCTCTAGTACAAGCACCATAGATATTACAAATAAAGAATGGAGTAAATATATTCTGTTTATTCAAAATCAGGAATACATCTCCAGTAAAGGATTACACTGATGTCCAAAAGAAGCAAAACACAAACTACAGCTAAAGACAGAGAGAAACACGAACATTTATTTTTTAGAAACAGTAATTACATGGCAACTCACGGATCTCTACAGTCAAGGATCATAGTTGCTTTGAGGCATATACCATTCTCTCAGCCATTTCACATACGAAAGATCTATTTGATTAAAGTCTTCGGCGAGGGCAGGAGGGTCAGAACCCCCAGTGCTACTACCCTCATACTTGGGCTCCTCCTTTACAGCAGTCTCAAGTTTGGGAGTAATTCCCTCCCTGATGGACGCCAGCTCTCCTTGTACCTCAATTTTTGGTATCACCTCCTCCTTAACAAACGGTGACTCTTGTTTGATGAAAGGAGGCAGCGTCTTCTCCTTCACAACGGTCTCAGCCTTCGGTATGGATGTTGTAAGAATCACAAAAAGAAGATAGTCGTATAAAGACAAAAGCGATGGGCTCTTTTTCGATCATGCGGCCTAGTCAGGCTGAGCCCATGCAGCTCGATTATGAAGGGGACGTACGCGCTTAATAACACATACGGCCCAGCCAAAACAGACCCTATGCGACCCAGTTATAAGGAGTGAGATGCATGCGACTCTGTTATGCAATGTTCATGCGAATTAGTTATGAGATATATATGCGGCTTCGTCATAAGGCATCCATGAAGGACAGTAGCGCTTATGTGGCCCAACCTATACGGCCCCATCATACAGAACCATGCAGTCCCATGAGATGGGAGGTATATCAATCATGCCCAAAGCACAGAGGCAATTTATGACAAGCCTGCGCATAAAATATGCGATATGGCCGTTCAAATTTAAGTCACCACTTTTCTACCGTCCTTAATCGTAACAGGGGTTGCACGTCAGGATAAACGGGAGGAGAGTCCGCAGCACTCGATGGAGAGGCGAGCCCCTTTTTTTTTGCCGTAGCATCAGTCGACTTGGAAGCTTTCAGATCTATGGCTAACCGGAACAGAAAGAGAACGAAGATGATGAAGACGAAGGAGAAAAAGTTGAAGGAAAAAAGCTATCTCCGTATGGCCCATATTTATAGCTCTTCAAAAAGGAAACAGATGAACGTCGCTTCGATTCTCGTATCCATTAAAGATAATGATAACGTTTGGGGATTTTTATCCTTAATAACTGTCATCACCGCTTCGATTCTCGTATCCATTAAGGATAATGATGACGTTTGGGGATTTTATCCTTAGTAACCGTCAGCTTTATCTCGAAAAAAGAGTCCAAATCAAAAACCAAATCAAGGCATTAAATGCAGCAGTAACAGCTGGCACAAGATCTCCCTGCAGCACAAGATCTACCTGCGGCCCGAAAGCGTCCATGCGGCCCAAAATGTCCCTGCGACACGACGTCTCTCCTGACTCGAAGATTTTTTCTGCGGCTTGATATACGTCCATGCTTCTTATTCAAAGTATTCCAAATTTATAATTTGAAAACTTTTAAGGGGGTCTTATAGAAGCAAGGAAGATATGGGGTTCATACGGATCACAACTGACCGCATGAGTACCCTGGTATAGATTAACCCGCATAAAGATAAGCCGCATGACAGACTCAGTACACCCCCTGCGGCCCATCTTCACTAGACTAACTTTTGAGCTACAGAGAGAATAGTTACTTATGCAGCCAAGCTGATTAATCCTTCTGATAAAGCTGACTCTGGTCTGATAAAACTGACAAACTCTGGCAAAGACTGACAGTTCTGACAACTCTGACACTCTGAAAAGAAGATAAGACATGATTAGACTGGACACGCGACCTAAGCCGCATAAACCTTATGCAACTCAATCTATATATTTCATTCGGCCAAAGGTAACTACAATCCGAGCTGCATGAGCTTTATACGGCCCAGAATATAAGAACCTATGTGTCTCAAAAGTCCCCAAGCTACATGCGGACTAAAGGAGACTACCGCATGAGTCTTATGTGGCAAAGTATAGCCAAATTCTGAAGGGCCTATGCGGCTCAAAATGATTCAAGCAGATTGGTCCTATCTTGCGATGAGACACGTGGCAAGCTGACCAAGTCTCAACTATCCAGATTTGCTACAACAAAATCTCAACAACCCCCACCAGCTGGTATCCCAAGATCGAGCCTTTGTGTGTTGTGAGAGATACGTGGCCCTTTATGCGGCCCAAAAAGCTGCTATTACAGAAAATACTATAAATAGCAGGAGATTACACCCAGGCAAATGGTTGGCAATCCAAGGCTGGTAACCTATGAAAGGCAATTTCTTCGTGAGCAAGGAGCGCGTCAGATAGTCCAAGGAGTAAGGCAGAGTTGCTACACTTTTTCGAGCCTCTACCATCACCCCCCAGAATCAAAACTAAACAATTATACTTAGATTGTCTCCTAGGCTTTCTTTTTAGGCTTTCTCTTGTACAAGCGAGTTTGCAATCAAGTTCAATTCATCTGTAATTTGTTGTGTTTGATATTTAATGGCAAACAACCGAGACTTATCGACTTCATTATTGAATATCTGTTCTGCGGTTGTGGAGAGAGCCACGAAAATCTGATTAAGATCCTATCACACTTAAATTAAGTTAGTAGATGTATTCCATTTTTTTACAATCGCCGTCAAATAACAATCGAAAGTATTGAATGGTTCGAAAATATTGAATGGTTCGATCCTGATCCATTTCACAAGTTGGACTACTTGACAAATAAAAAATTGTATTATATTTTAGGAATATTTAGCTTTAGGATCTCACATATATATATGGATATTAGGATTTGGGTTTCAGAATTGATCGATGTTAGAGTTTGGGTCTCGAAATCACTGTTCATGTAGGCTAATGAACGGTAATTTCGAGACCAAAATTCTAACATCGATCAATTTCAAGACCCAAACCCTTATATATATATATATATATATATATATATATATATATATATATATATATATATATATATATATATATTTTTTTTTTTTTTGACCCAAAACCTTATATATATATATATATATATATATATATATATATATATATATATATATATATATATATATATATATATATATATATATATATATTGGAAGAAGGTAATTCCATTGATAATAAGAAATAGTACAGGTACAGAAAATATTTAATCACCCATCAACATTTTGACATCATTATCTATCTTGTGGCTAACACCAATCTCAGATGTGATAATGTTTTCAAATATACGCCTATTTCGCTCTTTCCAAATATGCCATACTGTCAAGGCTAATCTGAGTCTAGCCTCCTTGAACCATAAGCTGTATTTATTGCGAAGCCTCTGTATGGTCTCAATAATATCCTCAAGACTCCTCGTTTGCCCATTTGTTATCAGCAGCTTGTGAGTTTGTGTCAGCCAGATCCTCCATGAAATAGCACACTGAAAGAACAGATGTTTAATGCTTTCCTCTTCTTGGCGGCACAAAACACATTCCACACTTGGGATGCTGATTCCAAAGCGTCGCAACCGGTCTCTGGTGGCCAACCGACCCTTCATAACTTTATACATACAATATTGTATTTTGCGCGATACTCCTTTCGTCCATATGAACTCAGTGTGATAGACTTTACTATGAACGGCTCGAGAGATATTGTATGCAAGTCGGTACTGTAAATCCCTAGTAGAAGATCCCATCCACTTCCATCGATCCTTCTCAATCAAGGCGTCAATTGTGGTGCGTTTGATAGCCGCACTAAATAGTCTTGCAACTCCATGTTTCTCCGGCCTCCAATGTCCATCGTCGATGATACTCACCGGAATACCAATCCGAGCTCTTACCAGAGCAGTACTACCTCCCAGATCCGCTAAGCTTTTGTGTTCGATCCAAGGATCAAACCATAGATCCATTGAGTTCCCGTCTTTCACAACCCACTCAATGTGATGTAAAACCTTCTCCCGATATAGAAAGATTGTCTTGAATGTCACTGAGGCATTACTCTTTGACTGCATAGCCCAGAAGTTGATATCTTTCACATATTTGGCCGCCGTCCACCTCGCCCATAGTGACTTGCCAGTAATGAACTTCCAGACGAGTCTCATGGCCGCTACTTCTCTAAGTGTCCAAATAGAGTATAATCCAACTCCTCCTTCTTCTTTAGGTAGACATAAGATTTCCATTTTAATACCATGTACTCCTCCATGCCATATAAAGTCAGCACAAATTTTTTCCAGTTTCTGAATAGTAGAATTCGTCAATAAAATAGCCTGGAGCCAGAAAGAAGCTATAGCAAGAACTACAGATCGAACCAACTCTATACGACCTCCGAAAGACAAATTTTGTGCATGCCATCCTTCCGTGCGTCGCTAGACATACTCTATCATACTCTGACAAGTTGAATCTCTGGCGTAGTTGATGCTGAGTGGTAATCCCAAGTATTTTACAGGGAGCTCGCCTCTCTCCACCCCTATAATAGCAGCTTTAGCTTCTTTGTTCGGACACAATTTATTGAAATAGATTTTGCTTTTATCCTTATTAATTTTGAGACCCGTCAGCTTCCCGAACTCTGCCAGAAGCTGCCCCAACATCGCCAGACTCCTATTTGAAGGCTCAATGAATAAGAACAGATCATCAGCATATATCAGGTGGGTGATACTAGGTTTGATATGCTTATGTATTGGTGTAATCCTGTCTTGTACTTCCGCAATCTCTATTAGTTGTGAAAAATAATCCATAACTATGGTAAACAGATATGGGGAGAGCGGATCCCCCTGTCTTATTCCTCGACTACTATGAAAGAAACTATAAGAAATCCCTTTGACAAGGACCGAGAATATTGGAGTCGAAATACACTCCCGGACCATTGCCACCCAGGATTCAGAGAAACCCATCTCCTTCATAATATGACAAATGAAATCCCGATTGATAGAATCATACGCTTTTCGAAGATCCAATTTGATACAAGATCGGTTGCCACCAGGTTTATTAAAATCCCGTACAAGCTCATGTGCTAGCAGATTATGATCAGCTATAGAACGGACTTTGATAAATGTAGCTTGATTGAAGGAGATTAAACCCTGCATTACATTTTCCATCCTCCGACACATAAGATGTGTGATAATCTTGTACAAGAAGTTGCAACAGGCTATCGGTATGTAATCTGCCATCGACGTAGCACCTTCCTTCTTAGGTATAATGGTAAGGAATGTGTGATTTAATTCCTTTAGGAGTCGTTGATTGTCGAAGAAGTCTCTCACCATCTCAATAACCTGGTATTTGATGTCCTCCCAATGGATTTTGTAGAACAAACTACTAAATCCATCAGGGCCGGGGGCTTTATCAGGAGCTGCCCGCTTGATAATATCATCCAGTTCTGCCATTTCAACCCTCGCATCCATCATATTATTTCCCTCAAGAGACATGAGCTTCTTGCATATAATAGCAGGAAACGAAGTTAGATAATCAACTTGGTTGTAGAGTTTAGAATAATACCTAACTGCCTCCTATTGGATGTCTTCATTTGATGTAAGCTCTCGACCTGCTAGACCGAGAAGCCGAGAAATACTATTACGATGTTTCCACATCCGCACTATATCATAGAAAAATTTTGTACATTGATCTCCCTGCTGCAGCCATTGGCATTTGGCACGCTGTGCCATCTCAATTTTCTGTAGCATTCTCAACCGCCCAACTCTATCAACGAGTTCCCGTTCTCTCGAGCCAGGTCTTCATTTGTCAGATCTGTTTGAAGGCTATTCTGGACTTCCATCAATTTCTTTTCCTCCACCTGAAGGTTCGGCTGAGGCAACTGCATATTCCAATTTTTGAGAGCTTGCTTTACTGCCTTCAACTTAGAGACCAACAGGTACTATATATTACCCGTTACTACAGTTGATAGTCTACTGCGAACCACATCCATGTAACCATCTATATAATGCCATTTATTATTGTATCTAAACGGCCTCGGTCGGATGCGAGTAGTTTGTAAAAGTCTGACACATATCGAAGAATGATCACTAGTCCCCGCTGGCAGCCCCTCTGCTTTAGCTTCAGGGAAAGCTTGAAACCAGAATTGATTTTCCAGAGCTCTATCCAGTTGGCAGGCTATTCTCTTGCGGACTGCTTTATTATTCCAAGTCCATACATGCCCTGATCGTTCTAACGGTTGCAACCCAGACTGAAGCAGACAGGCTTGGAAGTCCTGTATACTGCCTTCAGGTACCTCCCTACCTCCTACTTTCTCATGCCGATAAAGTAGGGCATTAAAATCACCCGTTAGAATGAGAGGTAATTTATGGTGAGAGTTCGTGAGTATGCTGAAGTGCGTAATCTATTTCCACAACTCCTCCCTTCTTCTTCTATCATTATGGCCATATATGGCACCATATATCATCTGAAATCCTCCTTTATTTCTGAACAGAAGAACTATCATCTGTTCGGATACATGTAAAATATCCCCATCCTATTGTCGGCTGTCCCTCCTCACCCAAATACGAGCCATTTTGCACAAGTGAAGATTGTTTACCTGTTGCCAGTGTACAGCCGCCCTCCGTTGAAGCATCCTATCAGTCTTGATTTTGGTCTCGAGAAGGGCACATATATCGTACTGCCCCTTACGAATCACATCACTAATTTCCTTCCAACACCCCAGAGAACAGACGCCCCGAACATTCCATGTAATCATGGACATTTAATCTGACTGGTTGTTCCCAGTAATTTCCAAAGCCTTATCCGCTGGAAGCAGATCAGGCTCTTCGTTCCTCTGTTCAACTTCATGTGTTTCGCTGGTATCCTCGTCGAGATTGATTGCTGTCGCATGATTGTTCATCATGTCCATCCATCGAGGGTTGTCTAAGCAGAGAACTGAGCTCGTCTCGTTTTGTCCAGCTGTCGGCTTGTTGATATCTTCCAAAGAGAACCCTGCATGTCTCTTTTGGCTGCCCCCTCCTTCGATTTGAACATCTGGTGTCTCTTTTAATCTCCAGTGATTTGAAATAGGTCGACCTGCTGTGTGTTCTTTTGTGTTCTTGCTTTTGCCTACCCCCGAGTTTTTTCTTTCGTACCCACTGTTGCTGTGAATATCATGGGAGGCCCTGTCTTCTCGACTTGTGCTTCCTTCCCTTCTCTCTATAACGGTACTCGTTTTTTAGAAACTTTCCCTTGAGAAATTATGTTATCCAAGCCTATGTCAATCTCAAGTTCCATGCCATCTTCATGATTGACAATCCGATTGCCGACATCTCTCTGTGGTTGATCTTGCGGAGTGCTTATTTCCCTCTGGTTTAGATTAGGACTCAAATTATCATTGGTTACCTCCTCTGCAGTATTCTTTTCAGCTTTGCACTCTTTCGAAGGATGCCCGAATTGTTGGCAGTGGTTATACATGGGAGGAACCCATTCATATTCTACTTTTTGAACAAACACCTCTCCTGAAGGGACTTCGAATTCAACATATAACGGAAGGGATTTACCAGCCTCTATTTCAACAAATACCCTGGCGAACCCCATCATGGCTCTTGCCGTCGTCCGCTCATCTGCTTTTATTGGGACCCCAATCAAACTAGCCAATTTCATAATCATCAGGTTACTCCAATAGAGTAAAGGCAGTTCTAGAAATCGTATCCAAATAGGCACCGATCGCAGAACTTCCTGTTCACATCTCGTGTCCGGGGTCCACTCCTTTATTATAATCAGACGTCCATCGAAAGTCCACGGGCCTCCTTGGATTATCCTCTCCATATCCTCCACCATCCCGAATCTGACAAAGTAGAATCCGTTACTGCGGGAGAAAAATTCCATGCTGTCCTTAGGGCGCCAGACCCGTTCGGCGTACGCCCTAATATGATTGTAGAACGGCCGATTGCCCAGTACGTACAGGATGATGGTATTTTTCCAATACTCCTTTGTTTCTTTTAAATCTTCTTCTGTGAACGAGGCTCTGGTCCCCGAACCTAACACCTTAGGAGCAATATATTTCATCTGATTCGTCGCTGACCACTTGTCGGCTGTGAAGAATTCCGCCCATGACTTACTAGGTCGATTCGCTCCCGTCTTCATCTTTCCTTTGTCGCCCAGAGGAACGTTTTATCATGTGTCTTTGGTCGTCGAAGGAATTCCCTGATGTCCGTAACCCGAAGGCAAGGAATCGGTCGAAGCCGGCATATTCCTCCGCTGAACTCCTAGGTTCGAATCTCTTCTAGGGTTCATGTCTGAGCCCCATCCCGCGTGACGTCGATCCATCCTCCTCCCCATATCTCCTCTAAAACCTTGTCGAATTTCAGGCAATGGCATCCGATTTCCTCTTCCTCTGTCCCGACGTCTCACCGTCGTCCACCCTCCGCCAACTTCTCTCCCTTCTTCAGCGGACGGCTCTCCATCTTCTTTGGATGACTCTTCCAGCCCAGGATCCCATATCGGAAACCCTAATTCTTGGGAGGTCACCCTTGCGATCGCCTATCCCGAAACCGTAGAGACCATCGCAACTTTTATATATATATATATATATATATATATATATATATATATATATATATATATATATATATATATATATATATATATATATATGAGACCCTGAAACTTAATAACCCTATATTTTATCATTTTTGGTGTTTATAAATGTTTGTGTTGGCACATTCCCTAACTTTACCTTTCACTTCTGGAAGTGGACCGGACTCAATTTCGAGATCCAAACCCTAATATATATATATATATATATATATATATATATATATATATATATGTGAGATCCTAAAACTAAATAACCCTATATTTTATCATTTTAGGTCCACTATAGCTCATCCAGTTCGGATTCCTGGTTCCGTCCTTGGAACTCACATGTAATAGTGATCGGTCTTAATTTTCTTCCACCAATAATGTCATATCACACTACATAGTTTGTGGATCTAGTTAGTTTGTAAGAGCATCTCCAACCCTATTGTGAGTTTGAAAAAAATGGTTGCCACATAGGAATGACAACCATTTTTTTCAAAAGTACTTCTCCAATGCAAATGTGAAATAAAGTGTGGAGTTGACATGGCAATGACATGGCAAAGACAATGTGAAGTTGGTTGTCTAGATCTAGACAATGCACTTCACAATGTCTTTATGTCCACATCATCATTTGTGAATAAAAATATTTATAAAAAAGAAGTAGAAGAGTAAAAGTTGTCTTGGAAGTTGTAAAAAATTATTTGTATTGTCTTCTCAATATTTTTGCATTGGAGATGACTTTTTAAACCCATTGTCATTTGTGAATATAACCTTGCCACATATACAAGACATTGTCTTGTCCCTCATGCCACATAGGATTCACAACACAAAACAAGACAATAGGGTTGGAGATGCTCTAACGTGGGCTGGCTTTGACTCGGTGGAGTTGTTAATTTTTTCATCTGCGAGATTTCTTGTGATAAAAGTGAACATTTATCAGATGTCGCCTAATTAACTAACTACTCTAATGATCAGCTATCATTGCCCAATTTTGATGATTGATACATTTTCTTTCTCTTGATACAGATGTACGTAGTCTAATTGGTTATACATTTTTATGTGCTTTCGTTGCCATTTAGTTGTACAGTCGGAAACATGAGCACATGTACTGTTGCAAACATAATAGATCTCAGTGTTAACAAGCTGAGGCTCTTTAAAATATTTGTGACCACGAGTTGGATTTACGAGCCGCCCCTCTTTTAAACTCTGAGTCTTGATTAATTTGAGTTATTAAACAAGCTTGAACTTGAATTGAACATATTTATCAAGTCACATAAAATTTGGGCACGTAACAAATTTGGACATTCATTTTCGTCCTTCTCCTCCAAATTTCTATATATTAATTACAATCATTTTTTAAACATAAAAGATTGAACATCCAACATGTTTTCTTATATGCTTTTCAAAAATCACATGTAATACTAACATGATTAAGTTTTCTAAATATTAATTACAATAATTTTTTGATATAAAAACTACTTCATTCTTATCTATTTTGATGGGTTGAACCGGGTCGGACAAGGCTTGAGCTTTCGGTCGGGTTGGGCCGAGCCTATATTATGGACCAATACACGTGGCCCAGCATGACTCAGTATAAGGGGCAGGGCCGGGTCCACGATTAATTGGGCCGGACCGACACATGGGTCAATTTTTCGTGCCGAGCTGGACCGGCCTGGCCCAATTGACAGGTATACATACAATGGTATACTCCAAACAAATACTTTAAAGTAATCTACTCTAAATTTGGAGTGTCTCTTAGCTTTATAGCAATTTTTAAGTGTGGACAAGCGCCCACTACAGTCTTCAAATGCTATAAAATTTGACTAAAGCCAAAATGTAGCATTTGAAATCTCTCCCACTGTGTATGCTCTAACTTACTATTATACTAACCTTTAGGACAGGTTTGATTGATTTTTTCATATTTTGGCATTTTGGAAAGTTAATTTAGAACAGATCTAAATCATCTAGTTGGTGGTGGTGGTGGTGTTCATGATAGTAGAACATCAAAAGCAACCGACAATTTGGAAATGAGTTCGCCTACAGAAATTCAAATAAGAAGTAAATAATAATAATAACACCTTGTGGATGTAACACCTGTTTTTGCTAACATTAAAAGTGTACTCTTTTTTCTTTCTTTTTTTCTATTTAGCCTCCTTTAAAGAAGAAAAATAATCAAAGAATGAAATACATGTAATTCAACGGTTTTTAATGGTCGAGTTTTAAAAACTAAGCCCTAATGAGTTCCTCTAATTTCTTTTTGGAAATTTGAGGCATGTATGCACCGAGATCAGGGCCAGGCCTGAGGTAAGCCTAACAAGACTTTCGGCTAGGACAACCCTCCAAGCTTAGCAAGACCCTAGAAGAGGTTTGGGGGCACGGGTGATATCCTAGGGGTGGTCCATAATAAAGATGAAGGGACAACTAAAATTATCTTAGGATAGGACAACACAACCCGTCGGAGCCGGCCCTCGCCGGGATCCTTGACTATTTTTATGGCTGCAGACCTGTTTAAGCGCTATAGTTGAGATATGTTAGCAGCTCAAGTTCAGAAAAGTTTGTTCCACTTTAAAAGTGAAAACATTACTAACATATGCCAAACATTAGCATCTGTGCATCAGTCAATGACAACCCTCTGATATGCAACCGCGCGCATCCGTTGCGGGTGGAAATCATCTGATCCATCGGACGAAGGATCGAGTGTCATTCTAAAAGCACGCTGAGCAAACTTCTAAGAAGACCGTGGGACCATTTTCCATGTTCTAAGACATTTCGACCCGTCGGAATTATTCCCTTAGCTATGTGGATGCATCTTTTTTATTATCAAGTCTAATTTGTGCAAGTTGAAAACATGTGAGTTATTATGTGATGGCTAAGATGAGGCAAGATCATCGAAACTATCCCACCTGAGCGTTGCGAGGCTAAGGCCGAACGTCGTTGGCGTTTCGATTCCTCCGATTGACTGAGCGGGACGGGGCACTACACTACCTGTCTCGTCTTACATCATGTCTAGGACATGGATTCCTGGTTACCACGGTCAGAAATTCACAATGAATTAGACTAGGTTAATGACTAGATTGATCAAGTAGTTCATATAGCGAGATTTTTTCAGTTACAGGCGATCCCGTTATCCCGGCCACACCTGAGGGACTTGTAACCTGCCGACGAGTAGGGCACATTTCTAGGCCACTGTCATGTAGGTCACTTGTTGAAAACATAAGTATTGAAAGTATATCAGTAATCTTGATAACTCTTGTAAATCACCTCGTCTGGATAGCCTGGATAGCTGCAGGGCTTGTGACTGCGGGAACATCTTATTACATCTTGCTAGTAACTAGGCCTGTGATAACCCTAGTTAGCTAATGATAGCAAGCCGTAGGACTTGATTGGCCGTGTCTGAAAGCTTGCTCGTGATTAGCATGGGAATTATATTTCGTCTCTTAATGCAAGCTATGTTTTATTCTAATCCTGTTTTCTTGTCATTTAAGCATGTTCATTTATTTATTCTTCTATTTTATTATCTGCTGGTTTTAGTTCCTTAATGAAGCCTCCTTTGTGGCACTTACTTTTTCTGGGGTCTGACCTAGCTGACTTTGTTTGGCCAAATTTTGGAGAAGCACCCGAGGATCTACCTACTTCTCAGCCAGATGGTGACCATCAGGCGTAACCCTGACAACGAGTGGGTTTTTTATTTTGCTCTCTCACTCAATTGTAAATTATTCTTTTGAGGCATTTAGCCGTCGAGCAAGTGTTAGCTCGTGTTGAAACTTAATTTCTGTCTGCCTAAGGGCTGTAACATGATTGACAAATCCTAGAGTTGATCATGTATGATTTAACTCTTGCTAGTCTTCACATTTTGTATGACTAGTTTTATGATCATCTGAATATGTAATGTTTGGGACGCCTTATTTTGTATATCTGATGATCTAACATCTTGTAACATTTACTTGCTTACTTGAGATTGAGACATTAGGCTTGTTCCTGGCCATAGAGACTGATGGATTGTAATTTAACCCTCATACATCTAGACAGCCGTGACCGTATTGCAAGGTAGATTGCACTTCAATGTACGTAGCTGGCTGTGTCTGTCCTCCGCTCTCCAGTATTCTGGTTCTGGGGCGTGATAATGTGGGACTAAAGTTCCCAAAGCTAAGTAAAAAACACCAACTATATATTACTAATGTAAAATTTGTTAGATTGTATCTCGTTTTCGATTGAGCCCTCAAAATGTGGGTGAATGAAGTTATTAATTTAGTCACTGAGGGTGACAATGGAGTTGATAATTTAGTTTCACATCGGATAAGAGATAGGATCATGAGAGGTATATAATTTGTATTGGTTAAGGCCTTACATAAAAAGTTTCTTTTAAAACATATGGTGTCACGATCCGCTACCCAAATTGTTGGACCGGACCGAGTCATGTCCAGCCTACGCTTGAGATAAAGCGTAGTAAGCTGTTCTAAAGATAACAAGATAAGACTAATATGTGCTAACAGTTCTATAAGTAATAAAGAGTCGTAAATGATCCAAACACAAAAGTCATCTCGTATAATAGTAAGTCCAAGTACAAGTCCAAAATATAAAGCTGAATACAGGTCCAGACACAAAATACATAGTCTAACAATATGACTACTCTCGGAACTCCGAGCAACAACGCAAACTAGACGAGGTTCCCCGCAGGTACATCCTCGTAAGATAAGGCCTGGTCCTCGGCAGAAACTCCATAATAGGAATCGCAAAGCAACTCCTCCTCAGTAAGAATACCTACAGCGTTATCCTGTCAGGACGGGAGCAAGTACTGATTCTAACAAACTAAATATACGAAGCATGAACAAAAGTGTAATAAACTGGAATCATGGCATATCATGGTTTAATTGGTTCTTTTTAGAAATGGCAACATATATTTTAAGAGTTTAAAACCGTAGCATGTACGTGAATCAGTCAATAGGTGAATAGGATGTACAGCGGCACATATCAAGTTTTCTGGCATGCACATATGTGCACGAACGGCATCGGTGTATATCCATACACAAATGCGAGATCAGAACATACGACAAAGTTACATATAGAATGTTACCGTACGCGGTAAATACATACGGAGAAGGGGGTCATGATCATGTACACTACTAACAGTTTCCCCTTAACCCGTTATTTTAAATATGTGAGAGATATGAAAACTGTCCTAAACATGGTAGAGACTGAAAGTAATACAACATGTGAAGTTTTAACTTGCTATCCCAAGGATCAGCATTTAACATGGTTGAAAAATCACAGTTTATTGTTATAGCAGTATGTAAGGTTTGTAGAAGTACTTGCCTTTAGCAAAGCAAGGCAGTGATAGAAATGCTATAGACGCCTGGTGACTCGTCACTGTAGAAATAACATATAAACTTAGTTTTTATACTAAGTTAAACACTAAGACACTAGTTGTGTGCTACGACTTCCTGACTGGACACGTAGCCAAATGATGACTTTAGCATAGGAGACCAATGTGGGGTGACACAATACCCAAACTAAATTTCTAGGATCTTTATACTAGTGTGGGGTGATGTTCAATACGACTATAACTCAAAACAACACAAAAAGTTGCAAGTCGTAACTATTCAATAAATAAATCAAACTGTACACTAAGTTCCAACAATTTTTGAGATAGACAAAAAGCTCAATTTTACATAAAATAAGGTACCAAAATGATCCTTGTTAATTATAAAAATTTATACTAATTGTTTTGAAATTTATAAACCCTCATAGATATTTATTAAAAATCAACAAAGATATAAATACTGAAAATGAGTTCTATTTTCCTATTTTTATAAAATACCAAAAGTACTTATTAAATGCTGAAAAAATAAGAGTAAATTATCTAAATTAACATAGTATTTAAATACAATTTTTTCTAGATTTTTGCAGCACTTAAAATATAAATAAAAATTCAAAACAGCAAGTAACACTTTCTGGAAAATAATTAATTAATTATTTACTATTTTGTCCATGTATTCGAAATTGAACCGAAGTCCAGATATAGGACCCAGAGCCATGAATCAATTCCAATATGACTTGTACAGACTCTGAATATATTAGACACAATTAGGCCCGAAAACCCATGCTAGGCTTGGACATCAATTGGTCATAATCAATAAAAGCAGTAATTTATATGCATAAATATATTTTTAAAGTGCTAAAATATACAAGTCACAATTTAAATAATAAAAATGACTTGTGAATTTATGCACAATAATATTTGTACAAAGTAGAATTTGAAATACATAAATAAATATAAAACAACAATATATATATATATATATATATATATATATATATATATATATATATATATATATATATATATATATATATATATATATAAATATATATATATATATATATATATATAAATATATATATATATATATATATATATATATATTATATATATATATAATATATAATATATATATATATAAATATATAAATACATATATATATAAAATATATATATATATATATACAAATACTGTATACATATATATATAAAACAGTATATATAATAATACATACATAAATACATATATACATATATATACATAAATACATATATACATATATACATATATAATAAAATAACAAAATAAAAAAACAAAACAAAACCAAAAAGAAAGAAAGGGGGCTCGAACTCGGGTCAGGCGAAGGGGTCGGGTCTCAGCGCGCTCGGGATGGCCAGGGGGTCAGCCCGAGTCATGTGTTAGGAAATAAGTTAGAGTTAGTGTTAGGTTAGATTTTAGGTTAATGGGTTTCTAAACCCAATAGCACGATCTAAACCCGTTAACCCAATATCACTAAATAACAGTTCGGCTCGTGTCCAGACTGTTCAGGACACAAACAAATAGAATCTGACCCAGTGTCGTGTGTCCGCACCTAGCACGACACGCACGACATTATAAACGCGTGTCCAACCCTATGGTTAGGCTCCCCGTGTAACACCCATATTATGAATACGTATTTTGTCAAGCTTGCATGTATTTCAGACCTGTATTTATTTTCTCGAATTTTAGCATGCACTTGTAATTGGCTTGACTTGCAGATTTTGGTTTTCTCGTAAAATGGGTTTTGTCTTGGCTTAGTTTTATTTTGTGGAGGAGAATTGGTTTGGTTTGGTTTGGTTTAATATACATTGGAACACCTTAGCCTACACTCCACCCTCAACACAACACAACCACCCTCATTAAAACCCTACCAACCTTTTCTCTCTCCTCATAACTCTTTTATTTATTTTCTCCATCTCCTTCTTCTTCCTTCCTCTACACAACACCATCACCCATAGGCAAGTGCACCTTGCCACCACATGAGAACCATATTTTATTTGTTCATTAGCTAGATTAGCCCATGATGATCAACATTAGAACTTGACATTTTGTGATTTGGAGTCTCCTTTGTTCTAGATCTAAGTTTTCTCTATTTTTGGATTTACATGGTTTTGATCTATTTTGGTTTGATTTTTGTGGGTTTTGATGCTTCCATGTGGAAGAGAATTCAATTTTACTCAAGTTAGACCTTTGAAAATCTAGTTTTGGTTTTGATTTGACCAAGATATGAAGAATGGAATTTTTGGTGTTCTTGAGCTTCCTCTCGGCCTGGAGAAGAAGACTGCAGCCTGCGCTCTTTAGCGCAGTGCTGGAGTGCGCACCCCACTCTCGGCCTGCGCTCTTTAGCGTAGCACCGACCGCGCTGCTTGCCCCTTGGCGAACTGCGCTCAGCCCCATGCGCCATCCATTCCTGTGCAGTCTGTTTCTGCGCCATCCGCCCCTGCGTAGTTCACCCCAGCGCAGTTGGCTCCCGCGCAATCTAACCCCGCCCGCTTGGACCCTGCGCACTCTACCCCTGCGTAATTGATCCCTGTGCAATTGGCCCCTGCGCAGCTCACCCCTGCGCAGTTGGCTCCTGCGCACTTAGCCCATGCGCCATCTGCCTATGTGCCCTGTGCCCCTGCGCACTTGGCACCCTGCGTAGCTAACACCCTGCGCAATCCAACCCCTGACCCCTTGCGCAACCATTGGCTCTTGGAGTTTTGGTTTTATTTCTTTAAGCTTGGCTCTTCTATAGCCCTGTATATTGATATTTTATTAGATATTTTATGCCTATTTTATATCCTTACGCATTTTGTCATGAACTTGATTTTACTTAATATGTTTGGAATGACTATTGTACATGACATGGTATGACAAGGAACTAGCATAACACGACAGTGACCCGTAGTGGTGCACTCCTGACATGACCAACCTGACATGATAGTGGCCCGTCGTGGCGCACTCCTGATAAGTACCCTGACATGATTTATCTTGATGCTGTTGCGACGGCTAACTTAACTCGTATAATCAACTTGACACCGTGGGTGTTCCTGCTTGCTTGCTTGTGCAATCCACTTGTCTTGTCTTGCATCATATCTAGGACGTGACTCCCTGGTTTCCACGGTCAGGGATTCATACTGAATATGGATTAGGCTAATGACTAGATCAAACTATAGTTCATGGAGAATTTCCAGTCACAGGCAATCTCGTTATCTGGGCGCTCTTAATTGGACTTGTAGCTTGCCGACGAGTAGAGCACATTTCCAGCGCACTGTCATGTGTTGCACCCTCTAAGTCACCTAAGGGTATATCGTCTCCGGGGCGATGTACCCAACCATACTCTCAACCCGCGAAAGGATAACTGGATGGTCTGCAGGGCTTGGGACTGGGAATTTCTCACTTGCATCTTGTTAGTAATTAGGCTGTGATAACCCTAGTTAGTTAAAGTAGTAAGCCATAGTAATTGCTTGGCCACTTGTGAATGGATGATGTCTAGCCCTGTCTAATTCTTGTCTAGTCCCTGTACCCTGGTACTCCTGAACGTGATTGTTTTACTTGCTTTAACAATAATTGGGTAGGGACAAGGAGATATTCAGGCGAAGGGTTACAACCCCGGTCCTTGTTTGGTTTACGGGTTGTAACCTGGCTCCCAGAATGGTTCCACGTCCCTAGTCGTCTATTGTCCTGACGTGCTCTTGATTACTTGTACTTTTCTTTTATTTACTTATGTTCTGATATGCTGGCTTTTGTTCTTATTTCGTGGCCTCCCTTGTGGCACTTGCTCTTTCTGGAGTTTGACCCAGCTGGTTTTGTGTGGCCAAATTTTGGAGCAGCACCCGAGGATCTACCGAACCTCCAGCCCGATGGTGGCGACTAGAAGGAACCTGGGCTACAAGTGGGTTTTCTATTTTGTTTCGCTCACTCTATTGTAAATTATTCTTTTGAGGCGTTTAGCCGACGAGCACCTGTTAGCTCGATGCATTTACTTATTGTCTGCCTACGGGCTGTAAACATGATTAACAAATCCTAAGGTTGATCATGTATGACTTAACTCTTGCTAGTCCTAGCATTTTGTACGACTAGCTTCATGATCAGCTGATATGTAATATTTGGGACGCCTTTTATTGTATATTTGGTGGTCAAACATCTTGTAATTATATTATTTGCTTGAGATTGAGACAGTAGGCTTGACCTTAAGAGACTGTTGGCTTGTAGTAAACCCTCATATCTAGACAGCCATGTCCGTATGGCGCGAGATGGACTTCATTTCAATATACGTAGCTGGCTATGTTCGCCCCCGCTCTCCAGTATTCTGGTTCTGGGGTGTGACATGGTTTAAGTGGTGGTCCATGCAGGTCTTGTCAATCAAGAAATGTGAGGGTTTACCGATAGATGTCTCAATCAGTACTCGTCCTTGATCTCCGTTCATATCCTCTGAATCTCTGGATTCTTGTCTTGATCATGTGCTTGTATCGTTGATCTGTCCTGGTCCTTTTTTATTGTTTTTTCTTGTGTTGTCTTCTTCAGCGGCACTGTACCTGACTCCGCCGATCAGCAAGGAGGAGCACCTCCTGTGGACCAGCAGCAACCTGGAGATCAAGCCCAGCACTCCGGAGTAGCCTCTAGAGTTATACCTACTGGAGGAGAACCCCCAGTTCAACCCGTTCAGCCTGCTGAGCCGGATGATGGCACCTTGGTAGGTCTCATCAGGACCTTGATAGCTTCTCAAGATTGTAGAGGAGATGCCTTGCACCAGACTGTGGCAGATGCTTTGACCAGAGGCGGTCATCCAGGGAACAGTGCGGCCAACAGCTTCAAGTGCTTGAACCCTCCTTTCTTCGACGGCAGCGAAGATGCGATTGCCGCGGACGCTTGGCTTCAGGATACCGAGGTGATTCTGGAAGCAGCTAAAACACCTGAGAATGAGAAGGTGGCAGTGGTACGCCTGCGGTTGTTGGACTTAGCTCACAGTTGGTGGGCAGCGCAAGCCATGGGATTAGTGGCACCCATTGCTTGGGCAGTATTTAGAGAGAGATTCCAGACGAAGTATTTTGATGCTGTGGCTCGGTACGACCTGCAGACCAGATTTACCAACTTGAAGCAAGGAGACAGAACAGTCGACAGTTATGCATCTGAGTTTTCTAGGCTCAGTAGGTTTGCCCCCACCTTGGTGGCAACCGAGTTTGATAGGGCCCAGCGGTTCCAGCAGGGACTGCATTTGGAGATCTTGTTGGCAGTCAAGCAGTTTGAGCACCAGACGTTTGATGCAGTATTGAGGGCAGCTAGGAGGCATGAGTACACCTTCCAGCGGATCGTGGATAGGACCGGAGACAGGAAGCTGTCCCACAGTCAGATACACCAATCATCAGCTCCAGCCCCGGCAGCTAGGGGATTGACCATTGGAACTCCGAGGCGGGCGGCCTCAGTAACGTCGATTCAGCATTCGACCCCGACGTACCCGCAGCAGCAGAAGTAGAAGCAGACTTCCGCAATGAGATGTTCACATTGCGAAAAACTGGGCCATGTGGTGGCAGATTGTCGTAGGGCACAAGGATTGTGCCTTACTTATGGAGCGGCAGATCACAAGATAGGAGCCTGCCCGAATAGGGGTAGTTCTTACTCTTCCAACCTAACCAGTCCATCGGTTAGGAGACCAGCACTCATGCAGCAGCAGCAGTACCCAAGGCCATTGTTGCCTCAGGCCCAGGCATTCCAGCAGCAGTGTGCCCAGGCTCCAGTACAGAGCAGGCAGAGAGGTTTCCAGCAGAGGGGACCCGCAGCTAAAGGTCATGCCATGATGATGGCTATGGAAGAAGAAGTTGCACCAGGTGAGGTAGTGGCAGGTACTATTCTCGTCAACTCCTTTCCAGCTTCAGTATTATTTGATTCTGGTGCATCGCATTCATTCATGTATGCACGATTTGTGACACAGATAGGATTGGAGCCAGAGTCATTATCAGTAAGACTCAATATACTTACTGGTAATGGTCTTGTGGGAGTAGATCGAGTGTTTTTCTCGTGTCGGATCGTAGTTAGCGGTAGAGAGTTCCCCGCTAGATTTATAGAATTCCCTATGGTAGACTATGATGTAGTCCTAGGCATAGATTGGTTGAGGAACCAGTATGCTAGGATAGACTGCCATGTTGGCAGAGTTGTTTTCAGCGTTCCAGGCGAGCCAGAGTTCTCATTTTCCAGAGGCACGATGGAGCCATCCTTTCCAGTATTGCGGATGGCAGTAGCAGCAGTGCAGTTGCCCAGGATAGTTGAAGAGTTTCCAGATGTTTTCCCAGAAGAGCTTCCAGGGATGCCGCCAGAGCGGGAGATCGAGTTCACTATAGACTTGATCCCCGGGACAGCACCAGTATCAGAGCGAGTCTACAGAATGGTGCCTTCAGAGTTGGAGATTTTGTACAAGATGATTGAAGAACTCAGGACCAAGGGATTCATTCGTGCAAGTGGATCGCCTTAGGGAGCCCCGATGCTTCTTGTGAAAAAGAAGGATGGTACGTCCAGGTTATGTGTAGATTATCGTACCTTGAACTCAGTGACAACCAAGAACAGATACCCTCTCCCGAGGATAGATGACTTGTTTGATCAACTCAGAGGGGCTTCAGTGTTCTCGAAGATAGACTTGCGATCAGGATACCACCAGATCAGAGTCAGAAAGCAGGACATCCCGAAGACAGCGTTTAGATCGAGGTATGGACATTAGGAGTTCTTTGTTATATCCTTTGGAGCGACCAATGCGCCAGCTGTATTTATGGACCTCATGAATCGTATTTTCATGCCTTACCTGGATCAGTTCGTGATCGTGTTCCTAGATGATATCTTGGTCTATAGCAAGAGCGAAGCTTAGCATGAGCAGCATCTCAGAATTGTACTTCAGACGCTTAGGAAGCATCAGTTGTACGCCAAGTTCAGTAAATGTGAGTTCTGGCTCGATCGCATTTCGTACTTGGGTCACATCATTACCCGAGTAGGAGTAGAAGTGGATCCCCAGAAGATTATGGCTATCGAGTCGTGGCCAGTATCCAGCTCAGTAGCAGAAGTTCGCAGCTTCCTTGGATTAGCCGGCTACTACCGACGATTCGTTTCAAATTTTGCAAAAATTTTAGCGCTGATGACCCAGTTGACTCGTAAAGATGTGCCATTTGTTTGGACAGCAGAGTATCAGGAATCATTTGAGAAGTTGAAGCGAGGTTTGATAACAGCTCCTATTTTCACACTTCCAGATGGGACCGAAGGATTCAGAGTTTATTGCGATGCTTCAGGCAGAGGATTGGGGTGTGTCTTGATGCAGCATGGGAAGGTAATATCTTATGCATCACGTCAACTTCGTGATCATGAGAAGAGTTATCCGACCCACGACTTGGAGCTAGCAGCAGTAGTGTTTGCACTTAAGTTGTGGAGACACTACTTGTACGGAGATAGAGTGGAGATATTTACTGATCACAAGAGCCTGAAGTATGTTTTCACCCAGAAGGACCTTAATATGCGACAGAGGAGATGGCTTGAGCTACTGGTGGACTACGATATGGATTTGCAGTATCACCCAGGGAAGGCCAACGTTGTAGCAGATGCGTTGAGCCGGAGAGTCGGAGTTTATTTCCTAACGGTGCAACCAGAGTTATTGGCAGATTTTTAGAATATGGGAATTGAAGTGGTTCTTCCTTCCAACGTGGCATTGATGGCCAGTCTACAGGTTCAGTCCAGCATAGTTGAGAGGATCCGGATGGCGCAGTCTACAGATTCCAAGCTTCAGCGGCTCAGAACAGAGTGTGAGGCAGGAAGAAGGCCAGAGTTGTGCATTCATGAAGATGGTACACTTCGACACGACTCTCGTCTTTGTGTACCCAGTAGAGATATCTGACAGAAAGTCATGGCAGAAGCTCACAGTTTGCAGTATTCTATTCATCTCGGTGGTACGAAGATGTACCGTGATATTCATCAGCATTTCTGGTGGAATGGCATGAAGAGGGAGATAGCCCGGTTTGTCTCTCGGTGTTTGGTTTGCCAGCAGGTTAAAGCTGAATATCAGAGGCCCGTTGGACTTCTTCAGCCCTTGCCGATTCCAGAATATAAGTGGGAGCATGTGAACATAGATTTTGTGACTGGATTGCCTAGATCCCCAGCTGGTAGAGATGCTATTTGGGCTATAGTTGACAGGCTCACGAAGGTGGCTCACTTTCTTCCATTTAGAGTTGGGCAGTCAACGGCTCAGTTGGCAGAGATGTACCTCAGGAAGATTGTTAGACTTCACGGAGTGCCCGTCAGTATCACCTTGGACCGAGATTCAAGGTTTACATCGCACTTTTGGCGTAGCTTGTAAGAGAGTTTGGGAACTCGTCTCCAGTTCAGTTCGGTATATCATCCGCAGACAGATGGCCAGTCAGAGCGCACTATCCAGACTCTTGAAGACATGTTGAGGTCTTGCACCCTCGACTTCGGTGGTTCATGGGAAGGTCACCTGCATCTTGTGGAATTCTCGTACAATAATAGTTTCCAGGCCAGTATCCAGATGGCTCCGTTCGAGGCTCTGTATGGTAGGAAATGCAGATCCCCGCTAGCGTGGGATGATGTTGGAGAGAGGCAGATGCTCGGTCCAGAAATGATTGCCCAGACAGTTGAAGTGGTCAGAAGGATCGGAGATCGTCTTCGAGTTGCCCAAGATCGCCAGCGACATTAGGCCGATGCTCATCGGCAACCCTTGGAGTTTGCTATCGGCGACCATGTATTCCTTAGGATCTCGCCTAACTGCGGCGTCATTCACTTTGGCGTACGGGGAAAGCTTAGTCCTAGGTATATAGGGTCGTTCGATATCCTGGAGCGAGTAGGAGATGTATCCTATCGTCTTGCTCTTCCGCCGTCGCTAAGTGAGGTGCATGATGTATTCCATGTGTCCCAATTACGACGGTATATCCCGGACCCGAGCCATATCCTGGATCATTCAGAACTGGTTGTTGGTACCAACCTTTCGTATGAGGAGAGGCCCGTGTCTATATTGGACCGGAGGGAAAAGATACTCAAGAACAAGACTATTAACTTAGTCCGTGTTGCTTGGGGTCATCACTCTCTAGGTGAGTCAACATGGGAGCGTGAGGACGACATCCGATCGCGATATCCCGACTTGTTTGACTCGTAAGGTATAATATCTTCCTTATGCCTTATGCTTTCCATCACTTGCTTGCATGAATGATTGTATGATTGAACTGCTTAGTGTAGATTGTTGGTGCTTAGTATAACTTGTCTTTGTCTCTCTAGCCCCTTGATTAAATTCCGAGGACAAAATTCTTTTAAGGTGGGTAGAGTTGTAACACCCATATTCTGAATACGTATTTTGTCAAGCTTGTATATATTTCAGACCTGTATTTATTTTCTCGAATTTTGGCATATACTTGTAATTGGCTTGACTTGCAGATTTTGGTTTTCTCGTAAAATGGGTTTCGACTTGGCTTGGTTTTATTTTGTGGAGGAGAATTGGTTTGGTTTGGTTTGGTTTAATATGCATTGGAACACCATAGCCTACACTCCACCCTCAAAACAACACAACCACCCTCATTAAAACCCTACAAACCTTTTCTCTTTCCTCATAACTCTTTTATTTATTTTCTCCATCTCCTTCTTCTTCCTTCCTCTACACAACACCATCACCCATAGGCAAGTACACATTGCCACCACATGAGAACTACATTTTATTTGTTCATTAGCTAGATTAGCCCATGATGATCAACATTAGAACTTGACATTTTGTGATTTGGAGTCTCCTTCGTTCTAGATCTAAGTTTTCTCTATTTTCGGATTTATACGATTTTGATCTATTTTGGTTGGATTTTTGTGGCTTTTGATGCTTCCATATGGAAGAGAATTCAATTTTACTCAAGTTAGACCTTTGAAAATCTAGTTTTGGTTTTGATTTGACCAAGATATGAAGAATGGAATTTTTGGTGTTCTTGAGCTTCCTCTCGGCCTGGAGAAGAAGACTGCAGCCTGCGCTCTTTAGTGCAGTGCTGGACTACGCACCCCCCTCTCGGCCTGCGCTCTTTAGCGCGGCACCGACCACGCTGCTTGCCCCTTGGCGAACTGCGCTCAGCCCCATGCGCCATCCATTCCTGCGCAGTCTGTTCATGCGCAGTCTGCTTATGCGCAGCCTGTTCATGCGCAGTCTGTTCCTGCGCCATCCTCCCCTGCGCAGTTCACCCCTGCGCAGTTGGCTCCCGCACAATCTAACCCCGCCCGTTTGGACCCTGCGCACTCCACCCCTGCGCAATTGATCCCTGCGCAATTGACCCCTGCGCAGCTCACCCCTGCGCAGTTGGCTCCTGCGCACTTGGCCCATGCGCCATCTGCCCCTGCGCCCTGTGCCCCTGCGCACTTGGCACCCTGCACAGCTGACACCCTACGCAATCCAACCCCTGACCCCTTGCGCAACCATTGGCTCTTGGAGTTTTGGTTTTATTTCTTTAAGCTTGGCTCTTCTATAACCCTGTATATTGATATTTTATTAGATATTTTACGCCCATTTTATATCCTTACGCCTTTTGTCATAAACTTGATTTTACTTAATATGTTTGGAATGACTATTGTACACGGCATGGTATGACAAGGAACTAGCATAACACGATAGTGACCCGTAGTAGTGCACTCCTGACATGACCAACCTGACATGATAGTGGCCCGTCGTGGCGTACTCCTGACAAGTACCCTGACATGATTTATCTTGAAGCTGTTGCGACGGCTAACTTGACTCGTATAATCAACTTGACACCGTGGGTGTTCCTGCTTGCTTGCTTGTGCAATCTACTTGTCTTGTCTTGCATCATGTCTAGGACGTGACTCCCTGGTTTCCACGGTCAGGGATTCATACTGAATATGGATTAGGCTAATGACTAGATCAAACTATAGTTCATGGAGAATTTTCAGTCACAGACAATCTCGTTATCTGGACGCTCTTAATTGGACTTGTAGCTTGCCGACGAGTAGAGCATATTTCCAGCGCACTATCATGTGTTGCACCCTCTAAGTCACCTAAGGGTATATCGTCTCCGGGGCGATGTACCCAACCATACTCTCAACCCGTGGAAGGATAACTGGATGGTCTGCAGGGCATGGGACTGGAAATTTCTCACTTGCATCTTGTTAGTAATTAGGCTGTGATAACCCTAGTTAGTTAAAGTAGTAAGCCGTAGTAATTGCTTGGCCGCTTGTGAATGGATGATGTCTAGCCCTGTCTAAGTCTTGTCTAGTCCCTGTACCCTGGTACTCCTGAACGTGATTGTTTTACTTGCTTTAATAATAATTGGATAGGGACAAGAAGATATTCAGGCGAAGGGTTACCCCGGTCCTTGTTTGGTTTACGGGTTATAACCTGGCTCCCAGAATGGTTCCACGTCCCTAATCGTCTATTGTCCTGACGTGCTCTTGATTACTTGTACTTTTTTTTTATTTACTTATGTTCTGATATGCTGGCTTTTGTTCTTATTTCGTGGCCTCCCTTGTGGCACTTGCTCTTTCTGGGGTTTGACCCAGCTGGTTTTGTGTGGCCAGATTTCGGAGCAGCACCCGAGGATCTACCGAACCTCCAGCCCGATGGTGGCGACTAGAAGGAACCCGGGCTACGAGTGGGTTTTCTATTTTGTTTCGCTCACTCTATTATAAATTATTCTTTTGAGGCGTTTAGCCGACGAGCACCTGTTAGCTCGATGCATTTACTTACTGTCTGCCTACGGGCTGTAAACATGATTAACAAATCCTAGGGTTGATCATGTATGACTTAACTCTTGCTAGTCCTAGCATTTTGTACGACTAGCTTCATGATCAGCTGATATATAATATTTGGGACGCCTTTTATTGTATATTTGGTGGTCAAACATCTTGTGATTATATTATTTGCTTGAGATTGAGACAGTAGGCTTGACCTTAAGAGACTGTTGTCTTGTAGTAAACCCTCATATCTAGACAGCCGTGACCGTATGGCGAGATGGACTTCATTTCAATATACGTAGCTGGCTATGTTCGCCCCCGCTCTCCAGTATTCTGGTTCTGGAGCGTGACACCCCGTGTCTAGGCGAACATCATGCGTGAGTTTGGGACACGCACGACACAAATTTAGGGTTGTTACCTTCGTATCCGACGAGCTAGGGGTCGTGGAGGGGGCTGGACGGCGGCTGGGGCATCGTGGACGTGGCGCTGCACTTGTCTCGACAGGGCGGACTCGGTAGTGGTGTTCGGAGGTGGTGATGGTTGCTATGGGGGTAGCGTTAGGGGGGTCGCCGGAGTTAGGGTTAGGGTTAGGGTTCTCGTCGGGGAAGAAGGGTCTGGGGTGGTTGAAAATTAGTCAATGGTTAGGGTTTCGACAAGAGGAGTATTTATAGGGGAAGAGGTCGGTCGAAGTCGATTAGGTTGGCCGAGAAAGGCGAAGAAAGCGGTCGTCGGTCGTCGGGGCAGCTGGCCAGTCGTCGGGGGTGGGTGACGGCGGTTTTGCAACTAAGCCACTAGGTTTTAGAAAATAGCATATAGGTCCCTCCCATTAGCTAATGCAAAAATGAATTTGCAAATCCCCTCCCGCTCTATTTATATGCAAAAATATATTTGCATAGAACATTTGGGAAATTGCAAACAGCAATTAAACAATCCAAATAATTGCAAAACTTAATTAAAATATTTTATAAAATTACAAACTTATATTTTTTGTAATTAAAACTCATTTAAAATGATTTACAAATTCTAGAAAAATCTCCAATAATTATAATAAATCATTTTAAAGCTAAATAGGTCATTAACATGTAATTAGCACTTAATTAAACCACATTTGAAAAACAGGGGCTGACATACCAGTCGGCCAACTCTAATTCGAATCACATCGTGTTTCCAACATATTTTTTATTTTATATTTAGGCCTCCCTATTATTTAGAAACTACATTAACATAGTTTTTAAAATATCGAAAAAAGTTTCAAAAAATAAAGATATTTCTTTAGTATTTTCACCTACTCCTTAGAATGTCAGGAACTTTCTGTACTATTTTCTAAAATAAAAATAAAAAATAAATAGAAACACGATAACGAATTTAAACCCAAACGATCGAACCAAGTGAGCCTTGTGGTTAGCAGAAAGATACATAAAAGTTGATACAGGGTGAAGAAGAAGAAGAAGGACGAGGTAGAATGTAACCTCAGCTCACGCACTTGATGTGGACATTGGATGGTCCCAATGTTCCTATTTCATGTTGTTTTGTTTCTGACTGACCTTTCCTTTAGCAGCGGTGGAGTGGACCTTCTTTTCCAATCCGACATTATTAAACACAAACGAAAATCCATCAATCAATCCACTCATATGGCATGTCAAAGAACACAAACAGTGTGTATACATTTTCGGTTCAAACCTAACTTAATATATAAAAATTAAAATAATCGTAAACCATATTTTTTTAAAATAAAAAATCAAATAGTTTCCATTAAAATCGAACAAATAAATTAATTAATTCGGTTCGATTTTCGGTCGGTTCAATTTTATAGGCCAATAAATTGGACCTACAAATTTTAGCAAATAAATCAATTTAAATAACAAATCTTAAAATAAAATAGAATTGTTGCATTTATGAATTATTATAATTCCAGAGAGTGAAGAATATTAGTGTATACAGATTGAGGATAGAGATAGAGCATTCAAAGAAGCGACAACAAATGCCAATAGAGAATGAATCGAAAGAGAGTGCGCTTAGATATGGTTAGCAAAAGCATTAGTATATATAAATTGGGGATAGTTTGATAAATTATTGAATCTAAATCGATTTTTGGTTCGGTTTTCGGTTTGGAGATTTCAAATATCAGTTTGGTTTGGTTCTTGGTTCGATTAACAACACCATCACCCATAGGCAAGTGCACCTTGCCACCACATGAGAACCACATTTTATTTGTTCATTAGCTAGATTAGCCCATGATGATCAACATTAGAACTTGACATTTTGTGATTTGGAGTCTCCTTTGTTCAAGATCTAAGTTTTCTCTATTTTCGAATTTATATGCTTTTGATCTATTTTGGTTGGATTTTTGTGGGTTTTGATGCTTCCATGTGGAAGAGAATTTAATTTTACTCAAGTTAGACCTTTGAAAATCTAGTTTTGGTTTTGATTTGACCAAGATATGAAGAATGGAATTTTTGATGTTCTTGAGCTTCCTCTCGGCCTGGAGAAGAAGACTGCAGCCTGCGCTCTTTAGTGCAGTACTGGACTACGCACCCCCCCTCTCGGCCTGCGCTCTTTAGCGCAGCGCCGACCGCGCTGCTTGCCCCTTGGCGAACTGCGCTCAGCCAAATGCGCCATCCATTCCTGCGCAGTCTGTTCATGCGCAGTCTGCTTATGCGCAGCCTGTTCATGCGCAGTCTGTTCCTGCGCCATCCGCCCCTGCGCAGTTCACCCCTGCGCAGTTGGCTCCCGCGCAATCTAACCCGGCTCGCTTGGACCCTGCGCACTCCACCCCTGCGCAATTGATCCCTGCGCAATTGACCCCTGCGCAGCTCACCCCTGCGCAGTTGGCTCCTGCGCACTTGGCCCATGCGCCATCTGCCCCTGCGCCCTGTGCCCCTGCGCAATTGGCACCCTGCACAGCTGACACCCTGCGTAATCCAACCCCTGACCCCTTGCGCCACCATTGGCTCTTGGAGTTTTGGTTTTATTTCTTTAAGCTTGGCTCTTCTATAGCCCTGTATATTAATATTTTATTAGATATTTTACGCCTATTTTATATCCTTACACCTTTTGTCATGAACTTCATTTTACTTAATATGTTTGGAATGACTATTTTACATGACATGGTATGACAAGGAACTAGCATAACACGACAGTGATCCGTAGTGGTGCACTCCTGACATGACCAACCTGACATGATAGTGGCCCGTCGTGGCGCACTCCTGACAATTACCCTGACATAATTTATCTTGAAGCTGTTGCGACAGCTAACTTGACTCGTATAATCAACTTGACACCGTGGGTGTTCCTGTTTGCTTGCTTGTGCAATCCACTTGTCTTGTCTTGCATCATGTCTAGGACGTGACTCCCTGGTTTCCACGGTCAGGGATTTATACTGAATATGGATTAGGCTAATGACTAGATCAAACTATAGTTCATGGAGAATTTCCAGTCACAGGCAATCTCGTTATCTGGGCGCTCTTAATTGGACTTGTAGCTTGCCGACGAGTAGAGCACATTTCCAGCGCACTGTCATGTGTTGCACCCTCTAAGTCACCTAAGGGTATATCGTCTCCGGGGCGATGTACCCAACCATACTCTCAACCCGCGAAAGGATAACTGGATGGTCTGCAGGGCTTGGGACTGGGAATTTCTTACTTGCATCTTGTTAGTAATTAGGCTGTGATAACCCTAGTTAGTTAAAGTAGTAAGCCGTAGTAATTGCTTGGCCGCTTGTGAATGGATGATGTCTAGCCCTGTCTAAGTCTTGTCTAGTCCCTGTACCCTGTTACTCCTGAACGTGATTGTTTTACTTGCTTTAACAATAATTGGGTAGGGACAAGGAGATATTCAGGCGAAGGGTTACAACCCCGGTCCTTGTTTGGTTTATGGGTTGTAACGTGGCTCCCAGAATGGTTCCACGTCCCTAGTTGTCTATTGTCCTGACGTGCTCTTGATTGATTGTACTTTTCTTTTATTTACTTATGTTCTGATATGCTGACTTTTGTTCTTATTTCGTGGCCTCCCTTGTGGCACTTCCTCTTTCTGGGGTTTGACCCAGCTGGTTTTGTGTGGCCAGATTTCGGAGCAGCACCCGAGGAACTATCGAACCTCCAGTCCGATGGTGGCGACTAGAAGGAACCCGGGCTACAAGTGGGTTCTCTATTTTGTTTTGCTCACTCTATTGGAAATTATTCTTTTGAGGCGTTTAGCCGACGAGCACCTGTTAGCTCGATGCATTTACTTACTGTCTGCCTACGGGCTATAAACATGATTAACAAATCCTAGGGTTGATCATGTATGACTTAACTCTTGCTAGTCCTAGCATTTTGTATGACTAGCTTCATGATCAGCTGATATGTAATATTTGGGACGCCTTTTATTATATATTTGGTGGTCAAACATCTTGTGATTATATTATTTGCTTGAGATTGAGACAGTAGGCTTAACCTTAAGAGACTGTTGTCTTGTAGTAAACCCTCATATCTAGACAGCCGTGACCGTATGGCGAGATGGACTTCATTTCAATATACGTAGCTCGCTATGTTCGCCCCCGCTCTCCAGTATTCTGGTTCTGGGGCGTGACACCCCGTGTCTAGGCGAACATCATGCGTGAGTTTGGGACACGCACGACACAAATTTAGGGTTGTTACCTTCGTATCTGACGAGCTAGGGGTCGTAGAGGGGGCTGGACGGTGGCTGGGGCGTCGTGGACGTGGCGCTGCACTTGTCTCGACAGGGCAGACTCGGTAGTGGTGTTCGGAGGTGGTGATGGTTGCTGTGGGGGTAGCGTTAGGGGGGTCGCCGGAGTTAGGGTTAGGGTTAGGGTTCTCGTCGGGGAAGAAGGGTCTGGGGTGGTCAGAAATTAGTCTATGGTTAGGGTTTCGACGAGAGGAGTATTTATAGGGGGACAGGTCGGTCGAAGTCGATTATGTCGGTCGGGAAAGGCGGAGAAAGCGGTCGTCGGTCGTCGGGGCAGCTGGCCAATCGTCGGAGGTGGGTGACGACGGTTTTGCAACTAAGCCACTAGGTTTTAGGAAATAGCATATATGTCCCTCCCATTAGCTAATGCAAAAATGAATTTGCAAATCCCCTCCCGCTCTGTTTATATGCAAAAATATATTTGCATAAAACATTTGGGAAATTGCAAACAGCAATTAAACAATCCAAATAATTGCAAAACTTAATTAAAATATTTTGTAAAATTACAAACTTATATTTTTTTGTAATTAAAACTCATTTAAAATGATTTAAAAATTCTAGAAAAATCTCCAATAATTATAATAAATCATTTTAAAGCTAAATAGGTCATTAACATCTAATTAGCACTTAATTAAACCAAATTTGAAAAACAGGGGCTGACATACCAGTCGGCCAACTCTAATTCGAATCACATCGTGTTTCCAACATATTTTTTATTTTATATTTAGGCCTCCCTATTATTTAGAAACTACATTAACATAGTTTTTAAAATATCAAAAAAAGTTTTAAAAAATAAAGATATTTCTTTAGTATTTTCACCTACTCCTTAGAATGTCAGGAACTTTCTGTACTATTTTCTAAAATAAAAATAAAAAATAAATAGAAACACGATAACGAATTTAAACCCAAACGATCGAACCAAGTGAGCCTTGTGGTCAGCAGAAAGATACATAAAAGTTGATACAGGGTGAAGAAGAAGAAGAAGAAGAAGAAGAAGAAGAAGAAGAAGAAGGACGAGGTAGAATGTAACCTCAGCTCACGCACTTGATGTGGACATTGGATGGTCCCAATGTTCCTATTTCATGTTATTTTGTTTCTGACTGACCTTTCCTTTAGCAGCGGTGGAGTGGACCTTCTTTTCCAATCCGACATTATTAAACACAAACGAAAATCCATCAATCAATCCACTCATATGGCATGTCAAAGAACACAAACAGTGTGTATACATTTTCGGTTCAGACCTAACTTAATATATAAAAATTAAAATAATCGTAAACCATATTTTTTTAAAATAAAAAATCAAATAGTTTCCATTAAAATCGAACAAAATAAATTAATTAATTCGGTTCGATTTTCGGTCGGTTCAATTTTATAGGCCAATAAACTGGACCTACAAATTTTAGCAAATAAATTAATTTAAATAACAAATCTTAAAATAAAATAGAATTGTTGCATTTATGAATTATTATAATTCCAAAGAGTGAAGAATATTAGTGTATATAGATTGAGGATAGAGATAGAGCATTCAAAGAAGCGACAACAAATGCCAATAGAGAATGAATCGAAAGAGAGTGCGCTTAGATATGGTTAGCAAAAGCATTAGTATATATAAATTGGGGATAGTTTGATAAATTATTGAATCTAAATCGATTTTTGGTTCGGTTTTGTTAATCGAACCAAGAACCAAACCAAACTGATATTTGAAATCTCCAAACCGAAAACCGAAACTATAACCGAAAAACTGAACCGGTTGTCATATTTTGGTTCAATTACTGGTTCCAACAGTTAAATGTTCATCTCTACATACATTTTCGCAAAAACAAAAGTGTGTTTATACTTCCCCCCCTAAAAAAAGGATAATTATATTAATCGAAAAAAGTGCTTATCTCAAGCACCACATAAGAATTATCTGCAGTGGAGCTAATCCTCATCCTAACATAATAATACAAACACTCCATTCACACTGACATGGCGAATACAAAAACTATATCAGGGTGGGCTACCATAATTTGGGTGGGCTAGAAATGAGCTAACCCATATAAAAATTAAAAATTATATGGAAAATAAAATTTTGTGGGCTCAAGTCCATCCCAACCTATGTTTGGATCCGCCCATGCACACTAAGACTTACCTTTTGGGGTCCAATTTGAGGTGTGTGAAAGGATAGTTTGGATATCGTGAAGAGTCATCGGAAATCTATGACGGAGTTCTGTTGAGAAGAGACTGAGTTCGATACAAACACTCCATTGACATCGAGACTTACCGACTTCATTATTGAATATCTGTTCTGCGGTTGTGGAGAGAGCCACGAAAATCTGATTAAGATCCTATCATACTTAAGTTAGTAGATGTATTCCATTTTTTCACAAGCACCATCAAACAACTATCAAAAATATTGAATGGTTCAAAAATATTGAATGGTTCGATCCTGATCCATTTCACAAGTTGGACTACTTGACCAATGAAAAATTGTATTATATTTTAGGAATATTTAGTTTTAGGGTCTCACATATATATGGATATTAGGATTTGGGTTTCGAAATTGACCGATGTTAGAGTTTGGGTCTCGAAATCACTGTTCACGTAGGCTAATGAACGGTGATTTTGAGACCAAAATTCTAACATATGTCAATTTCGAGACCCAAACCCTAATATATATATATATATATATATATATATATATATATATATATATATATATATATATATATATATATATATATATATGAGACCCTAAAACTTAATAACCCTATATTTTATCATTTTTGGTGTTTATAAATGTTTGTGTTGGCACATTCCCTAACTTTACCTTTCACTTCTGGAAGGGGACCGGATTCAATTTCGAGATCCAAACCCTAATATACATATATATGTGAGACCCTAAAACTAAATAACCCTATATTTTATTATTTTAGGTTCGCTATAGCTCACTCAGCTCAGGTTCCTGGTTCCGTCCTTGGAACTCACATGTAATAGTGATCACTAATGTAATATCACACTACACAGTTTGTGGATCTAGTTAGTTTGTAACGTGGGCTGGCTTTGACTCGGTGGAGTTGTTAATTTTTTCATCTGCGAGATTTCTTGTGATAAAAGTAAACATCGATCAGATCTCGCCTAATTAACTAACTACTCTAATGATCAGCTATCATTTCCCAACTTTGATGATTGATACATTTTCTTTCTCTTGATACAGATGTACGTAGTCTAATTGGTTATACATTTTTATGTGCTTTCATTTCCATTTAGTTGTACAGTCGGAAACATGAGCACATGCACTGTTGCAAACATAATAGATCTCAGTGTTAACAAGCTGAGGGGAAAAAATCGGAAAATTGTAATATTAGCACTAAAGTTTTAAGTTATTGTGCGGAAGGAAAATAATCAAAGAATGAAATACATGTAATTCAACGGTTTTTAATGGTCGAATTTTAAAAACTAAGACCTAATGAGTTCCTCTAGTATTTCTGTTTGGAAATTTGAGGCATGTATGCACCGGGATCAGGGCCAGCCCAGAGGTAAGCCTAACAAGACTTTCTAGCTAGGACAATCCTCCAAGCTTAGCAAGATCCTAGAAGAGGTTTGGGGGCAGGGGTGATATCCTAGGGGTGGTCCATAATAAAGATAGGATTTTTCTAAGGGTACCACACTTTTTACTTGAGGCTAGCCCAAAAGTGTTATAAAAAAATTACAAGTTTGCCATCCATTTTTTTACTTGGGACTAGTCCATTTTTTTCCAGCAAGTAGGACTGCCAACATACTGGCAGTCCTAGGACTGTCAGCATGTTGGCAGTCCTCGGAGAAGAAGTAGAAGCAGCAGCAGCTCAAGTTGGAGAGCCGCCCCGCCGTCGAGGGCCTCGTCGTCGCCGCGTCCCTCGTCGGTGCCACCCTCGTCACCCTCCTCTCCGGTGCCGCCTCCGACCTATACGGCCGCCGCTTGCTCCTCCGTCCTCTACTTCCTCTCCGGGCTCCTTGTCATTTCCCGTTTCCGAAATATGTATTCTAAATACAGGTACTGCTGGAATGTATTTATTTAATATTTATCATGTATTGTTCTGTATTTAAATTCCTTTAATTTTCTACTAAATATTTTTTTGCATTTTACTTTCTGCTTTGCTTTTGGGTTCGGCCCGAGTTGGTTTATTTTTTGGCCTTGGATGTTTCAACATGAACCCAACTCCCCACCTACCACTACTCCTTCATTTAAAGCCCCATTCCCTTTCTCTCACTTCATTACTTCACCATTACTCTTCTTCTTCCTTATAAACTCTCCCCCACCTACCCAGCCGCATAGGCAAGTGTCAACTTGCTTCTTGATGGATTTCCATTTTTGTTGTTCTATTGTCTTCCTCTCAAGATTCTTAGATACTTTAGTACTTAGCATTTTCAATTCTCATGGCTCATTTTATGTAGATCCAAGTTTAATACATTTTTGAATTTTCAGGTTTTGATCTAGTAACTTTGTTATTTTTCAAGTTTTGATGGTTCCATGTTGTAGGAAATTTGATTCTACCCAATTTACACCATTAGAAGTCCTGATTTCGACTTATTTTGAGTAATTTATGGTCTTTTGGTTCATGGATTTTTATGGCCATTTGAGGCTGGTTGGGGAAGATGAGCAATGCATGCTGTTTGCGGGCAAAAAGATGTTGCCTGCAGTTTGCTGGCGCTTGCTGTTTGCTGGCGCATGCTGTCCTGGCGCATGGTGTTTCCTGGCGCATGTTGTTTGATGGAAAAAAGTTGTTGTCTGCTGTTTGCTGGCACATGCTGTTTGCTGGCGCATGCTGTCCTGGTGCATGCTATTTTTTGGTGCATACTGTTTGCTGGCAAAAAGTTGTTGCCTACTATTTGCTGGCGCATGCTGTTTGCTGGTGCATGCTGTCCTGGCGCATACTATTTCCTGGCGTATGCTTTTTGCTGGCAAAAAGCTATTGCCTGCTATTTGTTGGCGCATGCTGTTTGCTGGCGCATGCTGTCCTGGTGCATGTTGTTTCCTGGCGCATGCTGTTTGCTGGCGCATGCTGTCCTGGCGCATGTTGTTTCCTGGCGCATACTGTTTGCTGGAACATGTTGTTTGCTAGCGCATGCTTGTAGAAGCATGGAAAATATTAGAAATAAAGGCATAATGACCCATGCGGCTCTGGACAGCAAGCCTATGCGGTTCATACTGGAGTTGCTTTATGCGACCAAAAAGGAGACCCCCAGACTCATGCGGCTCGGGGACATGCGGCTCAAATCGATGCCACGTGTGACCCCCCCTACAGTTGGCCATTGGAGTAATGGCCTCATTTTAATGCTCTGACACGACTCGACGGCTGCGACGTCTCTGACATAAAGTGTCATAATGGCTCTGCCATAATGACAGATTCTTCGGAAAAAGAAGAAGATCTCTGACCCGATCTGTCAGAAATCCTATGTTGCCACGTGGCAAAAGTCTCATGCGGCTCGGTTAAAGAACAGCTTCATGCGGCTCCGTGAGGCGTCATTCTAATATGATTAACAGAAATCCGCCATATGCGGTCCACTCATAGCCCGGCCTATGCGGCTCAATACCACATGCGGCCCACAGAAACTATACGGCTCATGGAGAGGTCGTCTCCTGCGGTTCGCAAAGACCACGCATATGAGGCTCACGGAAAGTTCGTCCCCTGCGGCTCGACGAGATGTTGACTCATGCGGCTCATGAAGGGTATCTCCCTGCGGTTCAAGTATTGGCCACTCTATGCGGCCCTGGCAGGATCTTCAATCAAAAGACGTGGCATTGAAGATTCGACCGAATCCCAACGAGAATATTTGACATCATCAGCAAGACACGTGGCGAGCAATCAGATATTAGCATAACCAATCACGAAGATTTAAAGCAATCAGCATTAACTGCTCATAAGATTTGGTGCTATCCGCATTAGTGGCCGAGATTCGTTATGATCAAGATCAAGGGTCCAGATAGAATGAAGGAGCGCCGACATTCCAAACAGATAGCAAACCCTAATAATCACATCCCACCCTTATAAATAGCCAGCAGCATTCCCATAAAAAAAAAAAAGAGGGCGGCAATAATAAAAAAAAAATAAGAAGAGAGAGATACCCACAGAGAGAGAGTTCCTCTTTTTTTCGTGACAATCACAGAGAGAGAGAAGCCCAGAGAGCAACCAGAGAGGAGCAAGAAGAGCCTTTCTTCGTCAACGCCGAGCAAATCTTCCCCGAGTCAAGACTGCATACTGATCGTCCAAGGAGTAAGGCAGAGCGGCCGTCGCTTTCCCGAGCCTCTATCGTCACCCCCCAGAATCAAAAATAAACAATCGCACTTAGTCTGCTGTACCTAGGTTTTCGTCCCTAGGCTTTCTTTGTGCGAGCGAGTTTGTATTGTGAGTCTAAGTTCAGTCCTCCGATAATTGTTCTGTTCTTTTACAATCAATGGCAAACACGATGGCGACTCTGCTGGGGACTAACTTCTCCACGGCTGAGGAGTTGGTGACGCAATCAGATGCAGCCAAACTTGGCTCCACACAAAAGAAGATGGTCGTCCGCTTCGACCAACAGGCGTTCGAAGAGATGCTCTCTGAAGGCAGCGCTGGCCCGGCCCAGAAGCGCACCCGCACCATGAAGGCTCGCAAAGAATGGAGACCGAAGTCATTTGCTCCTCCTCAAGCCCTCGATGGGATGCCCTCTGTTGCTCAAGACGGCGAGAAGGATTCCCCTGCGGTCCCACTTCAGATCGTAGACAACTCTGCTGCCCCCAAGTCCGACAGAAGAAAACATTATGATGCTGGACTTGCAGGGACAAAGAGGGACTCTACGCGGTCCGAACCGCAGAAGAGTATTAGCCGCAGGGAGAAAGCCCATGCGGCTACATCCGCCAACCGCATGAAGAAAACTCATGCGGCTACTTCTGTCAGCCGCATAACTTATGCGACTACAGTTCCCGAACGCATGGATGAAACTCATGCGGCTAGAAAAGTCAATCGTTTGCAGAAAACCCATGCGGCCACAGATGCCAACCGCATGCGGCCAGCCTGCACGGTCATGGCTCCTAGCCGCATAAGAACTCGTCCGACGACAGAAGACAACCGCGTACAGACAGCCTGCACGGTTTCCACTCCCAGCCGCATAGCATCCGCTCCATGCTCCTCTCGATCAGTTTTCGACCGTCTCTCGTACGGCCCGAACCCTGATGACTCTCTGGATGATAAGCCAGACTCTGTGATGTTCAACTTGGACTCTTCTTATTATGCACCCACAAGTGCTAAAAAGAAGAAGTCTAGGGCAGCACGGGCTCATCAAGCCCAGATAGCTGCCCCAACCTCTGACTATCAGGGCGTCCCGCTGATTATCACACGGGCCCCTGATGGGAAGTTATACAGAACCGCTCAAGTCCAAACCCCGACGGCGAACGGACAGAGTGGTCCCTCTGACCTGCGTGAGGCGATCCTCCACAAGCGCAAGGAAAGAGAAGGGGCTTCGGCGTGTAGAGAGTCCTCGCAGGGACGTCACTGCGCCCAGATTATCGTCAACTGCTGTTGCAGCAACACGGCAAACCGGCCATCCGCCTTCCAAAGATTACGACATCCGAGCTCGGAAGACGTGGCACCCCCTGTGGCCTCCTGCAATTCCGCACGGAAAGCCCCTGTTGAGGGGAGAGGAAAGAAAACCAGCATCTCCAGTCCAAAGGTGTCAACTATTGCAGCTAAGAAGCCGTCGTCTAAAGGATCATCCTCTGCTGGAGTATTCCAACACACCCGTTCAAAGACAAAAACGGCTGCAGTAGGAAGTTTACCGCCCACGTCACTGGGGGTTGTTGGAACAGGGGGTAGCTCTCCTCCGAACATCCACGACAACCCGACATTCCAAAAAGACGGACTGGAGGAAGCAAATCCTCAAACGGGTACAACAGATATCGACGTCCCCGAGGACATCCTAAACGAAGCAGGCTCAGAAGCTGGGGGTACTGCCCCTTCCGAGTCCGAACCTGAAGAAAACATACCCACATATCCTGATGATTTCTCGATGCATGAGTATGACTCGGAGAGCACGTCCGCCACCACTCCTTCTGTCACTCCTCACGTGAGGACGGCATTCATGACGGACAACAGCCAAGGCGGTTCCGGCGATCGCCAACGTATCGACACTTTGGAGGCCATACTGCACGCCTTGGTCAAGTCTGTGGACGAGATCAAAGCAGTGCTTCCTACTTTGCAGGGAGTGATACCTGGTCAGACAAGCGTGGGTTCCACGAACAACATAGATTCAAATTCAGCGGCACCAAACCCGGGCAATAATGCTCCCGAGATAACGGCTCCTACCGCGACAGATGAGGCTCGAGAAGTAAGAAGAGAGGTTCAGGAGCTCCGAGCAATGTTCCAAGCCCGAGAAAACTCTCAAGACCTCAGAATACGGCAACCATATCCTGCTGAATGGAGGGATGTTCCCTTTCCCCCAAGATATAAACCGTTCAATATCAACCCATATGACGGCAAAACTTCAGCAAGCCGGTACATCACTTATTTTGAGGTCACTACCGACCATCTGCCCCATGATGACGCCATCCTCACACGGTTATTCATTGGGGCACTGGAAGGAGTCGCCTTCGATTGGTACCGCAACCTGCCAGACAATTGCATTCACTCCTTCGCTGGCTTCAAGCGCTTGTTCTTGGAGAGGTTCTACGAGGTAGGGCAGGACGTCACGATGTCTACCCTCATGGACGTCGTTCAAGGAGAGAAAGAGCTAACGAGGAATTACATTGAGCGGTTTCGTCAAACCGCAATGAAGTTGCCATCTGGCAACCCGGACTCTTCCTTGATTGAAATTTGCCAAAAGAGATTACTCCCGACAATTAGTCTCTGGATGGGCGAAAGCCAATTCAAGGACTGGAAGGCTTTTATCATCAGCGCTACAAGTGCCGAAGAACGATTGAAGAAAGCTCGCCAGCTGGGGTTGCATATCTCAGAGGGAGAGAACAAGGGGAAGCGTCCCAATGCCAGCAGCGACAATGGGGGTAGCCCCTCCAACAACCGGGACAACAGAGGCAAGCAGGCTATGGTGACCGATACAGCCCAGAAACCCGAGCCACAGCCAGCAGACAAACAATGGCCTCAAATCACTTATTCTTTCGAAGACGGCCACGTCAAGCCTATCTTGGACATGCTTATACAAGGGGACAGAATTCAGCTTCCTCCACCAAGGCGGGAACCTCGGCCGGCTGATTTGGAAAATCCGAAATTCTGCCATTACCACCGCTATGTCCACCATGCTACACACGACTGCTACCAACTGAAACGGTATATCCAGAACCTCATCGATTCGAACGCTCTGGCTATCGACTTCGAGGAGGTAACCGTAGCAGCCAACATGGTGTCCGTACAATTCGGTAATTTCCCTCCAACAGAGACTCAAGACGGTGTCATACCCATCCCTCTGGCAACGATGGAAATCGCTAATCTTCCGCCCACCCGTGATCAAACTCCCGGTTTAGTACCTCTCACCACATCACGAGGGGAAATCATGTGGGTTCATCCGGACCTAATCCACGAGGTGACTCAGCCCACTTTACCTTCTAAAAAGAAAAGTGGAAAGGTCAGATCATGCCGCACCACCTCGACAGAGAAGGAGGAAGTCTCAGCTGTCACTACTCGATCTGGAGCACAAGCCCAACCAGTGGCCGAAAATCCGACTAATGATCAGCAACCCACAAACGCTGATACTCCGGGACCGGCTCAGCCTTCGACGACCGACAAGCCTAGGCCAAAGGAGACTCGCTTCGACAAATCCCTCCGAAAGGAGACACCTCAGGGGCTAGAAAGACCCTACAACTTCGACATCTTGGCTCAATTGGCCAATACACCGGCCAAATTGTCTTTATACGAACTCCTGAGGCTCTCGAAGGATGTCCGCACAGCTTTAAGCGAGGCGCTCCAAAATGCCGACGCATATTTGGCTCAGGTCAACCTTACAGGAGATAACCAACCTGCAGAGCTCCAAGATAGTGCGTGTACAGGGGCAATGCCCAATATCGTCTTCTCTCCGCAGGATATGCTCATCAAAACTAACCTGCACGATCGCCCATTGTACTATACTGGATACATCGGCGACGTGAAGGTGGACCGAATGCACATTGATCCTGGATCCTCCATAAGCATTATTCCGAAGGGTCTGCTACATCATCTTCGCATTCCGATGCACCGCCTAACACCTACAAGCACCGCCATTAGCGGTTTCAATTCGGGCAGGAGCTACCCAATAGGAAAGATACGCTTGAAATGTCAGATCGGCGATCTCCAATCAGAAGTCACCTGCTACGTCATAGATGTCGACACATCTTACAATATCCTTCTGGGGCGGCCTTGGATACACGATTACATGATCGTGCCTTCCACACTACACCAGTGCTTCAAATATGTCGATAAGCACGGCTTCGTGAGGACAGAGTTTGCTGATATCGATCCCTTCAAAGGAGTCGAATCTTATTACTCAGATTCATGTCTGTACGAAAAATCAAAGAAGCACCTGGTCGAAGAGGAGGTGCAAGCTCACACCAAGACAACCACAGGATCAGAAGAACCTCTGACGATCCACCTCCAGGCTCGCAAACCGGGCAGTTCTGCACCCCTTACGGCTACTCTGCGTAAGGACGCAATCAGTCTGTCGGCACAAGAAGAACAAATGAGAATCCAGCTACCAAGGTCTGGCCAAGCGCCGAAACCCACACCAGGGCCACTTACCATCAGACTACCGAGAGTCGGTCAGCTCCAAACGGAGAAGCTCAAACCCTCCGATAGACCGCTTACGATACGTCTTCCTAGAAAGGGACATCACCCCGATGCGAAGTCAGACGCTTCTAGCGAACCATCCACTCCTCGCCCTGCGTTAGATGCCAAACTGGGGGTTGCCAGTCTGCCAACAACTCCACGACCTGCTCTGCCAGTCGAGCCTCTGAAGATCAAGCTGACTAGGTCGATCTCTCAGTCTTCACTTATACAGGGGGTGGCCGAAGAAGAACCAGAATTAGCCAAGTATGTGGCTGCCCACTCCGATACCCCTTCCGCGGATGATGTAATCCCTCTCGAGAAGATACCTTATTTTGTCAATAAAGGGCTATCTTTGAACTACACCGAGCTCAATAAGCTATGTGCAATGTATGCTATGGACCACGGTATAGGCACTCACCTACACATATAAGTGGCAAATGTATATACCACAATCCAGCTTACTCCAGCAGAAGACGCTTACCGAATAATCGAGGGAGGGGACCACCCGATTATCTTCGGCCGAAAAGACGATCCGTACCCCTTCACCGTAAAAGAAGTCGATCTTGAGTCAGATGTCGGAAGATTGCCTCTATACCTTTATAGTCCCCAGTCCAAATACCTCATGCAGAAGCAAGGATATGATCTAGAAACTACACCAGGTCTGAATTACGGTACCGGACGGCGACTACCTTTAAAGCCCCCAGTACCGTCTGGTAAGCCACGGGACTACTATAGCAAAACTCGATGCGGACTAGGGTACGTAACTCCCACGACGACCCCGGAGAATTCAGATGAAGAATGCGACTGCCAGTCACATTCAACCGGATCACCAACTTCCGACTCGGATACCAGCATCGGAGACATATTCAGACAGGTCCTGTCAGCCAACATGGCATTCGCCGACGCTTACGAAGAAAACGAGGACATTCCTGAAATCCTCGAGCTTGAGCCATGGGCCCAACAGCTAGACGCACAATGGGAAAAGCGGTTCAAGCTGAGAGAACCTCCTACAGAGGATGAAGTTATGCAGGTCGACCTCGGCACCGAATCCTCTCCAAAGCCAATCTTCGTTAGTAAAAGCCTAACAGACGAGGAACGAGAATCACTACTGGAACTCATCAGAGAATATATTGACGTATTTTCCTGGAGTTACGAAGATATGCCGGGATTAGATCCCGATATTGCTCTTCATAAACTCAACATACGGCCGGATGCAAAGCCAGTCAAGCAACAGCAACGACATTTCCGCCCAGGAGTCATGGACGCAATCGAAGCCGAAGTCAACAAGCTGATAGCCAGCGGCTTCATCCGAGAGGAGCAGCACCCTGATTGGGTCGCCAATATAGTCCCGGTCCTTAAGAAGAACGGAAAAATCCGAATCTGCATCGACTTCCGTAATCTGAATGAGGCATGTCCGAAAGACGAATTTCCCCTCCCAATCACGGACATCATGATTGACCACACATGCGGCTTCGAACGTATGTCATTCATGGATGGATTCTCGGGATATAATCAAATTAAGATGTCCCCCGACGACGAGAAGCACACATCATTTAGAACACCGATCGGTACGTACTGCTACACAGTCATGCCATTCGGTCTAAAGAACGCTGGTGCCACATATCAGCGGGCTATGAGTATCCTTTTCAGAGAACATTTACGCAAGACAGTGGAATGCTACGTCGACAACATCGCTGTCAAGAGTCGCCGTAAGGAAGATCATCTGCAAGATCTGAGAACGGTATTCGACCTGATGCGAGCCCACAATCTGAAGATGAACCCTATAAAGTCATTCTTGGGCGTATCCAGCGGGAAGTTCTTAGGTTTCATCATCACTGCACGGGGTATCCATGTAGACCCTGAGAAAACCAAGGCAATAATGGAGATGGGTCCCCCGAAAAATCTCCGCGAACTTAGAGGCCTCCAAGGGAGACTAGCTTATATCAGAAGGTTCATTTCCAATCTCTCCGGGCGATGCCGACCCTTCACACACCTCATGAAGAAGGGAGTCTCATTCGTATGGGACGAGGAATGCCAGCGTGCTTTCGACGACATCAAAGAATATTTGTCAAATCCCCCAGTCCTGGTGGCCCCGGTCCCTGGAAAACCATTCCTACTCTATGTACGAGCAATGGAACACTCCCTCGGTGCCCTGCTGGCACAAAACAACGACGCAGGCCACGAGCAAGCTATATACTATCTCAGCCGAATGATGGTCGGGCCCGAACATCGATACACTGCCGTAGAGAAAGAATGCCTCGCCTTGGTATTCGCCATTCAAAAGATGCGGCATTATGTTACAGGACAAACCATACATGTGATCTCACGGGTAAATCCCCTCAGGGTCCTCATGACTAAACCAGGGGCGCTTAGCTCTCGCCTCGCTACATGGGCGATACTACTATCCCCATATCATATGATCTTCGTCCCACAGAAGGCTGTCAAAGGCCAAGCCCTGGCAGACTTTTTGGCAGCCCATCCAGGATCGGGGCTATCCAAAATATACGAGGAAATCCCAGATGAGGTCGCCGATTCGAATACAACCACCCACGATAACATATGGAGGATGTTCTTCGATGGCGCTTCAAGAACTGGACCCAAGGGAAATATCGTCGTCGGGGTCGGAGTGGCATTGATCTCTCCTACCGGGCTAGTGATCAATCGCGCCTACTCTCTCACGGAGCCCTGTTCCAACAATGTGGCCGAGTACAACGCTTTGGTCATTGGCCTCCAACTCGCGAAGGAGCTGGGGGTAGAATATCTTGAAGCATACGGCGATTCACAATTAATCGTCAACCAGATTCGGGGGTCGTACGAAGTCCGCCATGAAGACATGATCCCCTACCACCAAATAGCAATCAACATCATCTCCTCATTCGAGGGATTCTTCATCGAACACGTCCCCAGACTTCAAAATATCGAAGCCGATGCCCTAGCAGGCCTTGCCGCTTCCTTAGCAGTGCCGAACCAAGCCCATCACTCGGTTGACGTGATAGGCCACGAACTGGTCTGTCCCAAGAATAATATCCAATTCATGGCAAGCTATTCCGCCCAGTCAATCGACGAAACACCAGACTGGAGGCAGCCGTTCATTGACTTCGTCGTATACGACATCCTTCCCGAGAATCCAAGGGAAGCCACCTCCATCAGACGACGTTCCCTCAGATTCTTCTACGACACAGAGACAAAGATGCTATATCGACGATCCTACGACGGGTTATTGCTCCGGTGCTTATCAAACGCAGAAGCCAAAGAAGCTGTACGAGAAGCTCACGACGGTGTCTGTGGGGCCCATCCGCCTGGCCCTAAACTGCAAGACCGCCTTCGCCGGATGGGCTACTACTGGCCTACGATGGTGGCAGACGCAATAGACTACGCCAGAAAATGCAAGGCCTGCCAAGTCCACGCAGACTTCATTCACCAACCATCCGAGTTTCTACATCCAACGGTGGCGTCTTGGCCATTTGAAGCATGGGGAATGGATATCATTGGTCCAATCACCCCACCTTCCTCTCGAGGACATCGCTTCATACTTGCGATCACTGATTATTTCTCCAAATGGGCGGAAGCTATCCCACTCGCAGAAGTCAAAACTTCAAACGTGATTAGCTTTCTCAAGCATCACGTCATATATCGTTTTGGATTGCCACGAAGGATCATCCATGACAATGGTCCGCAGTTTATAAGCTACGCATTCTACCGATTCTGCGATAAGCACCGCATTCAGAATGTTGCTTCAACACCATACAACCCGGCATCGAATGGGTTAGAAGAAGCATTCAACAAAACAATCATCAAACTCCTCAAGAAGTTTGTATCTTCCAACAAACGCGACTGGAACGAGAAGCTCGGCGAATGTTTATGGGCCTATCGCACCACGATTCGAACAGCTACTGGGAATACACCATTCTCTCTAGTATATAGGAGCGAGGCAGTCCTCCCACTGGAAATTCAGATTCCCTCACTCTGCGTCGCCCTCACTTATCAATTGACAACAGACGATAACTACCGACGCCGACTACAAGAGTTGGAGGCCCTAGATGAAAAACGCCTCTTAGCTCAGCAAAGGATCGAGCTATACCAAGCACGTGTCTCAGGGGCCTTCAACAAGAAGGTCAAAATCAGAACATTCCAAGTGGGCGATCTCGTTCTGGCAGTCCGGAGGCCAATGGTCATGACTCACAAGACCGCAGGCAAATTCCAGCCAAAATGGGAAGGCCCATTTATCATTGAGGCCGTATTTTCCAACGGCGCCTACCGTCTCGCCAAACAGAATGGGGACTTGCTTATGTTGCCCGTCAACGGCAAGTTTCTGAAGAAATACTATGTTTAGACAACATTTTCCAAATTATCGAGTCATGTATCCATTGGTACCACCGAACCCACATCCACAACATTTCAGATTACCGAGCCATACACCTGCTGGCGTCGCTAAACCCTCACTTCCTCAATATTCTAAATCACCAAGTTATGTACCTACTGGTACCTCTGAACTTACATCCCGGTCACTCTATCAGATAGTAAGTCACGTATAATTACGCCTCTGAACTTTCTTCCTGAAAGAGATCCTCCCTCATGATCCACTACCCGTACTCCCAGTGCACAAAAAGGGTAATCGATCCGCCAATCTCCGAAACGACCATGTCCTCATTACCTCTGAGTCGTTTTCACTACCACCAAAAAACAAACCGCTCCCTCGCATAGAACTTCCATGTCCTCCTACCTCTGAGTAGATCTATGCACCCCTTCTTCATTGAGCCCACTCCTGCCATGTCCTCATTACCTCTGAGTGGGAAGGCTCCGTCGAAGAAATCACCATATTTGCCATGTCCACATTACCTCTGAGCAAGTATGTTGGTTCCCTCTCAATCTATTATCTGTACTCACAACCAGAGTACGACAAGGATAATAGGTCCACAAATGTCCTCTGTTGACCACAAATGTCCTCTGTTGACCATAAATGTCCTCTGTTGACCACAAATGTCCTCAGTTGACCACAAATGTCCTCTGTTGACCACAAATGTCCTCTGTTGACCACAAATGTCCTCTGTTGACCACAAATATCCTCTGTTGACCACAAATAGCTTCCGAAAAGTCTCTTCTGCCATGTTCTCATTACCGCTGAGCAGGAAGGTTTCAGGATAAAACCTTCATGTTTGCCATGTCATCATAACCTCTGAGCAAATGTGTTCGGTTCCCTTTCACCCTATTATCCGCATCCTGAACTAGGGTACGCCAAGGGTAATAGGTCCACAAATATTTATTCGCTAAGCTTCTTAGCATAAATCCACCATCTTACCGCGTCCCGGGAGCCCAGCTGCTCTACGGCATTCCTTCCCCCAGTACCAAAAACATCCATGACCACTTTGTTGTGACTGTCCCAGACATCCTATCTAAACTGTTATCCGTACCTAAAACCAAGGTACGCCTAGGATAACAGGTCCACAAATAAATCCCCCAGCAAGTCCAAATTCCATAAACACCGCAAGTACAAGATGAAGATGAAACATATCCATTTTCGAAGTTTCACATCCTCCGGGATTATATCACTGCTACAAGATAGAAATAAAGAGAAAATAAGCAGGATAAGACAGAGGAACAACTATGATCCGGAGGCCACAAAACGTCAAGAAATGGTCTTTCAGCGAGGCAGTCGACCGCTCAAACCACTGACTAGTTCGATACACCGGCTCTGGAGGCAACGACGTCGCCCAAATGAGCAAAAGATCCCGTTGGGAAATAAAGTCCCCAGACTTGACATAACCCCATTCTTTCAGGATAAGCATGCCAGTCATAATCCAAATTATCGTGGGGTACACCAGGGATACAAAGTTCACACAGAATATCCTATTGAAAGTAAATCATGACAAGAAAGGAGGGAAGCAAATACATTTCTTTCATTAAAAAGTTCAGCTACATTCACGCAATTAACAAGCAAAACTAAAGGAAATTCTTCACCACTTCTTTAGATGGAAAGGAAAGACACAAACCACAGCTAAACAGATAGAAACATGCAGACAGAGAATAGATATCCGCAAGAGATTCCTAAAACCTAGTTACAGAAACGCCCATACCACTCCCTCAACCACCTTACATAGGAAGGATGCAGTTGAAGGAGATCCTCATCTGGAATAGGAGTATCAGAATTCCCCGAGCTATCACCCCCAGTTGTTTCGACACTCGGAGAGAGACTATCCTGTGCAGACGACGAGTCTTCCTTCTTCGTTTCTTCCTTAACAGAGGGAGACCCCTGGTCGATGACAGGGGGTGGCGGTTCCTCTGTGACTGCAACCTCAGCGCTCAGCGGAGATACTGAAAGAATCAAAGACGGAAAGACAAAATAAAAAGATATTCAGAAAATAGTCATGCGGCACGTTTAAAGACAACTCACAGGCGGCTCCCATGCATGAGACGTGTAGGCAGACCATGTAATTCGTATGCGGCTCAGACATGGGTATACCCCATGCGGCTCGATCAAAGGACGTGTATGCAGGTCATGTGGTTGCGTGCACAAAGTAAGCAGTAGATCGGACCCTATTAGGGTTTCATGGACGTGCATGCGAATCACGTAATTCGTCTGTGGCTCAGACATGGGGTATACCCCATGCGGCTCAATCAGGGAACGTGTATGTGGGTCACGTGGTTGCGTGCACGGAGGAGACAGTAGAGCAGACCCTGTTAGGGTTTCAAAATACCCAATCTTCTACATAGGTTATTACCTTCGATGGCGACGTGCACATCAAGGCAGATGGGGGGTGCGACGGTCGACGACGAAGCCGATTTCTTTCTCCTTGCCGCGGCCTTCTTCACAATCTTGGAAACCCTAGGCGCCATTACTGTTTGTCAGTTGAAGAAGAAAACAAGACAGGAGTTTTCAGTCAAAAAAAAATCTAAAACCCGTCTATTTATAGAAAAAGAAGGATTACTGAACGACGCCTCGAACGACATGATCGACCCTTCGGCTATCGAGGCAAACTGGACAATCAGAAGGAAAAAAACCCTTAGGATCCTCCCCCAAGAGACGGCATGAAATCAAAACAAATCAAGAGCATTTAATCAGGACATGTGGAAAAGAGTCTATGCGGACAGCTAACTCTATGCGGCTGAGACACTTATGCGGTATGAACGGGGCCATGCTTCTTATTCAAAGTGTTCCAATTTTACAAATTGAAAACTTTGAAGGGGGTCCTGTAGAAGCATGGAAAATATTAGAAATAAAGGCATAATGACCCATGCGGCTCTGGACAGCAAGCCTATGCGGTTCATACTGGAGTTGCTTTATGCGACCAAAAAGGAGACCCCCAGACTCATGCGGCTCGGGGACATGCGGCTCAAATCGATGCCACGTGTGACCCCCTCTACAGTTCGCCATTGGAGTAATGGCCTCATTTTAATGCTCTGACACGACTCGACGGCTGCGACGTCTCTGACATAAAGTGTCATAATGGCTCTGCCATAATGACAGATTCTTCGAAAAAAGAAGAAGATCTCTGACCCGATCTGTCAGAAATCCTATGTTGCCACGTGGCAAAAGTCTCATGCGGCTCGGTTAAAGAACAGCTTCATGCGGCTCCGTGAGGCGTCATTCTAATATGATTAACAGAAATCCGCCATATGCGGTCCACTCATAGCCCGGCCTATGCGGCTCAATACCACATGCGGCCCACAGAAACTATACGGCTCATGGAGAGGTCGTCTCCTGCGGTTCGCAAAGACCACGCATATGAGGCTCACGGAAAGTTCGTCCCCTGCGGCTCGACGAGATGTTGACTCATGCGGCTCATGAAGGGTATCTCCCTGCGGTTCAAGTATTGGCCACTCTATGCGGCCCTGGCAGGATCTTCAATCAAAAGACGTGGCATTGAAGATTCGACCGAATCCCAACGAGAATATTTGACATCATCAGCAAGACACGTGGCGAGCAATCAGATATTAGCATAACCAATCACGAAGATTTAAAGCAATCAGCATTAACTGCTCATAAGATTTGGTGCTATCCGCATTAGTGGCCGAGATTCGTTATGATCAAGATCAAGGGTCCAGATAGAATGAAGGAGCGCCGACATTCCAAACAGATAGCAAACCCTAATAATCACATCCTACCCTTATAAATAGCCAGCAGCATTCCCATAAAAAAAAAAAGGGCGGCAATAATAAAAAAAAAATAAGAAGAGAGAGATACCCACAGAGAGAGAGTTCCCCTTTTTTTCGTGACAATCACAGAGAGAGAGAAGCCCAGAGAGCAACCAGAGAGGAGCAAGAAGAGCCTTTCTTCGTCAACGCCGAGCAAATCTTCCCCGAGTCAAGACTGCATACTGATCGTCCAAGGAGTAAGGCAGAGCGGCCGTCGCTTTCCCGAGCCTCTATCGTCACCCCCCAGAATCAAAAATAAACAATCGTACTTAGTCTGCTGTACCTAGGTTTTCGTCCCTAGGCTTTCTTTGTGCGAGCGAGTTTGTATTGTGAGTCTAAGTTCAGTCCTCCGATAATTGTTCTGTTCTTTTACAATCAATGGCAAACAATGCTGTCCTGGCGCATACTGTTTTCTGGCGCATGTGGTTTTTTGGCGCATGCTGTTTGCTGGCAAAAAGGTGTTGCCTGCTGTTTGCTGGCGCATGCTGTTTCCTGGCGCATGCTGTCCTGGCGCATGCTATTTTCTGGCGTATGCTATTTTCTGGCGCATGTTGTTTTCTGGCGCATGTTGTTTGCTGGCAAAAAGCTGTTGCCTGTTGTTTGTTGGCGCATGCTGTCCTTGCGCATGCTGTTTCCTGGCCGCATGAGATCCTGACCACATATGCATTCTCAGCTGCATGAACTTCTATAATTTCCTGGCCGCATGAACTCTAGCCCATGATGTCTTTTGACTGATTCTTGTCCCGAATTGACATTGATTGATATTGATTGTGATCTTGATTAATAATTTACCATGCGTTCCTAGTTGGAACTAAGAGACTGGCTAGTCATCTTATTGAATTGAATGGAATGAGACACGTTCATATTAACTATGAACTATTACAATCGATTGGCCAATCCCGAATATTGGCATATAGATAGATGCATGCTACAATTTATTTATTTATCTTACAAAAGCAGCATATGTACTTTATGGTCAAGGCATGATTATTTCGTGGTTGGTTTTGATTATTGCATTACGCTATGTAAGACCTACAACCTAACCGCACGGGTATCGTTGTAGAGTGGGACATATCGTACTTTGTACGGAAGTACTCATTCTGAATGACCATGATCCACGGCATAGGATTTCACTCAACGTAGAGACTATTAAGTTAAATAAAATAATGATTGCATGGAGAGAATAGATTCCCGAGTTCTTACATGGCAACCCTCTCTGGGACTATTAAGTGCCCGACGGGCCGACTGGTTCCCACAGATACTGCAAATCTGCCACACGGACAGGGAGCGGTATCTGCTTATATTATTTATTGTATATTGATGACGGGCATCCCGCTGGGACTCGTCTAATTCATGATTGGCGTAATTGATTGATTGGATAGACTAGCCTTGCTTGCACATTGTAAGAACTGAGGAATCCTTTATTGTATAATTCCAGGATAACTTAGAACTTACCGTAGCAAGCCGCAGTAGTTGTATGGCCGCTTAAGTTGACTTATTTGTGTACTGTACCTACTCTGTTAACTAACTGAGATGATCAGAATGTCAGGATATGACGGGCCAACTTCTGTCCTTATTTGGTTGGGAAGTTGGTTCGAAGTATCGTGATGTTATGTGAATCCCAGTAGCAAGCAGAGATCTATATATCATATTCTCTTATTACTGGTTCTAATTTCTCATATCGTGCTTCCTTGCGGTACTTGCTATTAGAGGTCTAACCTCTCTGGTTTTGCATAGCCAAATTTAGTGTCGGTCCCCGAGGACTCAGCTTACTTCTACCTCCAAGATGGTCAATACTAGAGGGATGATCGCAGGAGGACTCGAGTGGGTTCCTTACTTTCCCGCTCATTTTGTTATTTACTTTATACTTTATCGTTTGGCACCGACATGTTAGTCGGATCGTCTTGTACTTATTTTTACATAATTGTAACTAAGTCAGGCTGCAGCTGATGAACAATTGTGTATATCTTGCTACATCATCTGGCTATATTTTGTAAAGCCAGATATCCAGAACATTTTGACTGAGCATTTGGGATGTCTTACTGCTTTATCTTACATGTTCTCTATTTCTGTTTCTTGTTTGAATGATTGAGACAGTAGATGTGAAGTGACCATAGTAAGACTTTTGTGTAGTATGCACCCCCTTGTCTTTTAGACAGCATTGATCGTATTATACGATATTCCTCTACCCGTAATACGTAGCTGGCTGAGTCATTCCCCCATTCTCCAGTATTCTGGTTCTGGGGCGTGACAAGGTTTTAGTGGTGGCCCATACAGGTCTGATTTCAGACTTGTGGGGTATTTTAATTTATAGGGTGTCTCGATCACACATGTTCTCCCTTGATCTCATGATTCGTTGCTCAACTCTAGCTTGACATTCCGGTATCCTTTGACTTCATTGATCTTTCCTATCCGATCGTTTGATTGCTCTTTTGTCCCTTTTCTTAGGGGCACTTTGTCTGCATCTGTCAGAACTGGACAGCAATAACAAGGGCAACATGGACAACATGACCAGGTTAGTCAGCTACAAGGGCCAGTACTACCTCAAGAGACTATCCAAGAAGAAGTGATAGCGGAACCAGCAGCTAGACCGCAGTATCCGGAGGTTCCTACACCACCAATAGTTCCACCTACCCCTGTAGAAGTGGACACACTAGCCCTTTTGGAGATCATGAGGGGGATAATGGCCACTCAGCAACACCAGATATTAGTCCAGCAACGCATGCACGCTCAGTTACATGAGCAGAATGTACTACTCAACCAAGGATTGTAGACAGCATTGGAAAGAGGAGTGAGGACCGATTCAGGAGCATCAACCAGGTTTTGCAAGTACAACCCCCGTCGTTTCGAGGGTACGGAAGATGCCATTTTAGCAGATGCATGGCTTAAGGATATTGAGGCTATTCTGACAGCAGCTAAGGTGCCGGCAGAAGAACGTGTGAATCAAGTGAAGTTGTTACTTCAGGATCTCGCACGTGATTGGTGGGAATCAGAGGAAGTAGGCATTAGATGTCTTGTTGCTTGGGACGATTTTACCGCAAGATTCAAGACGAAGTACTATGGAGTTGTGGCACAGTTTAAGCTGAAACAAAAGTTTATCAACTTCAAGCAGGCCGACAAGACGGTAGATGCTTATGCAGCGGAGTTCTGCAGATTGAGTAGGTTCACACCGGAGATGGTAGCGACGGAGAGCCAGAGGGCTATGAGATTCCAGCAAAGGTTTCATCTTGAGCTCTTGCAATTGATAGAAGGGCACAATTACCAGACTTTTGACAAAGTATTGACGGCAACCCTAAGGCATGAGATCACCATTCAGAGGATCACGGCAAGGACTGGAGGTCAGAAGAGATCCCAAAGTCAAATTGAAGGAGGAGGGGGAGTAGCGCCCCGAACAACGGTACCGTCCCTTGGTATTCGTATTCACGATGTGGCATTGCGAGGGCCAGCACCACCACCAAGACAGCAGCAACAACAACCAAGGAAGAACCAGCAACCCCCAGCGGGCTGCACTTATTATGGGAAGGTAGGCCACACTAGAGATGTGTGTCGGATATTAAACGGGCAGTGTTTGATATGTGAAAGTCCAGATCATCGAGTTACCACCTGTCCTATGAATTCGAGGTCAGAAGGACCAGTGCAACAATTTTTTGCTCTGCCAGCACCAGGGGCAGGCCAGTATCGGGGACCAGCGGTGGCAGTGAGGCTGTTGGCACAGCGCCCGTTCATGTCGCAGGCTCAGATGTTTCGGCAGCAGGGACCGCCGATGCAGCAACACCAGCACAGACCACCCCAGCATCACCAAGACAGGGGCCAGCAGCAGCACCAGGCTAGGCCGCAGCATGGAAACCAACATGGAGGCCGATGGTAGGCATTCACTCTGTCCTTGGAAGAGGCATTGGCATCGGAAGATGTTGTGGCAGGTAACATTCTCGTCGCCTCATATCCCGCAGTAGTATTGTTTGATTCGGGAGCATCACACTCATTTATATCTGTACAATTTGCAACATGGTTAGGAATAGAGTTCGAGGCATTGCCAGGGAGGTTGAATATACTCACTGGTAATAGGCTCGTAGGAGTTAGTAGGATTATCCTAGCATGTAGCGTTATAGTTTGCGGGCATTCCTTACCCGCCTGGTTGATAGAATTTTCTGTTAGAAATTTTGATGTTATCTTAGGCATGGACTGGCTGAAATACAGTCATGCGATAATAGATTGTCGTAGAAGGAGTGTATATTCCAGGCATGAAGAGGTTCACCTTAGTCAGATCAGTGGCAACTCAACAAGAACAGGGAGTAGTGACGGCAATGGAAGAAGTTCAAGTTCCGAAGGTAGTTGAAGAGTTTCTAGACGTATTTTTCGAAGAACTTCCAGGTCTACCACCGGTTAGAGATATTGAGTTCAGTATAGAACTGGCACCTGGAACTAAGCCGATATCAGATCTGGTTTACAGAATGGCGGATTCGGAGCAGGCCAAGGTGTATCAGCACATAGAGGAACTGAAGGAGAAAAAATTCATCCAAGCTAGCATATCACCATGGGCAGCACCAGTGGTACTTGTAGGAAAGAAGGATGGGTCATCCAGATTGTGCATCGACTACAGGAAGCTTAACGCGGCAACAGTGGAGAACAAGTACCCACTACCAAGGATCGACGACTTGTTTGATCAGTTGAGCAGAGCTAGAGTTTTCTCCAAGATAGATCTTCATTCAGGGTATCATCAAGTGAGGGTTCGGAAGGAGGATATTCCCAAGACAGCATTCAGGTCGAAGTATGGGCATTATGAATTTTTAATAGTGCCGTTTGGTTTGACCAATGCTCCAGCAATATTTATGGATTTGATGAACCGTATCTTTATGCCATACTTAGATCAGTTTGTCATTCTGTTTCTTGACGACATTCTTGTATATTCAGCAAGTGAGAAGGAGCATGAAGACCACCTCAGGAAAGTATTACAGGTTCTAAGAGAGAACCAGTTGTATGCCAAACTCAGTAAGTGTGAGTTCTGGACAGATCATATTTTATTTTTGGGTCACATCATATCAGGAGCTGGAGTAGCAGTGGATCCCAAGAAGGTAGAAGCAGTAGAGAGTTGGCCAGTACCCAAGACCGTAGCTGATGTGCAGAGTTTCTTGGGATTGACAGGATATTACAGGAGATTCGTATCAGACTTTGTAAGACTTTCAGCACCCATGACCCGCTTGACACGAAAGGATGTACCATTCGTCTGGTCGGTAGAATGCCAGGCATCATTCAAGAATTTGAAGCAGAAGTTGATATCAGCGCCTATTCTTACATTGCCAGTTAGACCCGGAGGTTTTACCGTTTATTGTGATGCGTCAGGAAGAGGACTTGGATGTGTCCTCATGCAACATGGGAAGGTAATAGCATATACATCTAGGCAACTTCGTGACCACGAAAAGAATTATCCAACTCATGACTTGGAGTTGACAGCAGTAGTATTTGCTTTGAAGCTATGGTGGCATTACTTATATGGTGACCGAGTGGACATGTACACAAACCATAAAAGTCTGAAGTACATCTTTACTCAGAAGGAGCTGAACATGAGACAGAGAAGATGGTTGGAATTAATCAAAGATTATGATGTAGAGCTTCAGTATCATCCAGGCAAGGCTAATGTGGTAGCAGACGCTCTCAACATGAGAGGCGGCGCATTTATGTTGACAGCACAGAGGTATATCTTAGAAGACCCTCAGGAGATGGCATTAAAGTTATACTTCCTGGTAATGTAGGAGTTCTAGCGAGTCCACAAGTTCAATCCGACTTGGTAGACAGGATCAAGGTAGCTCAGGCACAGGACCCAAGGATTCATAATCTTAGGGCAGAATGTGAGTCAGGACTCAGGAAGGAGATGAGAATTCATGAAGATGGTACACTTAGGTTTGGATTACGCCTATGTGTTCCTAGTAGAGATATCAGACAGGAGGTTATGGCAGAAGCTCACAGTTTTCAGTATTCTATACACCCTGGAGGGACCAAGATGTACCAAGATATCAAGCAGCACTTCTGGTGGAACGGGATGAAGAGGGAGATAGCTAGATTCGTTTCCCGTTGCTTGATATGTCAGCAGGTGAAGGCAGAACAGCAGAGGCCAGCTAGATTATTGCAACCGCTTTCTATTCCGAAATAAAAATGGAAACACATCACAATGGACTTTGTGACCGGTTTACCAAGATCGCCAAGTGGTAAAGATGCTATTTGGGTGATAGTGGACCGGCTTACAAAGGTAGCACACTTTCTTCCTTTTAGAGTGGGGCAATCTACAAAAAAGTTGGCAGAATTGTATATGCAACAGATAGTCAGGCAGCATGGAGTTCTTGTCAGTATTGTGTCAGACAGAGATACTCGTTTTATATCACATTTTTGGAAGAGATTACATCATAGTCTGGGTACCAAATTAAGATTTAGCACGGCTTACCATCCCCAGACGGACGGACAATCAGAAAGAATAATTCAGACTTTGGAAGACATATTGCGAGCTTGCACTCTGGATTTTGGAGGATCTTGGGAGAGCCACCTGCACTTAGTCGAATTCTCATACAACAACAGTTATCAAGCCAGTATCCAGATGGCACCATTTAAAGCACTATATGGTAGGTCACTACTATCATGGGATGATATCGGGGAGAGAAAGATGTTAGGCCCGAAAATGATTGTCCAGACAGATGAAGTGGTCAAGAGAATTAGAGAGCGACTTCGAGTTACACAGGATCGGCATCATCATTGGGCGGACCAGTATCGTAGACCGCTAGAGTTTTCTGTTGGGGACCACGTGTTCTTGCGGATCTCATCTACCCGTGGGGTCATTAGATTTGGCGTACGCGAGAAGTTGAGTCCGCGGTACGTAGGCCCGTTTGTTATCCTTGATCGGATAGACGATGTTGCTTATCGTTTATCCCTTTCACCTTCGTTACGGGAGGTGCATGATGTGTTTCATATATCTCAGTTACGTAGGTATGTATCGGACCCAAGCCATGTCCTTGATCCTTCTGAGCTGGTTGTTGGTACCAACCTGTCTTACGAGGAACATCCTGTGTCTATCTTGGACCGAATAGAGAAGATACTCAAGAACCGAACAATTAGCCTTGTCCGGGATGCTTGGGGTCATCACTCTTTAGGGGAGTCAATGTGGGAACGTGAGGATGATATCCGATCACGGTATCCGCACTTGTTTGACTCACAAGGTATATCTCTTTCTGTATACCTTGATTGTCTTAACTCCTCATGCTTGTCACCTTATGAGTAGGATTACTTGATGTTGTGGATTGTTAGATTTAGATATGTTACTTGTTATTATCATTGTAAAATGATTACTTGCTCCAATTGCTTATACTTAGTTAGCTTTGATGTTCCTATCCTGCTTGGAATTGAAATTTCGAGGACGGAATTTTTCTAAGGAGGGTAGAGATGTCACTTCCCGTTCCTGGAATACGTATTCTAAATACATGTACTGCTGTAATGTATTTATTAATATTTATCATATATTGTTCTTTATTTAAATTCCTTTAATTTCTCGCTAAATATTTTTTCTGTATTTTACTTTCTGCTTTGCTTTTGGGTTCGGCCCGAGTTGGTTTATTTTTCGGCCTTGTATGGTTCAATATGAATCCAACTCCCTACCTACCACCACTCCTTCATTTAAAGCCCCATTCCCTTTCTCTCTCTTCATTACTTCACCATTACTCTTCTTCTTCCTCATAAACTCTCCTCCACCTACACAGCCGCATAGGCAAGTGCCAACTTGCTTCTTGATGGATTTCTATTTTTTTGTTCCATTATCTTCCTCTCAAGATTCTTAGATACTTTAGTACTTAGCATTTTCAATTCCCATGGCTCATTTTATGTAGATCTAAGTTTAATACATTTTTGATTTTTTAGGTTTTGATCTAGTAACTTTGTTATTTCTCAAGTTTTGATGGTTCTATGTTGTAAGAAATTTGATTCTACCCAATTTAGACCATTAGAAGTCCTTATTTTGACTTATTTTGAGTGATTTATGATCTTTTGGTTCATGGGTTTTTATGGCCATCGGAGGCTGGTTCGGGAAGATGAGCAGTGCATGTTGTTTCCTGACGCATGCTGTTTACTGGCAAAAAGGTATTGCCTGCTGTTTGCTGGCGCATGCTGTCCTGGTGCATGCTGTTTCCTGGCACATGTTGTTTGCTGGCAAAAAGTTGTTGCCTGCTGTCTGCTGGCGCATGATGTTTGCTGGCACATGCTGTCCTGGCGCATGCTGTTTCCTGGCAAAAAGCTGTTGCCTGCTGTTTGCTGGCGCATGCTGTCCTGGCGCATATTGTTTCCTGGCGCATATTGTTTGCTGGCGCATGCTGTTTGCTGGCACATGTTGTCCTGGCGCATGCTGTTTCCTGGCGCATGCTGTTTGCTGGCGCATGCTGTTTGCTAGCCCATACTGTCCTGGCGTATGCTATTTCTGTTGGCCCATTCCATGGTCACACCCGATTTTGATAATCAACATGCACTTAAGTCAATACACAAAATATACAAAATGCTGCTAATCATTTTAGGATATATGAAATCAATTTCAACGGACGTTGTACTGCATCAACGAAGCATCAACATCATCAAATTTGGAGATGACTCATTTTATATTTTATTCTGTATTTTACATTTTATTGAGTCTAGGATTTATTTTGTAAAATCAGTTTTGGTAATACTGGCTTAGGGTTATTTCAGTTCACTTTCTAAAAAGCCTACCCATTACCACTCATATTTCTTGTTACACTCATTTTACAAAATATTCCAAAATACTTTCAAAAACAATTTGTGTTAAAATATTTCAAAAATCTCCTGACATAACTCCTAACCAAGTTCGGTCCGAACTCTGTCCGAGTTCGGTCAATTTATATTCAAACTTCTGTTGCCTCCAAATCTGCGAGCAACGTCTCTTTGCGAGATATATGCATCCGAACTCTGCCCGAACTCTGTCCGAGTTCGGTTCCAAAAAACACCTATAAATAGAGAAGAACTTTTTATTTCAAATCATTCATTCACTCTTCATCTTCTCTTCTATACTATTCAAGTGTTTTCAAACGATCCAAGAATTTCAAATCATACCTATACACCTCTTAGCCAAAAGCCAGTACTATCAGAGTTGATTTAGAGTCTTTTGGTATTACAAGAGTTGTAAAGAGGTCGTTCCAAGTCCAACAACTTTTCTTGTTGTGGAGCTAGTCGTGCGCTCGTCACCAAGCACGGTATTGTGAAGCCGGTCGTGCGCTTGTCACCAAGCACGATGTTGTAAGAGACTGCAAGCTCTCAGTTAAAGCTTGTGCCATAGTGGATTAACATCGAGCAAGAGTACTCGAGACTGGATTAGTCCTCTCAGAGGGATACCAGTATATATCGCTGTGTCGCTGAGTTTGAATTCTCTATCTCTTGCTGCATTATATTTACTGTCTCTTATTTCACTGTCATAGTTTTAAAGTTTAGTTTTTAATTGGTGATTATTTTTCGCTGCACACACACACTCTATTCACCCCCCCTCTAGAGGTGCTCAACGGTCCTACAATTAGTATCAGAGCAGGTTATATTTATATATAACATACCTCAGAAAGTATATATGGCAGCCGTGAAATCAATATTCAACGGTGAAGGGCAATCTGTAAAACCCCAATATTTTTCTAATTATTTTAATACTTTAAAAATTATTTTTCTATATTTATTTGAATTTATTTGGTTTATGTACGTAATTTTATATGTGTATAATGTGTGTATGTTGGTGAGCTTGATATTTTAAAAATAATTATTATAGCCTACATTGGTTACAAATATTTTTGATATTTAATTATAAATTTTTATAAATTTTATTGCGAATATATATATATATATATATATATATATATATATATATATTATATATCTTTAGTTATATTTGTTTGAAAAAAAAAAAAAAAAAAAACAAACAAAACAAACAAAAAAAAATTGCAGCCGGCCCCACACCCTGAACAAGGGGGGGCGCGGCCATGCTTGGTAGGAACTGTAGCACAGTTGTGCTTGTTTAAGTAAAAAGAAAGAGAAAAAAAAAAAAAAAAAAAAAAAAAGGAAAAGCCTACAGTAGTAAACCGACCCCCCATAATCAATCAGCCAGCAGCAATAGCTGCCAAGGCTTTAACCAACCCGGCCCCACCACTCCATAGAATTGCGCGCAGCATAGCTGCTAATACAACCCGATACCCCACATATGTATGTTATTCCGAAACCCATTAGAACTAGGTTTTATTGAAATTTAGTATATATACAACTTTCTCTACAAACAACGAAACCCTAATCTTCCAAAACGAAAGTTGGAGCTGATTATACCTCTTCGTCCTCGACTTCGTTCCACCAGCAACGGAGCTTTGTGCGCGACGAACGGAGCTTTTAGAAGTCAGCCCCGCGTCACCCACGGAGCAGTTTTCCTACTCAAGGTACCCAACTTTCCCGTTCGATTTCTCTCTCGATTCTCGTCCGTTTTTAGATCCGTAAATTTCTGTAGAAAGCCCTCATGACCCTCTTCAAGATCCCCCAGGTGGATTTTGACATGGCCATCCGACTTGCTCGAAAAATCGAGACGAAGTTGGAGAAAAACCCACTTTTCTGAATCCTGAAAACTGTTTTGAAACGCCAACTTGTCGGCCATTTTTCTCGCTGTTCATTAACCTTTTGTAAAAACTAATTGAAGATGTTTAAAGACAACATAACCACGATGGAAACGTAACTGGTAGAATAGTATTTCGTTTTCTGTGCAAGAATTAAATCAGCGTTAAAGTTGGACGAAAAACTGTTTTCAAAAGTGGTAAATTCTGAAATTTTTGTCCGATACGACGTCGCCCCGACAAACCGGGCGACGTGGTCGCGCGTTATACGCATCGAAAGACGCGTATTGACGTTGCGGAAGTGTGGGAACTGACGGAACTCAATTTCGTCGCGTGTGTGCGACGAAATCAACGCGTATCCGTCGAAATACCCCCGTATCGGTGTTTTGCAAACTTGTCCATAACTTTGTGTACAGTCGTCGAATCGAGACGAAACTTGCGCCAACAGGTCCGGATCGAAATTCTGGTCCTGCATGCAAAGTTTGGTTTGATTCTGAGAAGGTCGAATCGGGACCCACTTTTGGCGGGCCCGCAACCCACTCAAACGGGCGATTTTGTACACGGCTCCTCGGAATCCAAACCTGGACATACCGTTGAGTTCCTCTCCTCAAACTAAATCCATAGACATGTAGTTTGACGACTTTAGAGACCATAGACTTGGGCACGCGTTTCGGTGCAAAGCGGGTCCAACGGCGGACATCGTTTTGACCCGAAATTACGATTTTGCCCCTGTTCCAGAATTGAACTTTTGGACAGGCGTTTCCTAGGTATATCTTCTTCACCGAGATCATTTTTGATGTTTGTTTCAGCGTTTGGAGTCATCTGTGATTTGTGAGTTTTGGTGCTGACACTTGCTACTCTTGGATTGCCTTTCTCGCACCGCAGGCAAGTATACCTTGCCATAGATTCTGATTGTGCTCATTTATTTTCAGTATATTTTATTATTGCATATTTATTTCTCTTATTTGTCATTTGTTTCTATTAGGCGTCCAAGTCACACTTGGGTGCAAGCGGCTACATTTAGTCGTTATATTTATTTGTCTTTACTTGCATGTCGACCTTGTGTTAGTTGACTTTCCTATGAGTATGTGGGGGTATTTTCATATACTCTATGGCCTTGACACATGTGTATCACGGGATGAGTGAGATATATAGGACACGTACCTGCGTACTCGACTGGCCATCGATACGTACGGGGCGTGCGACGGTTAGGAGGTAACTGCTACTAGTGTGTTGAGTTAGAAGCCGTAGCAGTTGCCAACTGGACAGGCTGTGGATACATCTTGGACAGGAGCAGTTGGGGGGGAGGGGACAGCTACTAGCGTAGGGGCTACATTTATTTTTACACACTTTTGGGGCCGAGAGTGACTCTTATGAGTACTACTTTCTGTCCCGGCCGATAGCGTCTCGGATGAGCGTTACTTGACGGCCACTCTTTATTACTTGCTTGCGTGAATCCGTTACAGCCCCTGCGTAGAACGTTGTCCTCTAAAGTGCATCTCACATAGACGGTTAGGAGATCCTGTAGAGTTATAGTTGCATATTTTGTTTTGCACATTCAGTTACTTGGCATGTTTTCTGTATCTTGTTACGTCCCTCTGAGGACCTGGTGATCTCTCCAGGATTAGACGAGCAGGACTATCCAGAGGAGTACGGTGCCGCATTGGATCCAGCATACATCGGTGACGAGGCACCTTCCACTCTTACTTAGTTTCATTCTTTATTATCTGAGACCATGTATTGGACATCTTTTTATCATTCTTTCTTGCTGTTTGAGGAGGTTGGACTCCATTTAGTTGAGACTATTTTTCATAGCTGTTTGGGTGGGATTGTCTACCCGGCTATATTTTGATATCATCAGTTATCTTATTTTAGTGGACTTATCATATTCTCTGTGTTGAGCTGTGGATGAGATTTAGTTATGTTATTGTGGCTTATCATGTACTATTATTACAGCTTATGTACAAATACGGGGATTACTATATATTGGTGTATTCTTCGTATAGTACAGCTGGCATGTCTACGTACTTAGTCCTACGTATTTTGGGACTGGGGCGTTACATGTTTTTGTGGTGGCCCATGCAGGTCGAGTAATATTGTTGGGTTACCTGACTGTGCCCAACAAGCCTGCAACTAGGAATAGGATATAAAATCTCATCCACTACTACTACCTTCTTTGATCTCGACTCCATCTACTTTTCCTATAACTTATTGAATTCCTTTCAGCTTGAAATTGTTCTAACCAAATCTAAATTCTCGTGCCAATATAGGATGAATCTTCGTAGCGGTTTCACTACTCCCCTTGCCATTACTGACGGGAACACTACTGCTCGCGAGGAACCAGTAAATCCGCAGCAGCCAGCTATGTCTCCGACCACTCCAGCACCATCCGGGCCATCCATCCAGCCAGTGATGACCCCAGCCACGACTCAGCAGACTGGTCCTGAGGATCCTGCTCCCCAGGGAGAGTACCTACCACAACCACCTTATCCACCTCCATTCCCACCACAGATTCCACCCACATATCCACCCTCATCATATCCACCTCCACAATATCCACCATCATATCCCCCACAACAGCCACCACAGAATCCACCTCCATATCCACCCACATACCCTCCGCAGTATCCCTTTCCATACTCTTCATATCCTCCACAGATCATGCCCCAGATGCCATACATGCCCCCACAGCATTCCATGCCTCAGACTGGTGGAGCTACTACAGAGCAGATTCTCCAGAGCCTAGTACAGGTTCAGATGCAGCAGAGCGAGGCCATTAGGAGGAGTTTAGAGACAGCATTGGCCCGAGCACCACAAGCCACTGTGGGTTCTATCGAAGGATTCCGCAACATGAATCCTCCACACTTCAAGGGCACTGAAGACGTTATTGGGATCACCAATTGGTTGGTTAAGACAGAGAATCTCCTGAAGGCTTCAGAGTTATCCGCAGATCTTTGGATGACGGCAGTGAAGTTACAGCTGGAAGGAAATGCTTATGATTGGTGGGCCGCAGAGGAGAGGCGGCTAGGAGTTGATCAGACATGGGAGGAATTCAAAGAACTGTTCAATAAGAAGTTCTTCTCCGACACCGCCAAGGATGCTTTATATGAACAGTTCCTACACCTGGAGCAGGGGAATATGACAGTTGACGAGTACGACGCCGAGTTTAGCCGATTGAGTCGTTTCGCACCAGGGTTGGTTACGACGGAGCTGGAGAAGGCCAAAAGGTTTCATAGAGGCTTGAGTATAGAGTTGCAGAGGTACACCAGCTCCGAGTCGAGGGTCTCCCAAGCAGCTGTTCTGGCAGAGGCTAGAACTCAGGAGGCCATAAGCAAGAAGGCAAATCGACGAGTTACATCGACTATGGGGCCAGCCAAGACTACTACAGGAGGGCCAGTGAGACATCCTCCCACTCCTCAGCATCAGCAAAGGACAGGGCCATACCAGACACAGGAGAAGGTCACTTGCCTTTACTGCGGCAAAGTTGGTCATGTTTTGCGAGATTGTAGACGACGGTTGGGGTATTGTTTGATTTGCGGATCGAATCAGCACCAGGCTAAGGATTGCTCATTTCAGAGGGTCACTCCACATAATCAGCAGCAGAGACTAGCTATTACAGGACCAGGAGCGCCACGACCACCCTTACCCACCCAGACAGCCCAATTCCAGCAGACTAGAGCACAGACAGGTAATCAGCAAATTGGGAGGGCTTTTGCTCTAGTTGCCGAGGAGGCGGGACCACAGGTGGGCGTCATAGCAGGTATGGTTCTAGTTGCATCATTTTCTGCCATTATATTATTTGACACTGAAGCCACCCATTCATTCGTAGCAACTAGCCTTGCCACCAGACACAGTATACCCATGTCATCTTTACCTAAAAACCTTAGAATCCTCACTAGAAAGGAGTTGTACCTGTTAGTGGTATCCGTAGAGATTGCTCTGTAGTGTTATGTGGTAGAGAGACGAGTGCACGACTACTTATATTCCCCATGCCTACCTTCGATGTCGTTCTTGGAGGGATTGGTTGAGCCAGCATTTCGCTCTTATCAACTGCCATAGAGACAGTAACATACTTAGACCCCAGCTGATTCAGAGCTCGAGTTCACCCAAAGAAGAAGCATTGAGGAGTGGAAATATTAAATCTGGAAAAGTTAGTAGTAACGGGATGTAAGTTCACTTCGAGAATTATGGGAGGGATTAAACTTGTAATCATGATCAAATTAGACAACTGGGAGTGAATACACAAGTTTGGTTGTTCCTTTTGGAAAACTTGTTTAGAAACTTCTGTAGGAAACTTGAGTTTTAAAATTTAATGATAGACCACCATGGAATCCTAATGGGCTGGAAGGAATCCACACTAATTGCCATATCCCTCATGGCAATGTTAATAGCATATGCATAAGTATTGCTAGTCATCCATAAAATCATGTGGTTATATTTAAACTTGATACACTCGGCATCCCCTCAATTCTAGATTTTATTGTGACTTTCTAACCATTTGAAACTGGAGAAATGATTAGATTATTCTTGATCATACTCTATCTAAGTGGCTAACATATCAAAAAAAAAATTGTATTCCTAACTCACTTTACCTTGATTGCTTGACCTATTGAACCCTACACCACTAGTTCAATTTTTAAGTTGGGTAGAATACCTCACTACCTAACAAATAATATTTTTCGGGTGAACCATATAGATGAGTTCATTTATACTACAAATTTGAAGACCTTGGAATGATTGATTTCCTTCGTCACTACCTCCCTTACTTACATATTTCTCCACCTGGTGCTGCTAATTTAGCCTTAGTTTTACAAGCTTACTCCTTTATCGAGCTTGTTCATGACATATTTTATTGGACGCGTCCATTAACATATTGTCTAATCAGAACCGGTGCATGATGGTCTGATCAACCGAGTGCATTTTGGTTCGCTTACATCCATCGTTCTACACGGATGGAGACATAGCTAAAATTTTCCTTAGAGTCTCCCTCACGATTGCCTTGGCAAATTCTCTTAGAATTATATAACCGCCATTGAAGCACGTATTGGCATTCAAAAACACATTCCTTGAACTCTTGTGGGATTTCATCTTTTACCTATACTAGACGAGGCTTGTACTTGATAGATAGATAGGCCAAACTATTTTTTTTTTTCTGTGGCCATGAATTTTGAGTATACACCGAGGTAGCTAGCCACTATCCTATCAACGTGACCTTGTCCCTATCAATTTCATTGCATTACATTTGATCCCCGGCATTAGTTTAATTTCGAGGACGAAATTTTTTTTTAAGTTGGGTAGGATGTAAAACCCCAATATTTTTCTAATTATTTTAATACTTTAAAAATTATTTTTCTATATTTATTTGAATTTATTTGGTTTATGTACGTAATTTTATATGTGTATAATGTGTGTATGTTGGTGAGCTTGATATTTTAAAAATAATTATTATAGCCTACATTGGTTACAAATATTTTTGATATTTAATTATAAATTTTTATAAATTTTATTGCGAATATATATATATATATATATATATATATATATATATATATATATATATATATTATATATCTTTAGTTATATTTGTTTGAAAAAAAAAAAAAAAAAAAAAAAAAAAACAAACAAAAAAAAATTGCAGCCGGCCCCACACCCTGAACAAGGGGGGGCGCGGCCATGCTTGGTAGGAACTGTAGCACAGTTGTGCTTGTTTAAGTAAAAAGAAAGAGAAAAAAAAAAAAAAAAAAAAAAAAAGGAAAAGCCTACAGTAGTAAACCGACCCCCCATAATCAATCAGCCAGCAGCAATAGCTGCCAAGGCTTTAACCAACCCGGCCCCACCACTCCATAGAATTGCGCGCAGCATAGCTGCTAATACAACCCGATACCCCACATATGTATGTTATTCCGAAACCCATTAGAACTAGGTTTTATTGAAATTTAGTATATATACAACTTTCTCTACAAACAACGAAACCCTAATCTTCCAAAACGAAAGTTGGAGCTGATTATACCTCTTCGTCCTCGACTTCGTTCCACCAGCAACGGAGCTTTGTGCGCGACGAACGGAGCTTTTAGAAGTCAGCCCCGCGTCACCCACGGAGCAGTTTTCCTACTCAAGGTACCCAACTTTCCCGTTCGATTTCTCTCTCGATTCTCGTCCGTTTTTAGATCCGTAAATTTCTGTAGAAAGCCCTCATGACCCTCTTCAAGATCCCCCAGGTGGATTTTGACATGGCCATCCGACTTGCTCGAAAAATCGAGACGAAGTTGGAGAAAAACCCACTTTTCTGAATCCTGAAAACTGTTTTGAAACGCCAACTTGTCGGCCATTTTTCTCGCTGTTCATTAACCTTTTGTAAAAACTAATTGAAGATGTTTAAAGACAACATAACCACGATGGAAACGTAACTGGTAGAATAGTATTTCGTTTTCTGTGCAAGAATTAAATCAGCGTTAAAGTTGGACGAAAAACTGTTTTCAAAAGTGGTAAATTCTGAAATTTTTGTCCGATACGACGTCGCCCCGACAAACCGGGCGACGTGGTCGCGCGTTATACGCATCGAAAGACGCGTATTGACGTTGCGGAAGTGTGGGAACTGACGGAACTCAATTTCGTCGCGTGTGTGCGACGAAATCAACGCGTATCCGTCGAAATACCCCCGTATCGGTGTTTTGCAAACTTGTCCATAACTTTGTGTACAGTCGTCGAATCGAGACGAAACTTGCGCCAACAGGTCCGGATCGAAATTCTGGTCCTGCATGCAAAGTTTGGTTTGATTCTGAGAAGGTCGAATCGGGACCCACTTTTGGCGGGCCCGCAACCCACTCAAACGGGCGATTTTGTACACGGCTCCTCGGAATCCAAACCTGGACATACCGTTGAGTTCCTCTCCTCAAACTAAATCCATAGACATGTAGTTTGACGACTTTAGAGACCATAGACTTGGGCACGCGTTTCGGTGCAAAGCGGGTCCAACGGCGGACATCGTTTTGACCCGAAATTACGATTTTGCCCCTGTTCCAGAATTGAACTTTTGGACAGGCGTTTCCTAGGTATATCTTCTTCACCGAGATCATTTTTGATGTTTGTTTCAGCGTTTGGAGTCATCTGTGATTTGTGAGTTTTGGTGCTGACACTTGCTACTCTTGGATTGCCTTTCTCGCACCGCAGGCAAGTATACCTTGCCATAGATTCTGATTGTGCTCATTTATTTTCAGTATATTTTATTATTGCATATTTATTTCTCTTATTTGTCATTTGTTTCTATTAGGCGTCCAAGTCACACTTGGGTGCAAGCGGCTACATTTAGTCGTTATATTTATTTGTCTTTACTTGCATGTCGACCTTGTGTTAGTTGACTTTCCTATGAGTATGTGGGGGTATTTTCATATACTCTATGGCCTTGACACATGTGTATCACGGGATGAGTGAGATATATAGGACACGTACCTGCGTACTCGACTGGCCATCGATACGTACGGGGCGTGCGACGGTTAGGAGGTAACTGCTACTAGTGTGTTGAGTTAGAAGCCGTAGCAGTTGCCAACTGGACAGGCTGTGGATACATCTTGGACAGGAGCAGTTGGGGGGGAGGGGACAGCTACTAGCGTAGGGGCTACATTTATTTTTACACACTTTTGGGGCCGAGAGTGACTCTTATGAGTACTACTTTCTGTCCCGGCCGATAGCGTCTCGGATGAGCGTTACTTGACGGCCACTCTTTATTACTTGCTTGCGTGAATCCGTTACAGCCCCTGCGTAGAACGTTGTCCTCTAAAGTGCATCTCACATAGACGGTTAGGAGATCCTGTAGAGTTATAGTTGCATATTTTGTTTTGCACATTCAGTTACTTGGCATGTTTTCTGTATCTTGTTACGTCCCTCTGAGGACCTGGTGATCTCTCCAGGATTAGACGAGCAGGACTATCCAGAGGAGTACGGTGCCGCATTGGATCCAGCATACATCGGTGACGAGGCACCTTCCACTCTTACTTAGTTTCATTCTTTATTATCTGAGACCATGTATTGGACATCTTTTTATCATTCTTTCTTGCTGTTTGAGGAGGTTGGACTCCATTTAGTTGAGACTATTTTTCATAGCTGTTTGGGTGGGATTGTCTACCCGGCTATATTTTGATATCATCAGTTATCTTATTTTAGTGGACTTATCATATTCTCTGTGTTGAGCTGTGGATGAGATTTAGTTATGTTATTGTGGCTTATCATGTACTATTATTACAGCTTATGTACAAATACGGGGATTACTATATATTGGTGTATTCTTCGTATAGTACAGCTGGCATGTCTACGTACTTAGTCCTACGTATTTTGGGACTGGGGCGTTACACAATCCACAAATATACCTCCCCTATTTGATGGAATAAATTATACCTATTGGAAAACACGAATGACTTTCTTTCTAAAATCTTTTGACTTTGATCTTTGGTCAATAGTCATTGATGGTTATAAGAAACCAGCACCCACAGTGGTTGAAGGTATTCTTATAGAAAAGCCTCATGACAAATACACCGAAGCTGAAAAAGCTAAGGCTAGTCTTGATGCTCGTACCATCAATGCACTATTCTGTGCAATTGACAAAACGGAGTTCAACAGAGTTTCAACCTGTAAGACATCTCACAAAATTTGGAAACTTCTTGAGGTAACTCATGAAGGTACTTCCCAAGTGAAGGAATCCAAAATTAGTAGACTGACTCAGGAATATGAATCTTTCAAGATGAAACCCGGTGAGTCAATTACACAGATGTTTACTCGTTTTCTTGATATAACTAATCCTCTGTAATCTCTTGGTAAGGATTACAGCAATCATGAGAAGATCAGAAAAGTGCTGCGGGCTCTAACAAAGAACTGGAATCCAAAAGCCACAGTAATTATTGAAGGAAACGATCTCACCACTATGTCCTTGGAAATACTGATGGGAAAGCTGATGACCCATGAACTTGATTTGCAAGAGTTTGAGGAAGCAACACTAAAAGAAAAATATATTGTCTTCAAAGCTCAAGCAAAAAAATCAACATGCAATGACTCTGATAAAGAATCATCAAGTGGTGATGAACATGCCCTACTTGTGAAGAACTTCAGGAAGTACCTAAAGTTTACAAGCAGAAAGAAGAAAGATGTCCAAGAAAGCAATGAAGATGAAACCATATGCTTTGGATGCAAGAAGTCAGGGCACATGAAGAAGGACTGTCCAACCACTAAGAAAAGCAGTCCATATGACAGATCAAGATCAAGCAGAAAAGCAATAACTGGTCGAAAGCATGCCAACACAAGTATCTGGCATAAAAGTGATGCCAGTGATTCAGAAGAAGATGATAGACCCTGCGGCAATACAAATATCTGTCTTATGGCATTTGATAAGGTATCTTCAAATCCTCTATATGATGACTTTACTTTCGATGAGTTAGAAAATGCCTTTAGCGATTTACTTGAAGAACACAAAAATGTGCTTGACAAGTATAAGCAATCTCGAAAAGAGATTAAGGCATACACAACCAAGTTAGCTAGACTGTCCAATCTTATTGAAGATATTAAAGAGACGTCTACTACCGGTAACACGGAAGAGATAGCCAAACTCAAGGTAGACTATCATGAGGCTATCCTCAAAATTGAAAAGAAAGAAAGAGACTATGTCAAGATGCAAGAACTATATGACATAGAGAAGAAAAAGCACCTAGTAACAGAACAAAGACTCTCAGATATGACTGCTAGATATGAAGAGTCTATTGCGATTTCTAAAAAGTTAGAAATTAAGTTAGGCAAACAGGCAATACCTGTGGCACAGCCTAAAATTAGTCCTAATGCCAAGCATACACCTAAGAGGACTAAAAACAAGAAAGCACAGAAGAAACACGTATACAATCATGCTTTCACTTATAGGTTCTCCAAACCAAACAAGCATGTAAACACAGTGGTGACCACATCTAGTTCTAAACTGACTTACACTTATTGTGGTACGCACGATCACATATCACAGTATTGTTTAGCAAGAAAGCTTGTTGACAATCACATTTTAATTTGGAGACCTAAAGCTAATCAGAATGGACCTTTCAGAAAATGGGTACCAAAGGATTCATCTACTTGTCTTGTAGGTGGACCCTCAACCCTCTCATGCTAGAAGCAAATGGATCCTCGATAGCGGATGTTCGCGACACATGACTGGTGATGCATCTTTATTCGCTACGCTATCGATGAAGAAAGAAGGATATGTCTCCTTCGGAAAAAACTTGAGAGGTGATATAATTGGTAATGGTACTGTAGGTATTTCTCCCTATCCAGTAATAAAGGATGTTTGTCTAGTAACAGAATTGAAACATAACCTATTAAGCATAAGTCATTTGGCAGATAATGGTTATGGTATCAATTTTGTGAAAGATAAATGTACCATATATGATTTGTCATCTGGTGATCCCATATATAAAGGGATCAGAGAAGACAATATTTATGTTTTCTTTTTGGAGAATACTAATAATGCAGGTAGGTGCCTAGTAGCCAATCAAGATGAAAGCTGGCTATGGCACATGAGACTAGGACATGCAAACATGGATACTATCTCACGACTAAGTACAAAGAAGTTGGTAAGAGGACTCCCTGAGATTCCATTCAAGAGAGATATGGTATGTGCTGACTGTGAAAAGAACAAAGCACATAGGTCTACTTTTAAATCCATCAACGCTGTAAGTACTTCTAGACCTTTGCAGTTAATTCATATGGATTTGTTTGGTCCTAGTAGAGTCGCTAGTCTTGGCGGTAAGCTCTACGCTTTGTTATTGTTGATGATTTCTCTCGATTTACTTGGGTTTATTTTTTATCAAACAAAAGTGATACAATTTTTGAATTTCAAATATTTTGCAAAAAGGTACAAAACGAAAAAGGCTTCATAATTACTCGTATCCGAAGTGATCATGGTGGCGAATTCAAAAATTCTGATTTCAAAAAGTTTTGTGATGATAGTGGATACTACCACGAATTTTCTTGTCCTAGAACTCCCCAACAGAATTGTGTTATAGAGCGGAAGAATCGTACTCTAAGCGAAATGGCTAGAGTCATGCTGAATCAGTATAATCTTCCTAAATATTTTTGGACAGAAGCTGTTAGTACAGCCTGTCATGTTTTGAATAGGGTGTTAATTCGACCAATCTCGAAGAAAACACCATATGAGCTTTGGTTTGGATGGATTCCAAACATTTCTTACTTTAAAGTTTTTGGATGTCGCTGTTTTATCCTGAACACCAAGGATAACTTGGGAAAGTTCGACTCCAAAGCAGATGACGGGATATTTCTCGGATATGCTGCTATGAGTAAGGGATATAGAATTTTAATAAAAGATCTATGATTGTTGAAGAAACTATTAATGTTACTTTTGATGAGTTAAATAGTCACAGATCTAGCGACAGTGATGATGAATATACACACGCAAGAACTGAGAAGAGTTCTGTGAAAGATCTGACCCAAGATGCAAGAACTGAAAAAAGTTTTGTGAAAGATATGACCCAACAGTTCGAATCATTAAAATTCAAGCCAGATCATCCAGAAACACTCATCATAGGTGATGTATCTAAGGGTGTAAGTACACGTTCATCTCTTAAAAATTCTGATATAGCAGCAAATGTAGCATTCATTTCTCAAATAGAACCTAAGAATATAGATGATGCTTTTACTGATGAGTTTTGGATTTCTGCCATGCAAGAGGAACTTAATCAATTTGAGAGAAACCAAGTTTGGGAACTCATTCCTAAACCTATTGGTCAATCGATAATTGGTATCAAATGGGTGTTCCGAAATAAACTCAGTAAAGATGGACAGGTTCTACGCAACAAAGCACGTCTAGTGGCACAAGGTTATAATCAAAAAGAAGGAATTGATTATGATGAGACCTATGCTCCTGTTGCTAGACTAGAAGCCATCCGCATATTTTGTGCATTTGCATGCTTTAATGATTTTAAATTATTTCAAATGGACGTGAAAAGTGCATTTTTAAACGGATTTTTAAAAGAGAAAGTTTTTGTGAAACAACCCCATGGTTTTGAAGATTTTCAAAAACCTGATCACGTCTTCAAGCTTAAGAAAGCCCTTTATGGACTCAAACAAGCACCTCGTGCTTGCTATGAACGCCTAAGTGCCTTCTTACTTGATAATGGTTTTTCAAAAGGAAAAGTTGATACTACTTTATTTATTAAATCCTTGAATGATGATATCCTTCTTGTACAAATTTATGTAGATGACATAATATTCGGTTCTACTAACGAAAAACTCTGTCAAGATTTTGCTAAGTGTATGCAGAGTGAATTTGAGATGAGTATGATGGGAGAGCTAAACTTCTTCCTAGGACTTCAAATCAAACAGCACTCAAAAGGAACATTCATCAACCAAGCTAAGTACACGAAGGACATACTGAAAAAGTACGACCTCGAGAATGTAAAGCCAATCGGGACTCCTATGGCTACATCTACAAAGCTTGATGCTGATGAAAGTGGCAAACCTGTCGATCAGCGTAAGTATCGAGGTATGATTGGTAGTTTATTATATTTAACTGCTAGTCGTCCTGATATTATGTTTAGTATTTGCATTTGTGCACTTTATCAGGCAAATCCTAAGGAATCACATCTTAGTGCCGTTAAGCGTATCTTCCGATACCTTAAAGGAACTTCTACAGTCGGCTTATGGTATCCTAAAACCAAATCCTTTGACCTGATAGGTTACTCGGATGCAGATTTTACAGGATGCAAAGTAGACCGTAAAAGTACTAGTGGCACATGTCATTTCCTAGGAAAGGCTTTAGTCTCTTGGTTTAGCAAGAAACAAAATTCTGTAGCATTATCAACAACTGAGGCTAAGTATATCATCGTAGGACGTTGTTGTGCTCAGATTTTGTGGATGAAACAAACCTTAGAAGACTATAATCTGCACTACACTAATGTTCCTATTTATTGTGACAATACTAGCACTATTAATTTGACTAAGAATCCTATCTGTCATTCATGCACAAAGCACATAGAGATAAGACATCATTTTCTTCGTGATCATCAACAACACCGGGATATTTAATTAGAATTTATTGACACAGATCATCAACTAGCAGATATATTCACAAAACCATTGGCTGAAGACCGTTTTAACATAATGAGGCGTGAGCTCGGTATACTTGAATTTTCAGATTCATAATGCAATATGGTAATTAAAATTAATTTCATGACTTGCAACTTTGGAATTTATTTAACGAAAATTATTTTTGGGTACAAACCTAAAAAGGGTATGTCTGCCACCACGACTACGGTCGAAGCGAAGCGGTACTTAAGAGTTTCCCGGTGAACCTCCGTTAGCTGGGACAATCCCTACAGTTAACCCATAAATAGAGTTCGTTATTAAATACTAGAGTCAAAAGTCATAAAAATTACTTTTAACCAACCAAAACTGTATTTATTGTCTCGGGAATGCAAGTGACCGAACTCGGGCCGAACACTGACCGAGTTCGAACCGAATTCGGACCGAGTTCGGTCGACGCTGTTATGGTTCCAGAAACGAACAGCCGGCCCTAGCTCCTTTATAAACCCCTCTTCCTCCACTCTTTTTCACTCACCAACTCGAGTTTACTCCTTATCTCTCCTAGAAAGTTCTTCCTCCTCCATCCTAGCAAGGAATCCAAGAGATCTGGTGGGTGTCTCGAATTCTCATCTACCTTTTTTTCTCAAAAAGGTAATCTACTTCCTTTCCTTCAATTTCTTTCAATGGCTCCTAAGCGTCATAGATCATCTTCCCAAGGGGCCTCCTCCTCTTCGGATTATACACTTGCTAGCCTTTTTAGTCCAGCACGACTAATGGATGCAGAAGACTATGACTACTTTGTTTCCGGACAAAGAGTTTTCTGATCTTTGGTTCGATTTCTTTTCTGGTCGTAGGATTTGCAATGGAGCTTTTATAAATTTTACAATATTTTCTGAATACGCTCCTACTTTTGACCACTTAGGATACCGAGATTTCTTCGAGGTATCAGAAAACATTTTTGACAATGCCGTCCGAATGTTTTACTGCAATTTGCAAGTAAAACCTAACGAAAATTTCTATTCTTGCGTTGCTGGGCAAGAACTAGAATTCTCTGCCACCGATATCAGTGAATTTTTCCATGTTCCTGATCTTGGTGATGCTTTGGTTGACATTACCCATGTCCAGTTCCCTGCTGATGTTATCCTAGCCTCTTTTAGGGAACTCATTTGTCATCCAAACCGTGTTCCTCGTAGGGTTTATTCTAAGAACTTGAACCAATCCTTTTATGAACTTCATCGAATGATTTTTTCTGTCCTTCTTCCAAAGAAAGGATCCACAGATGAAGTGACCTTCTTGGAACTCTCTGCTCTCTATCACATTCATTTTGGCATTCTATTCTCTATCCCTAAGACCATGATATCCTGGATGCTGAACTGCAGAAATGCATGAAGGAATCTGGTATATCCAATGCACTTGGCATCTATCTTTCGTCGTTTTGATATTGACCTTCAGACTTGTGCATTCTCCTCTACTCCTATCGAGCTTACCAGATCTCGACGGTTTCTTGCTCCACCTTTGCCTCCTGGAGCTCAGCCTGCTCCAGCTGCTGACGCTGAGGTTCCTGATGCTCCTGCTCCTGCTCCTGCTCCAGCTCCTGCCCCGGGATTTGATCCGACTTACTACCAGCGCTTTGATAATTTTGTTGCTATATCTGTGCAACGTCATCAAAGTTATCTTGATTCGGAGTTTCGACACATTTCTCAGGCCCAGGTGCTGAGGAATGGGATAGCTGATCTCCACTACAGCCTAGCCCATGATCCGGTCCATCCAGTCACCATCCAGCCTCACCCAGGCTTTTCGGGTCCTCGGTTCACAGATGAGGTCTCCTTCCAGCACTTCGACCCCACTGCAGCCTACTTTCCTCCAGAGGCTCCTGGTGCTGACGACCCCACTATGTGACGTGGATTCAGTTTTTGGATAGTGTGATATTTGTTAGATGATGATCTTTTATGCTTTGATGTAGTTTTTTTATATGTCTAAACTCATTAGTTAGACATTTTCTGATGATTGTACTCAGCACTTATTAGTATGACATTTCTTTATTTCCAGCATTAATATTACTATAGTCGTTGTTTTATGCTGTGATTATGTCTCTTTTACTTCACTTTGTCTTTTGTTTCCTATTGTTGGCTTCACATATTACGGGGGAGCCAAGTCATTTTACTATTTGATAAAGGGGGAGAAAAAATGTACCATACCAAAAAGCATATTGCAAATCGAAAAACAAACTCTACCATTTTTTTTTCAGGTATACTTGTATTTTGTTCTATCTTATCAAGATATATTTTGGTATAGACTCAAATTTGTCAATTATCAAAATGGAAGAGATTGTTGGCCCATTCCATGGTCACACCCGATTTCGATAATCAACATGCACTTAAGTCAATACACAAAATATACAAAATGCTGTAATCATTTCAGGATATATGAAATCAATTTCAACGGACGTTGTACTGCATCAACAAAGCATCAACATCATCAAATCTGGAGATGACTCATTTTATATTTTATTCTGTATTTTACATTTTATTGAGTCTAGGATTTATTTTGTAAAATCAGTTTTGGTAATACTGGCTTAAGGTTATTTCAGTTCACTTTCTAAAAAGCCTACCCATTACCACTCATATTTCTTGTTACACTCATTTTACAAAATATTCCAAAATACTTTCAAAAATAATTTGTGTTAAAATATTTCAAAAATCTCCTGACAGAACTCCTAACCGAGTTCGGCCCAAGTTCGGCCCGAACTATGTCCGAGTTCGGTCAATTTATATTCAAACTTCTGTTGCCTCCAAATCTGCGAGCAATGTCTCTTTGCGAGATATATGCATCCGAACTCTGCCCGAACTCTGTCCGAGTTCGGTTTCAGAAAACACATATAAATAGAGAAGAACTTTTCATTTCAAATCATTCATTCACTCTTCATCTTCTCTTCTCTACTATTCAAGTATTTTTAAATGATCCAAGATTTTCAAATCACACCTATACAACTCTTAGCCAAAAGCAGTACTATCAGAGTTGATTTAGAGTCTTTTGGTATTCCAAGAGTTGTAAAGAGGTCGTTCCAAGTCCAACAACTTTTCTTGTTGTGGAGCTGGTCGTGCGCTCGTCACCAAGCACGGTGTTGTAAAGCCGGTCGTGCGCTTGTCACCAAGCACGGTGTTGTAAGAGACTGCAAGCTCTCAGTTAAAGCTTGTGCCATAGTGGATTAACATCGAGCAAGAGTACTCGAGACTGGATTAGTCCTCTCAGAGGGATACCAGTATATATCGTTGTGTCGCTGAGTTTGAATTCTCTATCTCTTGCTGTATTATATTTACTGCCTCTTATTTCACTGCTATAGTTTTAAAGTTTAGTTTTTAATTGGTGATTATTTTTTGCTGCACACATACTCTCTATTCACCCCCCTCTAGAGGTGCTCAACGGTCCTACAATTTTCTTGCGCATGTTGTTTCCTGGCGCATGCTGTTTGCTGGCAAAAAGTTGTTGCCTGTTGTTTGCTGGCGCATGCTGTTTCCTGGCGCATGCTGTCCTGGTGCATGCTATTTCCTGGCGCATGCTATTTGCTGGCAAAAAGTTGTTGCCTGCTGTTTGCTGGCGCATGATGTTTGCTGGCGCATGCTGTCCTGGCGCATGCTGTTTCCTGGCCGCATGAGATCCTGACCATATATGCATTCTCAGCCGCATGAACTTCTATAATTTTTCGGCCGCATGAACTCTAGCCCATGATGCCTTTTGACTGATTCTTGTCCCGAATTGACATTGATTGATATTGATTGTGATCTTGATTAATAATTGATCATGCGTTCCTAGTTGGAACTAAGAGACTGGCTAGTCGTCTTATTGAATTGAATGGAATGAGACACGTTCATATTAACTATGAACTATTGCAATCGATTGGCCAATCCCGAATATTGGCATATAGATATATGCAGGCTACAATTTATTTATTTATTTTACAAAAGCAGCATGTGTACTTTATGGTCAAGGCATAATTATTCCGTGGTTGGTTTTGATTATTGCATTACGCTATGTAAAACCTACAACCTAACCGTACGGGTATCGTTGTAGAGTGGGGCATATCGTACTTTGTACGGAAGTACTCATTCTGAATGACCATGATCCACTGTATGGGATTTCACTCAACGTAGAGACTATTAAGTTAAATAAAATAATGATTGCATGAAGAGAATGGATTTCTGAGTTCTTACACGGCAGCCCTCTTTGGGACTATTATGTGCCCGACAGGCCGGCTGGTTCCTACAGATACTGCAAATCTGCCACACGGGCAGGGAACAGTATCTGCTTATATTATTTATTGTATATTGATGACGGACGTCCCGCTGGGACTCGTCTAATTCATGATTGGCGTAATTAATTGATTGGATAGACTAGCCTTGCTTGCACATAGTAAGAACTGAAGAATCCTTTATTGCATAATTCCAGGATAACTTGGAACTCACCGTAGCAAGCCGTAGTAGTTGCATGGCCGTTTAAGTTGACTTGTTTGTGTACTGTACCTACTCTGTTAACTAATTGAGATGATCAGAATGTCAGGATATGACGGGCCAACTTCTGTCCTTGTTTGGTTGGGAAGTTGGTTCGAAGTGTCATGATGTTATGTGAATCCCAGTAGCAAGTAGAGATCTATATATCATATTCTCTTATTACTGGTTCCAATTTCTCATATCGTGCTTCCTTGCGGTACTTGCTATTAGAGGTCTAACCTCTCTGGTTTTGCATGGCCAGATTTAGTGTCGGTCCCCGAGGACTCAGCTTACTTTCACCTCTAAGATTGTCAATACTAGAGGGATGATCACAGGAGGACTCGAGTAGGTTCCTTACTTCCCCGCTCATTTTGTTATTTACTTTATACTTTGCCGTTTGGCACCGACATGTTAGTCGGATCGTCTTGTGCTTACTTTTACATAATTATAACTAAGTCAGGCTGCAGCTGATGAACAATTGTGTATATCTTGCTATATCATCTGGCTATGTTTTGTAAAGCCAGATATCCATAACATTTTGACTGAGTGTTTGGGAGCCTTACTGTTTTATCTTACATGTTCTCTATTTCTGTTTCTTGTTTGAATGATTGAGACAGTAGATGTGAAGTGACCATAGCGAGACTTTCGTGTAGTATGCACCCCCTTGTCTTTTAGACAGTACTGGTCGTATTATACGGTATTCCTATACCCGTAATACGTAGCTGGCTGAGTCATTCCCCCACTCTCCAGTATTCTGGTTCTGGGGCGTGACACTCCTCATGCTCTGGTCGCCCAACGTCTGTGTGCTCCTCCTCGCGCGGCTGGGGTACCCACACCGTGCCACATCCGCTGGAGGAAGGAGGAGGAGGAAGAAGGAGGAGGAGGAGGAGAGAGGAAAGAGAAAAACCCTAATATTGGGCTACCCCTAAGTAATTTTTGTGTTGTCCCCAGTAAAAGTTCCTGAAACTTGGGTTGTCCCCTAGTAAGTGATATCCCCAAGTAAAATGGGTGTACCCTTTGAAAAAATCTAAAGGGCTTTTTCTAAGGGCACCACACAAATTACTTGGGGCTATCACAAAAATTTTGGAAAAAATTACAAGTTTGCCATCAAAATTTTTTACTTAGGGCTAGCCCAAGAAATCATATAAATAGCAACTTCATTTTATTTCCCTACTCTTCTTCTCTCTCTCTACTCTTTCCTTCTCCTCCACTATTTTCTTCTCCTTAGAATTTCTAGGTCATAAAATTGTAAATCCTAACCCAAATTTTCTCCCAACCAAGGCATTGTGAAGATTTAGGTTACAAATTTTTGTTATAGTGTCATCGACTTCTTCCGTTAATGGGTATGTCATCTAATTAATATATTTGTAGACTTTCTCACAATAATTTCACATGTAAATAATGATTTATATGTGTTTAATTTAGAAAAAGGAACATGGAAGAACCCGGGTCCTCGAATGTAGTAGACTCTCGTCCCGATATGTCCGAAGAACACATTCTTGCTTCGGATGCAGTCTTGGTAAGCAAATTTTAACATTCATGTCGGGTGAAATTTGGGGCTGTGACAGACAGGACTGCCACTACTCTGGCAGTCCACCTCTACATAAAGGACTGCCCAAACAACTGTAGTCCTTTAAAATATAAGGACTGCCAAAGTTGTGGCAGTCCTAATTATTGCAATGACTGCCAGTGTGGTGGCAGTCCTGATTATTGCAAGGACTGCCTTGCCCTCTGCAGTCCTACATTTTGGCAGCAATTTACATATTTTTGGTGTTGTGTTATTTACTTTTATTAACTTTAAGTTATATTGTGGGACTTATCATCTTCCGGTATCGAGGTAGCTGCTCCAATTGGCGTCGATGTAGGCCATTTATTCAGGACCGATATGTGTTTTGAATCATACGAAGGTGCGCTAAATTGGTGCCGAGAAGTTGGACGGGCAAACAACATAGTTATTGTGATATCTAGATCGGCCTGAAACCGTCCGGGACAACAAACTACGATGGTTTCATGTGAACGAGGTGGTGTGTTCAGAAGCCATAAGAAAGATAAAGTTATCCAAAGTAAAGTTTCAAAGAGAAATGTTGGAACGAGAAAATGTGGTTGTCCGTTTAAAATCTATATTAGAAAGGATGAAGAAGCGAAGTGGACAGTCCAAGTCATGAATGGAATCCACAACCACGAGATTGCTGAAACACTATTGGGTCATCCGTATGTCGGACGGTTGAACAATACGGAGAAGAAGATAGTCGAAGACTTGTCCACTTTCAGAGTTGCACCGAGACAATTATATTTCGTCATATGACATGAAGATGAGAAGAACAAGTCTACAATGAAGTCAATATACAACGCCCTATCTTCTTCTAACGCCATTCGGTCGAAATCGAGAATGGCGATGCAAGAAGTGCTGAAGTTGCTTGGAGATATTCATTATGTTGAGCACCATAGAAGACATTTCCAGAGCAATGAAGTCATTTCAATCTTTCGGGCTCATCCCGATTGCACACATTTGGCTCGGTATTTCGTCGACGTGTTAGTTCTTGATTGCACGTACAAGACAAATAAGTTCAAGATGACTCTCTTTCATGTCGTCGGCTTTACCTCTACATGGAAAACATTTCCAGTTGCTTTTTGCTTCATGAAGAGTAAAAAGTTGAAGACTACACATGGGCGTTGGAGAAACTGAAAATACTTTACACCGGTCAGAGAGAGCCCTCTGTTTTTGTTACCGACAGAGAGTATGCTCTAATGAATGCTATTCGGATTGTGTTTTCTCAAGCGAATACATTACTATGCACTTTTCATGTAAATCGTAATATACAATTCTAATGTAAGCTGAAGTTCAAAAAAGTGGATGGTAAACTTGACATGCAAGTTTTTGACGAATGCAGCCATGACTGGAATTGTGTATGGCGAGCCAGTACGATAGACAGTTACGCCGCCGCATGGTACTTGTTCAAGGAGAAGTGGAAGGGGAGGGAGCCGGCATGCATTTCTTACATCAAAGAGATATGGCTTGAACCGTACAAAGAATAATTCGTCTTAGCATGGACGAATGTGGTAAAGCATTATGGTACGACAACTACCAACCGTATAGAAGGAGCACACTCAGTATTAAAGAGGCATTTAAAGTCATTCCAAGGCAACTTTGTTTCAGTTTGGCAAGTAATACATCTATCAATAGATCGGACGGTGAACGAAATTAAGGCATCATTTGAGATGAGCTTAAATATTGTCAAGCATGAGCATAGAAAGGAAGTCCTCTTGGATTCTTTAATGCTTGTCATTTCTCACAAGGCGTTGGATTTCATATTTGAAGAGATTGATAGGTCAAAGTTTGTCGGCTTTGATCCTCAGGTTTGCGGGTGTGTACATCGACATACACTGGGCCTCCCTTGTGTCCATGAGATTAATTCATATCGTCGTCGGTCCATTCCTATTCCAGTTAACGTTGGAGGCAGTTGTCTATAATGCCCGTGGTGAAGATAGACGGTGATTTCTTCTCTTTGCCACAAGTGAAACTTCTCCACGCACGGTGGTGTGCCTCAGCAGGAGCAGAACGGGAGTGCATTGAGGTTAAAATCCAAGAACTTGCATGTCCGGTGTCTACTAGAATGCATGAGCCGTCTGTTATTTCCAATCCTAAGGGCAGGCCTCAAACAAGAATGATAGTTCACAGAAGAGAAGGCTTGAGTCAAGTAAGAGAGATCCATCATCCTTTGAGCACATTGAACGAAGCTTAGAGTAAGCTCCGCCTGCACGGAAGAGCAAGCTTATCATTCGTCGAAAAAAAAAGAAAACGGATATTGCAATGAAGATACTGTGAAAAGTCAAACGTTGCGTTTGTATATCCATAATTTTCATCCTGAGATTCGCAGTTACATCTGGTCTATTGTTGATTTCCCGGGGGATGGCCATTGCGGATTTCATGTGCTTGTAATACATCTCGGTTATTCTGACAAAGACGGATGGAGGCAAGTGAGGCAGGAGTTGTACGAGGAATTAGAGAGTCATCTTCCATTATACTCCCGCATCCTAAGCGAAGAAACAGTTGCAAGTTTGTTGAAAAGTATTCCTTGCACTGACAGTGTTACCGGGCCAGACCACTACATGTCTGTCTTGTATTTATTTGCTAATCGGTACCGGATCCCTGTTGTACTTTATTCGACGGGGATTCGTAATACTTTTTTTCGATGTGTGCTCCTCCGGTGGAGCACAGACGAACTAATCTATGTGCTATAGGTCAAATTGAAGATCACTTTGTCATGCTAAGGATGATCGGTCATTCTCCGATTCCTCCACCTACAACAGTTTGGTACAAACTAGCACCGGCAGAAGCGAAGTCCTGGACCGAACCTTTTGATCATCAAATCAATCATTGTAGGAAACTGTTGAAAATGGAGGAGCCAAAAGACTTACTGGTTGGCCACTACGACGTCGAAATCGACTGAATGAAGTTTTCACATTTTGTATATGGATGACCCATTTTGTAAACATTAAAGTATATTATTTTGAAATGTGAAGTTAAATATATGTTTTTTGTTTTTTACTTTTTCCTGTCGGCTATACGTGTGAAGTCAAATTTCATGTGCTTGCATTATGTGTGCAATATATACTTGTGTAAAATATCCTACTTGTGTCCATTTTTAACTTTTTTCTGCTTTGAACAAACACACAGTGAGTTTTGATCAGGACTGCCAGACCACTGGCAGTCCTTTTTCATACTAGGACTGCCAGTGGTCTGGCAGTCCTGACCAAAACTTATTGTGTATGAGTTTTGAACTCACACACAGTGAGTTTTGATCAGGAGTGCCAGACCATGGCAGCCCTGATTCACATAAGGACTGCCAGTGATCTGGCAGTCCTGATCAAAACTCACTGTGTGTGAGTTTGATCAGGACTGCCAGACCACTGGCAGTCCTTTTTCATACTAGGACTGCCAGTGGTCTGGCAGTCCAGACCAAAATTCATTGTGAGTGAGTTTTGGACTCACACACAGTGAGTTTTGATCAGGACTGCCAGACCACTGGCAGTCCTGATTCACATAAGAATTGCCATTGATCTGGCAGTCCTGACCAAAAGTCACTGTGTGTGAGTTTGATCAGGACTGCCAGACCAGTGGCAGTCCAATTTCATATTATGACTGCCAGTATTCTGGCAGTCCTAATCAAAACTCACTGTCAGTGAGTTTTGAGCTCACACACAGTGAGTTCAAATCAGGACTGCCAGACCACTGGCAGTCCTTATTCACATTAGGACTGTCAGTGGTCTGGCAGTCCTGATCAAAACTCACTGTGTGTGAATTTGATCAGGACTGCCAGACTACTGGCAGTCCTGATCAAAACTCACTGTGTGTGAATTTGATCAGGACTGCCAGACCACTGGCAGTCCTGATTCACATTAGGACTGCCAGTGGTCTGGCAGTCCTGACCAAAACTCACTGTGAGTGAGTTTTGAACAAGACTGCCAGACCACTGGCAGTGCTGATTCACATTAGGACTGTCAGTTGTGTGACAGTCTTGATCAAAACTCACTGTGAGTGAGTTTTGACAATTTAAACAATGAATGTACATCCATGTTAAACACCACAACTTAAACATCATAATTTAAACATCACTATTTAAACATAGAATTTACACATACAAATTAAACATGATAATTGAAACATATTGCCAATAAGTTAAACATCCAAGTTAATTATCACAATTTTCATGTATCCAAAATACAATTTTCATAATGTATCCAACAAGTTAAACATCACAATTTTTAAAATACAATTTTCATAATAGAAAACATAATCAAATCAGTGATCTGCCGGGCCTTCGTACGTGCCTCCCGATTTTGCATGAAAGGAAATTCGACAGTGTCGTCGATATGCTCCAACTGGTTCGCGATATTGACACATTCATTGTTCTGGCAGCCCGATCGGAGAGATTTTGCCAAAGCCTTCACCCGAGTAGCCTGTCAATGGTAACAAAACGTCAATTAAGAGAGTTATATTTGAAAGTATTTACAAACTATAATTTATAAACTTACCATCTTGACCAGTGAAGCATATAAGACAGTTTTTGAAGGCAGAGGTCCTAGAGCTCCAACGGCAACGGGCCCTGGATTTCTAGGGTTCGACAACTTAGGATGTCCGACTGCCAAGTAGTACGGCATGTAGTCGTCGCTGCAGTCGTGCATCTCCTCCACCGGTTGTCGAAGTTCTTCCTCCAGCAAATATCGTTGCCACTCGGAGTAGCGGTCGGTCACCTAGTCGAAATAGGGCGGCTTGTAGTTCAAAGATTGGGTCCCGCATGGAGGCTCCAATAACCTTAATGTGCGATACGGCACAGTTTGTACGAGGCCAAACTGACGAAGTACTCTATCAGGCATGTAAGGCTACGTAATATCATAGCATGTGATCATACCATAAAATAGAGATACTGGTTGCAGATGGCGATTTTGTTGCCCGAGATCCCGGTATGGGTGCCAAACTATCTGTAGGACAAAAGTTAAAAGAAAATAGTCAACAAATAAACATACCAAATAAATAGTCTACGCTATCTACGCGCTATCAACTAACCTCTTCTGGCACCAAATTATCCAGAGCATCACGAATGGAAACCAGCATTTCATGATTTTTAGTTTTCAGCTGTGTTGGCTTCCATTGACACACTCTAGGAAGGTGCTCCTGATAGCTTGGGTTTAGCTCACCCCGCTTGAGCATCGGAACGTGCTCGTATATCTATTCCTATACAATTTGTAAATTAATAGTCAGTAAATTAACAACAAAATCTAGCATATTAGTTTAAAATGTTAGAAATTTTCTTACATGGAGTAGAGTCTGGCATCCCGCCATGGTCTTGGTTCCGACACGGGATGCTATACCAAGCTTGCGATAAAGGTTAGCAAGTATACCGCTGCCCCAGGATATGGCTCCTACGTCGTCTATAACAGATAGGTTCGCAAGATACCTAGCATGTATAGAGGTTCCCGACTTGTCTGGAATGGTGATCGATCCAAGTATGAAGAGCATGTATGCCCGGGCCACCCTCTCAACGATTTCATCATCCGCCTCATGCGTGCCTTTGAAATTCTCCACCAACCATGACAGAGGAATTTCGTAGGACTTCTTGAAGCCCGGCAGGGTTGTAAAGGTAGTGGCCTCCACCCCAAGGTTCGCTTCTACAAAATCAACTATACGATCGTACCACTCGAGATCCTTCTCATTACATAAATATTCATTTGTCATGGCGCGCCCCTCCACCGGTAACTGCAGTATCTGATAGACGTCATCTAGGATAATGGTCAACTCACCGACTGGAAGATGAAATGTGTTGGTCTCCGGATGCCATCTCTCCACAAAGGCCGATATGAGAGCACTGTCATGCGTCTTGTAGGCATATCTAGCCAAATTTTGTAGACCGGTAGAAAATATTTTGCTCTGGACATCCTCGGGTAAATGGTTAAGAGACCAGGCAACACACTTCCCCCCGTGGCTCACGGCCCTAAGAATACGACAGCTCTCCTGTATGTCGTACAAGATAATAAAAATACGATTATGAAATATATATATATATATATATATATATATATATATATAAACGGAAACTTACAAACATAATATACATACCGGGTTCTTCCATATTTCATAAGCAATATAGTTGTCGAACGACAACAACATTGAGCAACCCAGCGGACGGACAGCCTCCTCCTCCTCAGAAGGATCGACATCGGCCGAACGAACAGGATCCTCAGAGTGACCGACACCGGGCGTACGGATAGGATCCTCAGAAGGACCGGTACCAGAACCACCTCGTCCTAGAATTTGGCTGATAGGTACGTCGTCGTCGTCATCGGAAGAAGACGGAGGACTAGGAGGACCCCGTTGCTTCGAACGAGAATGGGGGTGTGGTTGTTCCCCTTGTTGTTGCGGTTCTGAAATTCTGATTGATCTTTCAAGAGGACGAGGCCGCTCACTACGTTCCCTGCGCAAGGATGCGGTGGGGGGTCGCTTTCTTTTGGGAGCGGCCACAGGACTACAAGACAACATAGGGTTAGTATTATAGGGTTAGAGTCATTAAATAATGGATATAAATGAAATTGTGAAGTTGGCTGACTGCCATGCTCCTGGCAGTCCATCATTCTATCAGGACTGCCAGGGAGATAGCAGTCATGTTTTATAACAGGACCGTCAGGCTTCCTGCAGTCCTGTTTTATAACAGGACTGCCTAATGCATGGCAGTCCTCTTTGGCAGTAGGACTGCCCGTTCTTCTGCGGTCCTTAGGGATGACGACCAGCCGAACAGCAGTTTCGTGTTCTAGGTTACGTTTAAACAAAAAAAAGCGATTTCGAAATGTACTTTGAATTGTTCTTAACTAATTTATAATAACATTTAAGAGATTTTTCAAAGATCCAAAATGTACTTTGAAATGTAAAATAAATTATACAATAATTAGGAAACATACCTAGCTTGTGATGACAATTTCTTCTTCGGTGCCATTGATGATCTTGGAAGAGTAGGGTTTTTGAGAGAGGGTTTTGGAGAGTAGGATTATGGAGAGAGGGTTTTGAAGAGTAGGGTTTTGGAAGTAGAGGATTTTGGAGAGAGGGTTTTGAAGAGAGAGAATTTTTTTATGATAATGAAATGAAAGAGAGGGTTTGGGAGAGTGGGATAGCCCCAAGTAATTTTCGAGACGTCCCCAGTAAAAGTTCCTCAAACCTTGGATGTCCCCTAGTAAGTGATAGCCCCTAGCAATTTGTGTGGTGCCCTTAGAAAAAGCCCTCCTCCTCGCGCGGCTGGAGTACCCACGCCGCACCACATCCGCTGGAGGAAGGAGGAGGAGGAGGAGGAGAGATGAGAGAGAAAACCCTAATATTGGGCTACCCCTAAGTAATTTTTGGGTTATTTCCAGTAAAAGTTTCTCAAACTTGGACTGTCCCCTAGTAAGTGATAGCCCCAAGTAAAATGGGTGTGCCCTTAGAAAAACTCTAAAGATGAAGGGACAACCAAAATTATCTTAGGATAGGACAATCCAACCAACCCGTCGGGGCCGGCCCTCGCCGGGATCCTTGACTATTTTTATGGTTGTAGATCTGTTTAAGCACTATAGTTGAGATATGTTAGCAGCTCAAGTTTGTTCCACTTTGAAAGTGAAAACATTATTAACATATGCCAAACATTAGCATCTGTGCATCAGTCAATGACAACCATCCTCTGATACGCAACCGCGCGCATCCGTTGCGGGTGGAAATCATCTGATCCACCGGCACCGCCGGGTGGGTGGGTGGGTGGCCCATCTCCAGCTGTAATGATTGAATGAATGAATGAATGGATATTTGGAGTCATTGGAAAGCATCCTGCCACCTGTCACTCCCTCCCTCCCTCTCTCTCTCTCTCTCTCTCTCTCTCTCTCTGCACACTTTGCACACACAAAGACACACAAAATAGAAGAAGAAAGGAAGGAAAGAAGGAAGAAACATAGGTTGCTGCCAGTGCCAGTGCCAGTGCCAGTGCCAGTGGTTTGGATTACGAAGCTAATTTTAGTTGTCCCTTGATCCTTATTGTAGGTCGGTCGATCACGGAGAGTCACCTGCGACCCCGACATTTATTAGAATAATCACGTTGAGCTTGGTGTTACCTAAGCAAGGAAATTGTCCATGTACGAAATCTTGTCTGACTTACTCTGGGACCGGCCCTGGTGCCAGGACCAGTGCCAAACACATCATACTACACTACTTTCTTTTCTTTCCTCCCCCCCCCCTAACACACACACACACACACACATTCATCCTCCTTTCCTTTCCTCTCCTCAACAGCAACAACTAGTCCTATCCATCCATTCCCTCTCTTTTTTCTAGTTGTGGCATCAATTAGAAAGAAAAGAGGGCACACAAGTGCAGCTGCAGCAGCAACAGCAGATGTAGTGGGCTATTATAGGCAGATTTCTCTCAAAATTTGTGATTGTAAGTTCCTCTCTATTTTTACTCTTTTTCTTTCTAACAGATGTCAACTCCAGAAATATTACCTAGTCTAGTCTAGGGTCATGTTTATTTTTAGTAACTTTACCTCTGATGATGAGAATTAATTTATCTTCTTCAATATGGGGGTGGGGTGATTGAGTTCCCATAGATGGGTTTCCCATAGGTATTGGACATTATTTGTATTGGACTTGAGATTTATAGTGTGCCTAGAACATTATTTGTATTAATGGACATATATATTATTAATAGAAGAATGATGCTAGACACATGCGATTATAAATTTACAAAACATATGGAAATTTTTTGTGCTAATGTTTTTTTTTCCCAATTATTATCAATTTTGTCCTAAATTCATGTATTTTCTACAAGTTTTATAGGTTCGAATTGTAGGCTTCTAACTTCGTAAAGAGTATAACATCTGTCTCGTTAGTTCAAACGTAGATGATTGGGGGATATGTTTTGCAGAGGAATACGATGGATCGTGAGTATTGTATTCCATTTGCATAAAATACTAATGTTGAGAATCAATAAGGGACTTTTAGTCCCACATCGGAATATGTAGTATGTAGAGGAGCTAGACTCCCTATAAGTAGTGAAGTAGTCCATCAATAAAATCATCCAACCATTATATTCTACATGGTATCAGAGCCATAACTCTCTCTCTCTCTCTACAAAAAAAAATTTAGCCGACCCCCCCCTCGCCGACACACCCTCGCAGACACCCCCCCCCCCCCCGAACCTCCCGATCCCCTCCCCCCCGACACACCCTCGTCGACACCCCCCCCCCCCTCGCCGAACCCCCCTCACGCAGACCCCCCTCCTGACCCCCCCCCCGACCCCCCCTACAGACCTCCACCAGCAGCGCCTACCCACCGCCCCGACCCCCCCCCCACGCAGACCCCCCCACCGACCCCCCTCCCGACCCCCCTACAGACCTCCACCAGCAGCGCCTACCCCCCCCCCCGCCCCCGCGACCACCAGCAGCGCCTCCCCCCCCTTCCGCGACCACCAGCAGCCCCCTCCCCTCCCGACCACCAGCGGCACCCCCTTCCCAAACCCTAACCCTAGCCACCACCATGTCTAACCCTAGCCTTTCCATCTACTACAAACCCTAGCCGTCCTTTCTTTTTTTCTAAAAAAAACGGTGTATTTTGAAGACAGACGGCTGCCAAATGCTTTATTTGCACCAACTCTGATCCTCGCTTACGCCGTTTGGAACTAACAAATGTTTTATTTGTTATTCCTTCTTCACATCGGGATCTCTACAGAGATTGATCATGTCTTCTCTGGTGTCCTGACGTGTTCACTTTACATGCGCGCGCCGGTGCTGGCCAAGTTAGTAGCGCATTCGTAAAGTCTGTGGCGTCGAAGAAGATGACGAAGACGAAGAAGACGACGAAGTGGGGGAAGTTGCCAACTCCGACGTTGAAGACGCCGAAGAAGACGACGAATAGAGTTCACAGTTGAAAAAGCCATGGATTCGATCAGTGGCAAACTGACGACCGAAGAGATGAAGGCCTTGGTTGATGATATCTTATCAAAGAGATTAACCGAGGAAACCCCACGTGTGATCCATACTGATGTGGATCCGTCACCTTACAAAATAGAGAAATTGGAAAAGCTGAAGACGAAGTTGGAAGGAACGTCCAACTATTTGAAGTGGTCGCGGCAGGCGATGCGGACGCTGAAGGGACGTGGCTTGGTTGGCTATGTCACTGGCCAAGCCAAGGCGCCAGCCGATCACTCTGCAAAGGAGTTTGCTGTTTGGGAGATTGTCAACAACGTCGTGGCTGGGTGGTTGACTGCCTCATTAACCGACCAGGTTTCGGGCAATGTCGAGGCGATGGAGGCTGCTGCTGATATATGGCAAACTCTAAAAGATATGTACTCCGGCTCAGGCAACCCTATGCGAGTCTTTCAACTGCAAGATGAACTCGATAGGGTGGCCCAAGACGAACGTACCATCTCTGAGTACGCAGCCCTGTTGAAGAAGTACTGGTCTGATCTGGATCATTATGATCCTCTTGGGATAGAAGATGCACAAATCTAACCGACATTCGCAAAGTACTTTCAGACGTTCCTGGCTTATATTTCGCGGCAGCGTATGATGAAATTCCTGAAGGGACTACACCCTGTATTTGAGCAGAGACAGAATATCCTCCTATCCCAACCCACACTTCCGACCTTGGAAGAAGCTATAGTTGTCATGACACAGGAAGAAGCTCGACTGAACTTGATGCCCAACAAGGGCTCCTACCAGGGGGAGCAAGCCGCGGTTGACAAGTCTGCCCTTGCTGCCTTCAATCAACCTTCATCTGTGGGTGGTGTTTGCCACAATTATGGTGACTCCGGACATTACATCCGATTTTGTCCAAAACCCTTGCGCAATCAGTCTAATGATCGAGGACGGGGTCGTGGAGGCCGACGTGGTAGTAGAGGAGGATATGCTGGTAGAAGGGGCGGACACAAAGCAAATTTGGCGGAGGAATGGAGAGAGAATCAACTGGCTGAAATAATCCCGCTTGAGCGGGAGTTCCTTGAGAAGTTGCGAGGCACAAAGCTGGGTTCGGCCGACAGTCCTGGGGCGTCTTCTACCTCGGGAGATCACATCACTTGCTTTGCCCAAACCAGCACCGGTGATTCTGCACGTGTTCTTGCATCTGTCTATCAGCCAGGATGGATTATGGACTCTAGGGCATCTCGCCATGTCACGGGATCCCGTGGTGTATTTCAGGACTATACTCACCTACCATTACCGGAGAGTATTCAGACCGCTGATGGTACATCCAGCCCTGTAATGGGTAAAGGCACCGTCGCATACAGCCCTTCCATCACTCTAACCAATGTCTTACATGCTCCATCTTTTCCTGTCAATCTTCTATCAATTAGTGTCATTATCCTTGATCTTAACTGTACTGTTTCCTTTGACATTCCTACGGTGACTTTTCAGGAGAAAGGGACAGGACGACGACTTGGGACTGGCACATGGCATAAGGGGCTGTGGTATTTAGACAGGACTGGACTGGACAACGCGTTGGCATCCTTGGTAGCAAACGCACCACCAGAAGCTTTATGTCGAAGTGTTGAAGCCGACTTGCTACTCTACCACCAGCGTGTCGGTCATTCCTTTTTTCAAGTTCTTAGTCGAATGTATATGTCCTTATATCAAAGGGCTAATAAAGAGAAGTTATTTTGTGATGCTTGTGAGTTGAGAAAACATACCAGAAGCTCGTATTTGAGCTCGGGGAATAGGAGTTCAGCTGCTTTTGACATGATACATTCGAACGTATGGGGCCCTTGTCCTACAACCGGAATTAACGGCTTTCGATGGTTCGTCGCCTTTATTGACTGTTATACCCGCGTGACATGGGTCTACCTTATGAAGAATAAAAGTGACGTCCTTGAGGCCTTTCGGGACTTTCATCGACGGGTGGAAACACAATATGGCACTAAAATTAAGTGTTTCCGATCTGACAATGGGACGGAGTATACTAATCAGCGGGTTGTGGAGTATTTTTCAACTCATGGAATACTACATCAAACTTCATGTGCTTATACTCCGGCACAAAATGGTGTGGCTGAACGGAAGAACAGACACCTGCTGGAAGTCGCACGGACGATGATGCTGGCTATGAATGTCCCGAAACACTTATGGGGGCAGGCTATATTGACGGCCTCTTATCTCATCAATAGAATGCCATCTCAAGTATTGGACCGGAAGATACCGTTGGAGATGCTTACTGGGGCAACTACATACACTGTTCCACCGAAAGTTTTTGGATGTGTATGCTTTGTCCAAGATAATCGGCCAGGCATTGGCAAACTGGATCCTAGGACAGTTAAATGTGTCTTTGTCGGTTACACGGCGACTCAGAAAGGATATGCCTGTTGGAGTCCACTCGAGCGGAGGATGTTTGTAAGCATGGATGTTACATTTAGAGAACTCGAACCATACTATGGTTCGGATGTGTAATGACCCGCTCTGCCCTAGCGAAATGCCGATTCAAACGGCAAATACAACGACTCAAATGAGCCATCGACCCGAAGAGTTGGCATCGACCTGATGAAGAATCGATGCAAGGCTTACATTGGCCCGTCAAGATGAATCCAGACTTAGACTTTCAAAGGCGCGCTCGGAGTGTCGCTCGGCCGATGCGAACATCGCTAAGGTGGGTGGCTCCGATGAACCCGTCTTTGCTTAGCCTAGACACTTAACAATACGGATACTATCACGAGAATCGCTAGGCGATAACACCGTGCATGTTAATAAATGACTCAACGCACCTAGCTAAGGGGTTAATCCCACCTTGCATGCTTGTATAGAATATGGAAAGGAACATGGAAAATATGAGAACTCCAGCACCGCGCTCCATGCTCGTGCTACGGCACAAGCTTACGTTCAAGTCCCTTACGCGTTCAACAATGAAACAATGAATGGATTACAACAATGAAACGGGAAGACTATCAACATAGTCGTTCCAAGTAGAGTATAGAAACATTAAAAGATTATGGGACCGATGGGTCGCCAAGGCGACTCCCATACGGGGAGTTGCATAATATGTGAATGAAAGAATGAATGGATAAGTGAATGAATGAGCCAACGAATGAAAGAATGAATACGTGAATGAATCAATGAACGAACAAACAAGTGAAAGAAAGAATGAATGAATAAAAGATAAGAAGGAAAGGAATGGTTAGCGACAGGTATGACGGACACGTGCAACGGGGCTCGCTACCCGCGCTGCACGGACGCCAACCTAGTCGATAACGCATTATGGCTAAGGGTTAGCCTATGGCTCGGAGACAGCCGTTAAGTTAAATGACAAAGAAAATGAAATGGTCGTGGACAATCCATTAGTATACGAGAGGTGGGAGATATAAGGGATTTCCAGCGGCACAGTCAAAGTATGAAGGACGTGTCGGTCCGAACGGAAATCAAAATATGGCTTACGGCTGCCTGAGTGTGGGCTTGGCCACCAGGGGACGTAAGGCCGGGTATTTCAAAAGACTATCAGGGTGTACCAAGCCGTACGCCATGATAGGTGAGGAAATTACCAAGGGAAAGACATGTCCAAATTGGCTTGTGATGCCAGCGACCGATGCATATAGATTAAGTGGGCTTGCTGGTGGCAATCCACGTGCAAGTCCTTGCATTGAAATCAAAGTAGTCTAAGTTAACTAAATGAAGTGCCTTCTAAACAGGCTTGAATATAACACACCAAGATAATCGAGAGTACTTCGGCAAAGGAGTTAGAAAATACGCCTACGACGTGCTAGGACCCGAGGCAGGGATACGCCCTTGACATTGAAAAGTTCACATGAATTACGTTAAGTTATTTCCTATGAATTGTTGACTAACTTGGTTTACTTTGGACAGGGAAGGCCGGACGGTAAGTATGGGTAAGTCGTGCATGTATTTCTATGCAACATATTGAATTTGGCAACACGGGATAGGTTATGAAATATGCATGAAACTGATCATAAGGCAAGATTAGAAAGACAATGAATGATAGACGGTGCACAAAAGCAAATAGAACGTGTTTGGTAATGATAGCATTGTGGGCGAGCTAGCCTCCCCACCAGTGCATAATAATGTACTGATAACCCCACAGTCTGCTTGCAGGATGTAGGAGACGTCGTCGGGTACGGAGCTTCCCTCGAACGCGCTAAGGCGCGGAGCTATCTCTGGAGCCTTGGAACGTTGCAAGGAGTTGGAGCACCATATACAGGACATAATGTATCGGAACATCGCCATGAATCATTCCATGTTGTAAGCCACTTGGCACGCCTTTTATGTTTCAGAGAGAGAGAGCTTGAGCGATTTGTAATATCGGCCTAGCGCCGCTTGTAAACTTCTTGAATATCAATAAAGAGTTGAATTCGCTTCAATTTGTGTTCATTTTACTTCTGCTGCAAATGGGGACACTCTGTGCGACTCTGTGGCCTAGCTCGAATCGGCCGTTTCTGGACTTAGCCTTGCACGGGCGCAACCTAGGCCCATGCGGCATCACGCCTTAGTGAGGACGATCGCTCCTGCGGGAGCGGGGCGTGACAGATTGGTATCAAAGTACGGCTTTACGTCCTTGGACTTCATTTCGATTTTCTCAGTTTTGAAAGCTCGTTGAAACAAAAAAAGTGTACGCGCTCTCTCGTTGTGCCTTGGGATATTCTATACAATAAGTCTAATATTTCCAAAAGCTCGTACGGGTACTCGGTTGGACGAGATCGATAGGCGAAGGCCTTTGTGCCACCACGATGAACTTGAGTTAGAAGGAACCGATGCTAAGAGTTAGCAAACGCAATGCGTGCTTGAATAACCTTATGCTGACAATAGCGAACGAGTACACGAGACCGAAGTATAGTTCAAACGGGATAGCTATGCACACGGACTTCTGGCTAAGTTGTGCCGCGTGTCGCGCACCTCGACTTTTGGGTGCAATCGGGTTGCGAGCGATATCAAGTATCACTCGATCGAGAACGGAGATACACTTTGAGTGTCTATCGATAGTAATGCTATCGAGTTAACTCTTAGGCGTACCTAAAAGATTGGCTTGGATTTTGAGGATTAGTGTGAACGACTTAGTACGTCGAGGCGACATGAGCGACTACGCTAGAGATTCGTCGAACGAATCTGAAGAATGTCTTAGCGCATGATGCGAACGTAATTGAGGATTAGATCGTATGGCTTGAATCCGAGTGGTATATGTGATAGGTTCGGAGAAGAATAAGAATGAGTGTCGACGACTAGTCGAGTGGCTCGAACCCTGAGTGGTGTATGGACGTCATAGAAATTGTTCGAGCGAGACTAAAGGATTTACGGATCGTACGAGTATGTCGGCAAGCGATACGATCGCACAAAGCCTTAGAACGTGTCACGCTTAGTTGGCCGTGACTTCAAAATTCCTGAACGAGATGTCGCTGGACAACTTGTCAATGGACAACGCGAGTTAGGAAATGGTTCGGAACGATGAATAAAAATGAAAGGTCTTGATCGAGAAAACTTAGAGGATCGCGCGTACGATTTCGGATTGATTCAAATGAATTGTGACTTGAGTTTGAACAACGATTTTGAAACTAGCTTGAGGAATAGCAGCTGAACTTGATTTTGAATATTAAATAAAATTGTGGAATATCTAACTCGGACAACAGCATCAACGTACGACTCAAAATCGGTTGCAAAGGAAGATCGTCAGGTTACGCATATCGTCGATGGTATTGAAGCGTATCAAAGATCGATATGCGATAACTCAGGGGTACTCTGACTCGGCGAATGACGATCGTGCAAATGTCATTGTTTCGTTGGATGCTATACTTGGGATGTTAAAAATGTGTCGAGGAAAAGATAGATTTAGCTCGAGGATTTTCTAGTTGAACGTATGACGGTCAGACTATCGAATTGATTTGACTTGGATGAAAATATGAATGCTTAGATTTGCTTCATTGACAACCACAACGTTGACGTTCTTGTCTTTGTAGAAGCATGGAATTTTACAAACAGAAAGCCCATGCGCCAGACACTACATGCGCCAGAACTCAGACGAAGAACTTCACAGCAAAGTCAATAAGTATAGACATTTGAAGAAGGACTTTTTATTTATATATAAAAGTCTATTACATGTCTAGAAAAGGTTGTACAAAGGAGAATTTCTATAAAGGAAAGATCCTAAGTCTACAGCCAGCGGCCACCATACGCCTCCAGTTAGGCGCAGCAGTCATCATGCGCTGCCAGTCACCATGCGCTGTCAGTCAGGCGCAGCAGACATCATGCGCCTCCAACCAGGCGCATCCCACCATATCTTCAGCAGCTCAGTTGTGTGCATCCCTTCAGCAGCCCAGCTATGTGCATCCCTTCAGCCAAATTCTTCCAGCCAGGCTCACCTGGCCGAGCAGAGCCCATGTGCCGCTCTTTCAGCCAGGCTCACCTGATAAGTGCTTCGCCAAGCAAAGCATTTAACCCTCTGGCTGGAACCAAGGAAGAGAAGAGCACCGCAAATGCTGTGGCCGAGGGAGGCTTCGAAAGAGCCTCCAAAGCCGAAGGAAGACCGTGATCGAAACCGCGGCTAAAGCCTAGCACCGCCATTCCGATCTACGGCTCTTCCGGAATAACGGGGACGAGGCCCGAGCATCCCTATCTTTGGATGCAACAGGCACCTTCCGCCTGCCTCGGAAGCCCTCGACTCCGTCTTTTGGATATAACAGTCACCTTCAAGTGCATCGAAGACAACACAGCGTCTCATCTTCACCCTCGGGAGCACTTCGTCAACAGAATGCACCCGCATGATCAAGTTCATATTGGAAGTACGTGAAGGAATGAGAAGCAAATTTTCTCTCCATGCCACTATTTATAGGCCGGGCAGATCAAACCCACGCGCCATGTGAATGGCCCTCCGAATTCCGTACAATGAATTTACATTAAATGGATGAACCGGACGCTTCGAATTCAGCCAAACGGCTATTTATAGCACTCGAAGAGCGAGACAGCCGCATCATTAAAAGACATGTCCGATGTGCCAGCCAGACAGCGCATCACACGGACGCGCCCTTCGGCATCAGGCGCATCACACAGACGCGCCTTACAATACTCGGCGAGGGTGCGCCCCCACACATCTCCATACCGAGTAGAACGCCAACCGACGCGCCCACTCAGCTGTCCATCGAACGTCACCAACATTAAATGCTGAACTGACAGAGTTGGCAGCACGCCTCCCAAAGTCTGAACAGTTGACAGCTTTTCAGAAAATGAAGCGTCGGCAACGTCAGCATCATCATGACTTTGTTTCGACGGCTACTGCCACGTGGCCACTCCACCATCAGCATGCGCCTCTACGGCCATGCGTCCAAATCAGCATGCGCCTCTACGGCCATGCGTCCAAATCAGCATGCGCCTCAAAAGCCATGCGCCTCAGACTGCTCTCTGATCCCGAAAGACAGAAGGAAAGTCGCCTGCATGCGCCTCAAAAGCCATGCGCCCCAAATAGTTTGTAACTCCTAAAGGTTATGAGCCGCAGCCTCCTCCTGCGCCCAATCCAAGGCGCAGCCCACCAGATCACTCCTCTCCACCAAATCCGAGATCTTCGAACCATGAGTCGATGACACGTGTCTTTTGACTCAACTCATCTAAGATTTCAGCAACGGAAAGATCTTCTCTCTGCTACGTGCCGGCTCACAACAGCAGTATGAAGAGTTCTCCCCCTCGATCAGGGCGCAGCATCCATACGCCTCCATCAGCAACCTCCACGTGGCGTCCCCACACCGGCGCATCCTGCATGCGCGCATGAGCAGCCAGCCTGCAAAACTATAAATAGAAGGGTCATCTCCTTCACACACAGACAGAGACTCAGAACACACAAGACTCAAAAAGAATCCACAACAGAGAATCACCAGAGAGGCAGTCCTAGACACTCAACGTCTTTCTCCTCTCAGCAAGCTCCAGCACCCAGAGCAATCAACACCTTCAGAGAACCGATAACCGCCGTCAGCCGGTCAACGGAGTCAACGCATTACCACTCGCTCCATTGGCACTAAGGACCCAGCTTAAACAAAAGTGTACTCCTAGGACTACATCTAAGTCCTATATTGTATCACTGTTCTGTTTGTATTAAGATTTCAATCAAAACAATTTTAATGGCAAACAAGCTGGCGACTCTGCTGGGGACTTCTTTCTCCACTACCGAGAAGGTTGTGTCACAGGCCGACGACGTGAAGGTGGACTCCTCCCACAAGACGCTGGTAGTGCGCCTCAATCAACAGGCGTACGAGGAGTTCATTTCTGAAGGAAGTGCGAGTCCTTCGAAGCGGCTGTCGAAGCCGAAGAAGACCCGCGCAGTCTGGGTGCACAAAGTCGACGCCTCGGGCACCACCGTTGAAGGGGATGCGCCCGTCCAGCCTTCCCTTCCTGCTGACGTCCTCAGCAGTCAAGGTGCGTCCGCTGATGCAGCGCATCTCTCGGGGAAGCGTGTGGCTGACCACGTTCCCCAGCCATCTTCCTCTCAGGCGAGGAAGATACGTCGACGGAGCAGGGGCGCAGCCAATGCCCCGCGCATTACTTCTGATGCGCCACAAAGAGCCTCTGTCTTTGACAGACTCACTCGCTGTAACGGCGAGGAGAATTTGGATGCTGAGTACTATACGCCCCAGCGGGCTGGTACGAAGAAATCCAAGGCGGCACGGGCCATGCGCCACAAACGTGCTATGCCAGCAGCCGGCCAGAGGCACGCGCTTACGATCACGCGCGCTGCCGATGGCAAGCTGTACAAGGTTGACTCAAGTGCTTCTGCACCAACAACGAGTCGACCTTCAAAGTCCTCATCTCGCTTGGGCGCATTCACTGTGTGCACAACCAAGCCGAGAGAGGCAAACTCAGTGGTCTTGAACTCCCGCGCCTCCTCTGGTTGTGCGTTTGAGGTCCGTTCAAGTCACTTCAAATGCTATGGTTCCCCCACTACTGATCGTGATGCCTGCTTGGTATTAGATCAGGGGGCGCAGCACTCACCCGACCACCCCGGTGCTTGGCCCTGCCATGCGCCTGAGAGGGGTGTGAGGGTAGCACTCTCCTCCAACGACCTGCGCAACGTGATCACTCACAAGCGCCGGTCAGAAGAGTTGAGCAACAAGCACGATGCGCCTCTCACGGGGCACACTTGTGCAGTGGTCACCATCAACTGCTGCTGTAAGACGGCAGTACCGCCAAAGCAGTCGGTCTTCCAACGGCTACAATCATCGACACCCCTCCGACATCGCCTTGGGACGAAGGTGTCAGCAGAAGAGGAGCTAAAGGTTGCTTCATGCAACGTGATCTCCAACTCCTCATCTGTCCGAAAGACGACTGCCAATTCCTCGTCTTCATCCAAAAGCCAGCCGAGGAAAACCAAGGCAGCTGTCTCGACCTCTGGAGTGTTCGAAGGCACTCGGTCGAGGAAGAAGTTCTTGGAGGAAGTTGGGGGTAGCCAGACCCTTGTCGAGCCTCCTTCCGAAGACGAAGATGTCCAAAGCACAGCTGCGGCGGATCTTCATCAAGGCGAAGATGGCCTCCCTGAAGCCCCTCAAAATGACGATGTCCTCCAGGACACCGCCGGGGGTAGTGCTGGAAACGAAGAGGCCCTTCAAGACAGAGCTGAGGGCAGTCAGGTCCTTGCAGATGCGCCTGTCGAAGACGAACTCCAGAATGTGGCTTGGGGTGGCCAAACACCAGGAGAAGTGACTCCCCCACATGAGAGCGAGGCTGAGAGCGAAGCCTCAACTAATCCATCCACTTCCGGCCGTGTCATGACAGTATACATGACCGGGGGTGATCTTGAGACTGATGCGCCGCCACAGGATATTGTCCAGCGCATAGACTCGCTAGAGGGAGGACTCAAAACCCTCTCTGCCTCAATGCAAGTACTGACTCAAGCAGTGTTTGAGATGCGGTCGGCCTTGATCAGGACACCTTCAAATGGTCCCGACCCAGGAGTCAATGGAGAGTCGAGTGTGCCCCTCCAATGGACACCCTCAGACACAGAAGCACCCCGGACGTTGGAGCCCTCAAACGCTCTACTCCAGGTGGTACCTCCTTTCCCGACTCCTAGCTCCACGGAGAACGTGGTCAAAATGATCAAAGATCTGCGGGAGCGCTTCGAGTCCAAGAACAGGCAGGAGGAGCGCCAGAAGATGGGCATTCCCCAGCCTTATCCCCTTGAGTGGAACAAGATGGTTTATCCCCCAAAGTATAAACCACAAACACTCACGCCGTATGACGGGAAGGACTCTCCACGACGGTACCTGACGTACTTCCAGTCGCAGACAGGGCATCTTCCGAAGGAGGACGCCCTCCTCACCAGCATCTTTGTTGGGGCCCTGAAAGGGGTGGCGTATGACTGGTACTGCAGCCTCCCCGATAATTCCATATCGTCCTTTGACGACCTGACACGCCTCTTCCTCGACCGCTTCTACGACGGTGGAAAGGACATGACGATGGCGTCTCTCATTGAGATACGCCAGAAGGACAAGGAAACGGTTCGGGCATTCATCGAACGCTTCCGTCAGGCCTGCTTCAGGCTACCTCCAGGCATGCCAGAACATGCGCTCCTCTCCGCTTGCAGTATGAATATGCTGCCTGCAGTAAAGCTTTGGCTTAACTCTACTCCCCCTCCCGACTGGAGCTCCCTAATCATCGAAGCTGAAGCTGCAGAGAAGAAGGCAGCCAATGCACGTCTTTTGGGTGTTAGCTTCCCCGCCTTTGACGATAAGGGGAAAAAGTCCGCAATCAACAACTCCGGACGAGAAACAAAGGGGAAACAGGCATTGACTGTTAATGCCTCGAAGGGCGCATCTGCGCCTACTCAAAAGCCTCCACTGGCACCGAGACCCAAGGAGGTTTATTCATTCAATGATGACGACACCCTGCAACTCTTTGAGATACTGAAGCAGGGCGACAAGATCAAGCTTCCGGACCCGAAGTGGCCCGATGAAGTCGGGAAAGTGGACAACCCGAGGTACTGTCACTACCATCGGTTTGTCGGACACCCGACTAAGGACTGCTACGTCCTCAAAAATTACATCCAGCGCATGATCAATGCGGATGTAATCTCCGTCGACTATGAAGAGAAGACGGTGTCAGCAAATGTGGTGTCACTTCAGTTCGGCACCTTGCCGCCGACTACCACACAAGATGGCGTCGTCCCCATCCCTAAGGCGACAATGGAGGTGGTGAACTTGCCACCCACCCGTGACAATATGAGTGGACTTGTCCCACTCACCACATCTCGAGGAGAGGTCCTCTGGGTTCACCCTGACCTCGTCTCCGAGGTAACTCAACCGGAGGTACGCCCTACCTCCAAAGCAAAAGGCAGGAAGATCAAGTCTTGCCGCACGGTCTCTTCTTTAACGGAAGAGGCGCTTCCTGTACAGACGCGTGCACAACAGAACTCCCAGCCCGGTGAAGCTGCCGCCGAAGTGGTGCTTTCTGGCACCATCCCTGAGGAGGGTCCATCCAAGCCCTCAGCAGCCAATAAACAAAAGCAAGTGGAGGCCCGTTTCGACAGACCTCTGCGGAAAGAAAATGCTTCGGGGCTAGCCAAGCCCCACAATTTTGACATTCTGGCACAACTAGCCAGTACTCCTGTACGCTTGTCTTTGTTCGAGCTCCTGCGTCTCTCCAAGGACTCCCGAGAAGCTCTCTGCGAAGCTCTGAAGGATGCCGAATCCTTTCTCAGTCAAGTCAAGCAGCCTGAAGACCTCCCAACTACTTGTGCACACTGTCATTGTGCGGATGAAGTTATCCCAAACATAACCTTCACCCAACAAGACATGCTGCTCAAGCATCACCGACATAACCGACCGTTGTATTACACAGGGTACATCGGTTCGGTAAAGGTGAGCAGGATTCAGATCGATCCGGGGTCTTCCCTAAGCATCATTCCAATGGCGCTGCTATCAAAGCTGGGGATCCCAATGTACCGGCTGGCGCCCTCCAATACGACCATCAATGGCTTCAACGCTAGCAAGAGCGAGCCACTGGGCAAGATCCGGCTGAAGTGTCACATCGGCAGCCTCAAAACTGAGGTGACTTGTTATGTGGTGGATGCCGAGGTCAACTACAACATCTTACTCGGACGACCATGGTTACATGAGTACATGGTGGTGCCCTCCACGCTCCACCAATGCATGAAATATGTATCCACCAACGGCGTCATCCGGACGGAGTTTGCAGATATCGATCCCTTCAAAGGGATTGAGGCCTACTTCACCGATTCCGACTTGTACAAGTCCATTGACGAGGAGGCAGCCAATGACGCTGATGATGAGGCAGAGACGGCAACAGAGCCGGACATGGAGCCTGAGACGACTCCCGACGCCCCCTTGAAAATCCGTCTGAAGGGGAAACCGCCCCAGAAGGCGCCTCCAATGAGCATCAAGCTATCAGGAAAAACGCCGGCTCGCGAAGCTCCCCTGAAGATACGCCTCAAGGGAAAGCCACCTCAAACAGCGGCTCCCCTGGTGGTAAAATTACAAGGGAAGGCGCCACTCATCGGAGGCGCAACCGAGGCACCTCTCAAGGTACGTCTTAAAGGCAAGCCGCCGCAGTCATCCAAGATGCCGGAGAGGGCTCACATAACCCTCGTAGATCCTAAAGTCAGAGCGGTGGAGGACTCTCCTGATCCGGCCCCAGTGCTTACAGATGAGGAGCTTGGCGAATACATCTCCGCTGATGTAGACGCACCCTCCTTAGACAATGTAATCCCAAGGGATAAAATCTCACACTTTATCAATAATAGAGTGTCTTTCAATTATTCTTGTCTTCCACACTGGAATGCCATGTATACATTAGACAACGCTCTACGGTCGTTGCAAACACAAATAACGACCGTCCACCATAATCGAGTGGCCCCGTCTCAAGGAGTCTTCATAATCCCTCCACGAAGCCGAGACGAAGGCACCATCATCTCGGGCAAAGTCGAGCGTCATCAGGACCTCCCGTCAATCGAGCCCGAACCTGATACCGGCAGAGTACAAGTCTATCGGTACACGGATACGGCAAAGCGCATCATCCAAAAGATGGGCTACGACCTGAAAAGCAATAAAGGCCTAAACTACGGCAAGGGTCGGCATCTCCCTGTCCGGCTTTCGATGCCCAATGGAAAGCCACAGGATTACTATAATCGGACTCGACGGGGGTTAGGCTATGTCACGCCGCCATCAACTCCAGAGAGTTCAGACGCAGAAGACATAGAACATTCCCACTCGTCTGAAGCATCGACGTGGGATTCCGATACCAGTATCGGATCAGTCTTCAGGAAAGTGCTGTCAGCTAACATGACATCGGCGCAACCTCAGAAAGATGAAGGCGAAGACCAACCGCCAGAACCCTTCGAAGAGGAACCCTGGGCTCAGCACCTAGGAGAACAATGGGAGTCTCGTTTTGAGTTACGAGAACCTCCTACTGAAGACGAAGTCGAGCAGATCGACCTCGGGGATGGGTCTTCTTCTAAACCCATCTTCATCAGCAAAAGCTTGGAAGGAGAAGACCGAGAATCTTTAGTCCAACTGGCTAAAGAGTATATTGACGTCTTCGCTTGGAGCTACGAAGACATGCCGGGTCTCGATCCACAGATCGCGATGCATAGGTTGAACATCTTACCAGATGTCAAACCTATCAAACAATAACAGCGACGCTTCCGCCCGGACATCATGAACGCCATCGATCAGGAGGTGGACAAGCTCTTGACCAGTGGCTTCATCCGTGAGGAACGACACCCGGACTGGGTAGCCAACGTCGTCCCTGTCACCAAGAAGAACGGAAAGATACGAGTCTGTATCGACTTCAGGGATCTCAACTCTGCTTGCCCGAAGGATGAATTCCCGTTCCCAATCACCGATGTAATGATCGACAACACATGTGGCTTTGAACGCATGTCCTTCATGGACGGGTATTCAGGCTACAATCAAATCAAGATGTTCCCCGATGACGCAAAACACACGTCATTCAGGACTCCGAAAGGTGTTTTCTGCTACACAGTAATGCCCTTCGGCTTGAAGAATGCCGGTACAACATATCAACGAGCGATGAGTACCATCTTCCGTCAACATCTTCGTAAGACAGTTGAGTGCTATGTTGACGACATCGCAGTCAAGAGCCGCCTCAAAAGAGATCACCTACAGGACCTGAAGACGGTCTTCGATCTCATGCGGGCACATCAACTCAAAATGAACCCCGCTAAATCCTTCCTGGGGGTTTCTAGCGGCAAATTCTTGGGCTTTGTCATCACGGCAAAAGGCATTCATGTCGATCCCGAGAAGACTAAAGCCATCCTCAACATGGACCCTCCGAAGAACCTTCGAGAACTTCGGGGCTTACAGGGACGTCTGGAGGTTCATAGCAAACCTTTCCGGTAAATGTCAACCCTTTACTCAGCTCATAAAGAAGGGAGTCTCTTACGTCTGGACAAAGGAGTGCCAAAAGGCTTTCGACGACATCAAGGCTTACTTGACAAGCCCGCCAGTCCTAGTGGCACCTGTCGCCGGCAAACCCTTCCTCCTCTACGTCCGTGCCATGGATCATTCCCTCGGCGCTTTACTCGCTCAAAACAGCGATACAGGCTACGAGCAAGAAATCTACTACCTCAGTCGAACACTCATCAGGGCCGAACACCGGTACAACCCCGTTGAAAAGGAGTGCTTGGCTTTGGTGTTTGCCATTCAGAAGACTCGTCATTACGTCTCGGGCCAGACAATTCACGTCATCTCCCGAGTCAATCCACTCAGAGTTCTCATGACAAAGCCAGGGTCATTAAACTCCCGGCTGGCTACATGGGCGATCCTACTAACGCCATACAACATGGTGTTTGTCCCGCAGAAGGCGGTCAAGGGTCAGGCCCTGGCCGACTTTTTAGCTGCACACCCCATCCCAGAGTCTTCAAAACTCTATGAAGACATCTCGGATGAAGTCCAAGAATCAAACGTCACTGAAGGAAGCCCCGTTTGGCGGATGTTCTTCGATGGCGCTTCAAGAACGGGCCCCAACGGCCAAATCATCGCAGGAGTAGGGGTAGTCTTGGTTTCTCCCGATCAGCTGGTCATCCAGCGCGCATACTCTCTTTCGAAGCCGTGCTCCAATAATGTTGCTGAGTACAACGCACTCGTCATGGGACTCCAGCTAGCACAACAGCTGGGGGTGGATCATCTGGAAGCCTACGGCGACTCGAAACTCGTCGTAAACCAGATTCGGGGGGAATACGAGGTTCGCCATGAAGATTTGATCCCTTACCATGAAGTTGCATTGAACATCATTTCAACCTTCACTGGGTTCTTCATCGAACATGTACCCCGTCTACAAAACTTGGAGGCTGACGCCCTGGCTGGCCTCGCAGCCTCATTGGCCGCGCCCTTTGGGACTCAACACTATGTCACGGTAACTGGCCGAGACTTGATTTGTCCCAGGAACAACCTATGTTTGCAAATGGCTCACGCCATGTCGACAAACACTGATGTTAATGTCCGAGACTGGAGATTCTCGTTCATCGACTTTGCCGTCTACGGAATCCTTCCGGAAGACCCGAAAGAAGCCGTCTCAGTCAGGAGACGCTCTCTTCGATTCTACTACGATACAGCCACTAAAATGCTGTACCGACGCTCCTTCGATGGGCTTCTCCTGCGATGCCTGTCTAACGAAGAAGCAGCCGAAGTTCTTCGAGAAGCTCACGACGGAACTTGTGGAGCTCACCAACCGGGTCCTAAGTTGCAAGATCGACTGCGACGTATGGGCTACTACTGGCCAACCATGGTTGCCGATGCAGTGGAATATGCTAAGAAGTGCCATGCATGCCAACTTCATGCAGACTTCATACATACACCGTCTGAGCCGCTACATCCTACAGTTGCCTCCTGGCCCTTCGAAGCCTGGGGCATGGACATTGTAGGGCCAATCACCCCTCCTTTATCGAGAGGACACCGCTTCATCCTGGCCATCACCGACTACTTCTCCAAATGGGCAGAAGCAGTTCCACTAGCAGAAGTAAAAAGCTCCAGGGTGGTCAGCTTTATCAAACACCATGTCATTTACCGTTTCGGGGTACCCCGGCGGATCATCCATGACAATGGTCCTCAGTTTATCAGCCACATTTTCAGCAGGTTCTGTGACAAGAATCGCATTCAGAACGTGGCCTCAACCGTCTACAATCCGGCAGCAAACGAATTGGCCGAGGCGTTCAACAAAACTATCGTCAGGCTACTCAAAAAGGTCGTGTCATCCAACAAACGCGACTGGGACGAAAAGCTTGGCGAATGCCTTTGGGCCTACCGCACAACGGTACGGACCCCAACAGGCAACACTCCATTCTCCCTGGTCTACGGGAGCAAAGCAGTACTGCCTCTCGAGATACAGATACCTTCGCTCCGCGTGGCAATCACAAACGATCTCACAGAAGAAGATAATCAACGTCGTCGTCTGCGGGAACTGGAGGCACTTGACGAAAAGCGTCTCCTAGCTCAACAACGTATCGAACTTTACCAAGCCCGTATATCACAGGCTTTCAACAAGAAGGTCAAGCAAAGAACTTTCCAAGTTGGCGATCTGGTTTTAGCAGTCAGCAGGCCAATGGTGTTAACTCACAAGACACCAGGGAAGTTCGAGCCCAAATGGGAAGGACCCTTCATCATTGAGACGGTATACTCAAACGGTGCTTATCGCCTCGCCAAACCCAATGGGGACTTGTTCATGATGCCCATCAACGGCAAGTTCCTAAAGAAGTACTATTCTTGACATCCTCCAAGACATGTATTTCCCCAAACAACCTCTTTTCACAAAATCAAACGCTTTCGGAACCCAGCTGTTCCGTGGCATCCTTCCGTAGAAAGATAACCACGTCCACATTACCTCTGAGTTGTCTCTCTACATCCTACAAAGCGGAACCTTACATTTCGTGAGCTTACGCTATCCTTCATATTTACCACGTCCACATTACCTCTGAGTAAACATTCCGTACAAACAACTCCTGTGTTGTCGTACATTAATCGCAGAACTTCCACGTCCACATTACCTCTGAGTTGTTCAGCGTATCCCCCAGGATCACTCCTACCACATCCATAATACCTCTGAGTAGGAAGATTCTATCATTTGAACCTAATGATTGCCATGTCCACATTACCTCTGAGCAAACATGTTGGTTCCTTCAAACTTATTATCTGTACCTAAAAACCAAGGTGCGCAACAGATAATAGGTCCACACAAATCATCAAGTTCATGATATCAAAAATGAACACATCACAAAAAAGATTGTTTATTTCTTTATTTTCTAGAAAAGAGAGAGTACAGAAATACGCTATTCCCCCCAGCAAGAGTTGCAAAAACACATAAAAAGAAGAGAAGCTACAGTCCCCGATCCTCTCCAGGGTGGGATGAAAGCTCTCTGACTCGACGTCTCAGGTCGGCAGTGCGAGTTTCCACAGTCGCTTGGACTCGCAGCTCGGCTTTTTGACGCATTAATCCGACAGCCTCAGCAGAAGTTTTACTCTCATACTTCTCATCAAGCTGTCGTCGCTGCTGAGCCAAAGCAAGGGTCCGCTGAGTAAGAGTCGCTTCCTCCTGCTTGAATGCCATGTGTTCAGCCAGGACACGATCAGCTTCTAGTTGAAGTTGGGCCCGCTGGTCTTCAAGACGGCGCATCTGAGCATCAACCTCTGCGATGTTAGTGTCCACCGCAGCCCGCTTCTCCGTCGTCTTCTTCATAGATTGAGACAACTGCTCCGCCGCAGCCTCAGTCCCAGCCACTTCACGCTCCCAACTGCTCACATCAGCTCGATAGGAAGCCTCGATTTCAGCAATCAACTTCCCTATCTCTGCATCTATCAAGACAGAGAGGTCATTTCGTTGGATGTGCTGCAGTTCCGCGAGCCGCTCGTCCAGCTCAATCACCGAAACTTCCAGTATTTCGGCCATATGGTCATGGCCCTGGTGAACGCGGATCAGCTCAATACAAGGCATTGCCAAAGCTTTTGCTGCCGCAAAGCTCCCCTTGGCATCCATCACTGCAGATACTCCTTTCTCCAGCATTTTGTACACTCCCTCGACGAGGAACTTCACATACTCGTCGGCATCCGCCAGCACCTGTGGCGTCATAGCAGGAGTTGGGGGAGCTACTACAGTTTGCGGACCGGAGGAAGATTCGCCAACCTCGATCTGAGAGGTTTGAACCTCGGCAGCAATAGGCTCTTCATCAACAGGGGCCAGACTGCTAGCCCGAGGAGCCGAAGGAACAGAAGGAGCCGGCACATGCGTCGTGATAGTACCCCAAGTGGAAGGAGCAACAGAGGGTTCCACACCCTTACCCTTCTCAAGCCCGAAGAAATTACTGACGTCAACGGCCACCTCTTCTACCCCCGACGTTCTATCTGCATCAGCTACCTCCCCCGGCAAAACGGGAAGATCAACATTTATCTCCTGGCCAGCCCCAGGAGACAAGACCGGCAGAAGGGTCTCATTCTTCTCAAGTCCCTCTACAGGGACAGAATCTGCCACTACCGTCTGATCGGTAGCCATCTCTATGTCCATGGTTGAAGCCAAGGAAGGATTTGGCAATGATTCAGCCGACCTCCCCTCATCATGACAAGGAGGGGAATCAACCCTCTCCTCTATCCTCACTGCTTCTGCTGCCCCCGCAACAGACTCCTGCAGCTCCGGAGCGATGTCATCGGAAGATGATGAACTCCATTCCTCTTCATCACCAGGAAGCTGCGCACTTGCTAAACCTTCGATATGTGAAGCCTCCGTTGTGGCCTTTGTCACCTCGGAAGCTGCTGCACCCTCAGGGTCCCTCCTGACATAACCCGGGGATACTGGAACCTCCACGATGACAGTATCCTCCGGATCTTCCTCCATGAGAGACATCATTGTCGGCGGGATACGCACTCCAGGTGAGCTCGCCATCTCTTCTCGCCTACCCCCACCCGACTTTGGGGTACGAGGTTTTCTTTTTAGCGGCTCCTACAAAAGAAGATCAGGCCTCGTCAGTGGCGGAACCAAAATCAGATTTAGTAGGATGTCCTTACCTCTTCGGACGCCGAATTCGATGACACCGTCGGTAACGATGCCTTCTTCTGCTTCTTCGACACAAGAGATTCAGCCCCTGTATCTGCACATCGTTTCGATCGATCGCCAGAAGGTTCTGCTTGTGATGCGGAGGGGGCACTCCGTTGACCCACCCCTGACGGACGATGCGGCCGGGCCTTCACTGGCGTATCCCCAGTCGCTGCTAACTGGGTGCCTGCGATAAGGCTGGTCTCCCTGTCATATCCGGAGGGCGGGGCAGCCATAACACAGTAAAATTTGGCGGCCGAGTAAAGAATGGGCGGCCGCGGATCGGGGACGGGCAACGTAAAACGAGCTCCGGTACATCCGGCATTATAGTAATGCCAAGCTCGTGCACCATCCAACAAACTTCCAACATACCCAGGGTATTACTGGGGTTATCCAACATCATCTGAGCATAACCAAATTGCCGCACAAAGCGGCTCGGCAAGTATGGTTCCAGGTAGCACTGATTCCTGTTCCGGTACACCAGATGGGACGGCCGGATACTTTGCAACCAACGGAATCCCCATTGAGGCAGAGTGGTGGTACCTTCGCCCAGGTCTCTTAAATCCTCGTTGGCCTCAAAACCCAAATAGATGGGACCAACTTTGGTGATCTCCCAACCCTAAAGACGGGATAAAACCTTTCTACAAATCGGGACACCAGTATGCGACCAGCTCCTCCGATGGAAACGACGAAGGAATGCATCTCCAGCCATATAATCTCCTTCCGAGCCTGGGCTCATCACACTGGGATGATACAAAATCAGCCATCCCATCAAATAGTGAAACGGCAGTTCAACGCGCGGGAAGTTATTGTTTCGACCTCTGTCATGAATCATATTTCCAGCAAACTCTCTCAAACCTCGCTGCAGGTTACATACCATTGCGGGGAGAAGAGCCAAACGCCGGCCGAAAACCAGCTTCACGGCTGGCAGGATTAAGTTTCGGGTCATCCTCTCTATGGCACCGGATCCGCCCGCGAACACGCAATCCCGGAGCCATATCATCAGGTAGGATGCCAACACCGCCTTGGGTGACATCCGATAAGCAAGATGCCAGAAGCAGCTGTAGGAGCGTGCATCTGACTGCTGGTCCTCATTTCCTCGGGGATTTTTTCTCCCCTAACCTGCTCATTTCGGACAACACTTCGCTACGAGAGAGCGCCGGTGGAGTGGAAAATTGTGAGGGATCCTTCTTGTCTTGTTTAAAGACATAATCTCTCCAAGCGGTCACATGAGGCTGCGTCCCGTTCCTATCCCGCCTCTGCATATAGTAATGATGACTCGCCACTTCCTTGAAGACGGCCGTCATCTCCTCAGCCCTGTCCCCCAGGACTTGAAATTCCTCATTGGTTGGAAAGTACTCTTCATAGGGTTCCGACCCCCAAGGGAGTTTAGACACCTCATACATCTCATGAAGTGCGAGCCCTAATTCTCCTACCGGAGTAAAGAAGGTCCCGGTATGGATATCAAACATCTCCAGGAGTGCGAGGAACATGTGCCTATTAAGGTCAACACCCGCCTGGGTAGCACGGATCGCGGCAGTCAACCCGATCTCTCAGAGCTCAGTCCGAAACCGCGACAAGATCCAGAGCGTCAGTTTATCCCATTTGGAGACGTAATGGCACCAACCCTCCACTCGAAACTCTCCTGTCGGGTAGGAACGTTCCATCAAAAACATACGATGTGTAAAAGTCAAAGCACTATAAGCAAACGTATCAATGGGTACATCACTGTAGAGGCTCCCAGGACGTAAAGTCCGCCAAGTGTAAGAAGACCCAGACCGTACAACGGTCAAAACATCCCTTTGGTCGGAAGTAGAATCAATTTGGATGACACCAGTCACCGCTCCCCCCTGAGAAGGGGTAAGCTCCCAAGACATTCTCCTCTGGGAAACAAGGCGACAGAAGGACGTCAAAGGCCACTGACGTTCAAGTTGCTTAACAGTCATATGCACTCCATTCGCAGTAAAGAACCAGTCCTCCTTGACCTTCAGTACTGACGAGTCAGTAGAAGTGAGACGGTCTCCAAACAGGAACTCAGGCTTCAGGAAGGTCACTTTATCAGATGTGGTGGGTTTAATAACTCCACGCTCCATCATCCGTTTGAGGAACCAATACTGCTGTTCACGGATTAGGGTCATTCTCTCAGGAGGCTGATCCAGCATAAGAGCATCTTGAGCAGGGTTTATCACTTCCTCGTTATGCTCTACTCCCATTTGGTTGAAGGCAGCCTCCAAGAAAACTTCACTCAAAAGCGGGATTGCCATCGACACTAGTAAAAGATCAGAAAAAGTCAGAAGAGAACACACAAATGTGTCTAAAGGAGAAAACTGCGGCGCATCATCAGGGTTTGAACCCATGCACGTCAGCAGTATAGCCTTGGCGCATCTTCAGGGTTTGAACCCATGCGCGTCAGCAGTATAGCCTCGGCGCATCTTCAGGGTTTGAACCCATGCGCGTCAGCAGTATAGCCTCGGCGCATCACCAGGGTTTAAACCCATGCGCGTCGGCGGGCAAAGACCACGGCACATCATTAAAGACTCAAGGCCTATGTGCGTTGGCGTACGGACAATGAGACTTACCAACCACCTCCGGCCGAACTTCGACAGGCCGACGAGGAACGACAGCCGCCGCAACTTCCGCGGACTCCTTCGCTTTCTTCTTTCCCTTGCCGGCAGCACCGCGAGGAGTCTTGGGAGCCATTCTCTCGAGGAAGGAGAAGTTAGGGTTTTTGAAGAAGAAACTCTAAAGAAGCAGAGGCACAGAGAAGAAGAACCTTTTCTCTCTCCAACTCTTACCTATTTATAGGGCTTGGTCGCACGCGTGAACAGATGACGTGTGATCTCAGCCGTCGCCTCGGATTCTGTTCAAGGATAGCAGCAAATAAAACCAAAAGATCATCATTAATCTTTTCGGTTACCGAGGCACCATCATCATTAACTGAGAAGAGCATGCGCCCGAACAGGCATGCGCCCAGAAATCATGCGCCCTGACCTCCATGCTTCTTATTCAAAGTATTCCAAAACTTATTCAAAAGTTTTGAAAACTTTGAAGGGGGTCTTGTAGAAGCATGGAATTTTACAAACAGAAAGCCCATGCGCCAGACACTACATGCGCCAGAACTCAGACGAAGAACTTCACAGCAAAGTCAATAAGTATAGACATTTGAAGGACTTTTTATTTATATATAAAAGTCTATTACATGTCTAGAAAAGGTTGTACAAAGGAGAATTTCTACAAAGAAAAGATCCTAAGTCTACAGCCAGCGGCCACCATACGTCTCCAGTTAGGCGCAGCAGTCATCATGCGCTGCCAGTCACCATGCGCTGTCAGTCAGGCGCAGCAGACATCATGCGCCTCCAACCAGGCGCATCCCACCATATCTTCAGCAGCTCAGTTGTGTGCATCCCTTCAGCAGCCCAGCTATGTGCATCCCTTCAGCCAAATTCTTTCAGCCAGGCTCACCTGGCCGAGCAGAGCCCATGTGCCGCTCTTCCAGCCAGGCTCACCTGATAAGTGCTTCGCCAAGCAAAGCATTTAACCCTCTGGCTGGAACCAAGGAAGAGAAGAGCACCGCAAATGCTGTGGCCAGGAAAGGCTTCGAAAGAGCCTCCAAAGCCGAAGGAAGACCGTGATCGAAACCGCGGCTAAAGCCTAGCACCGCCATTCCGATCTACGGCTCTTCCGGAATAACGGGGACGAGGCCCGAGCATCCCTATCTTTGGATGCAACAGGCACCTTTCGCCTGCCTCGGAAGCCCTCGACTCCGTCTTTTGGATGTAACAGTCACCTTCAAGTGCATCGAAGACAACACAGCGTCTCATCTTCACCCTCGGGAGCACTTCGTCAACAGAATGCACCCGCATGATCAAGTTCATATTGGAAGTACGTGAAGGAATGAGAAGCAAATTTTCTCTCTATGCCACTATTTATAGGCCGGGCAGATCAAACCCACGCGCCAAGTGGATGGCCCTCCGAATTCCGTACAATGAATTTACATTAAATGGATGAACCGGACGCTTCGAATTCAGCCAAACGGCTATTTATAGCACTCGAAGAGCGAGACAGCCGCATCATTAAAAGACATGTCCGATACGCCAACCAGACAGCACATCACACGGACGCGCCCTTCGGCATCAGGCGCATCACACAGACGCGCCTTACAATACTCGGCGCATTACAGAGGGTGCGCCCCCACACATCTCCATACCGAGTGGAACGCCAACCGACGCGCCCACTCAGCTGTCCATCGAACGTCACCAACATTAAATGCTGAACTGACAGAGTTGGCAGCACGCCTCCCAAAGTCTGAACAGTTGACAGCTTTTCAGAAAACGAAGCATCGGCAACGTCAGCATCATCATGACTGTTTCGACGGCTACTGCCACGTGGCCACTCCACCATCAGCATGCGCCTCTACGGCCATGCGTCCAAATCAGCATGCGCCTCTACGGCCATGCGTCCAAATCAGCATGCGCCTCAAAAGTCATGCGCCTCAGACTGCTCTCTGATCCCGAAAGACAGAAGGAAAGTCGCCTGCATGCACCTCAAAAGCCATGCGCCCCAAATGGTTTGTAACTCCTAAAGGTTATGAGCCGCAGCCTCCTCCTGCGCCCAATCCAAGGCGCAGCCCACCAGATCACTCCTCTCTACCAAATCCGAGATCTTCGAACCATGAGTCGACGACACGTGTCTTTTGACTCAACTCATCCAAGATTTCAGCAACGGAAAGATCTTCTCTCTGCTACGTGCCGGCTCACAACAGCAGTATGAAGAGTTCTCCCCCTCGATCAGGACGCAGCATCCATGCGCCTCCATCAGCAACCTCCACGTGGCGTCCCCACACCGGCGCATCCTGCATGCACGCATGAGCAGCCAGCCTGCAAAACTATAAATAGAAGGGTCATCTCCTTCACACACAGACAGAGACTCAGAACACACAAGACTCAAAAAGAATCCACAACAGAGAATCACCAGAGAGGCAGTCCTAGACACTCAACGTCTTCCTCCTCTCAGCAAGCTCCAGCACCCAGAGCAATCAACACCTTCAGAGAACCGATAACCGCCGTCAGCCGGTCAACGGAGTCAACGCATTACCACTCGCTCCATTGGCACTAAGGACCCAGCTTAAACAAAAGTGTACTCCTAGGACTACATCTAAGTCCTATATTGTATCACTGTTCTGTTTGTATTAAGATTTCAATCAAAACAATTTTAATGGCAAACAGTCTTATGCGAGCACAACTCCAGTCTCGCACATACGTCGTGCCGGATTAGGACGATCACTCCGCGTGAGTGCTGATATGGTGATTCATACAGCGGGAGTAATTGAACTTAGATGGCGTGGCAATTTGATTGCTTCGACTTGTGCTTTGACACGAAGGTAAACTCGAGAATAAATCAGTGTGTTTGATGATTGAACTTGAGGATTGAGTAGGTCCAATCTGCGTATCGAGAATGAGTTAGTCTAAACTCAAACAAGAGTTGTGCCCCGATGAGAATGATTATTCCGCGGGAGCGTTGCATGGTGATTCATGAACCACCGTAGATGATCGGACTAGCGTGAGATTGGGACGCAATGTATTGTCGAGCTGGATGACCTCGTGATCGAATACATAAATTGGTTAGAATGGATATGTAAAGTGTGTCGATTGGGTGATTAGAATGGATTCGAATATGCGCAACGAATACATTGATGCGAATAGGTGATCGTGCTCGATGTTTAGAAATTTGAGTGAAACGAACTTGGGTAGAAACTCCCGTACAAGCGAACAAATGGTTTGACCATAGGATTTGGGGCGAGCATCGTGCAACGACCTTGCACGACGAGCCACGGACCTGACGTGTAACTATGACCTTATGAGCTGACCTAGCGGATAGGCGGACGACCCTATGCCGAGTGATTGAACCTGTGCGATGGCATTTACAGTATCGTCTGGACGGACGATAGACTTGGGAAAGCAAAACTTAGAGTAGGACGGAGAACTGGAAGTGTGCGTGAACGACGACGAGATTGGCCCCAAACAAAGGGAATGATAGAGATGGATGATGCGCAGTAAAGTTGGGATAACGAATTGAATCATTGATTGGAAGACGTACTCGATGACAATGCAATATTTGGTCTCGAATCGGATGGGAATTACTTAGACTTGGTCGGCTCCGCTAAGAAGAAATCGTATTGATTTCGTAGACAAGAACACTTGAGAAACGAATCGAATCATCTCGAGGACCGAGATAAATGATATGTGATACACACGTGAGTTCGGTTTTAAATAGAAGTTAGCAAAACGATCGACAAATCGAAACTATCACGAGTAGCTTGTCCGACTTCGCTAGTCGTTAAGCTTGGTTGAAATATAAGTATTCGGGGGACGCCTTGAATGCGTGCACGATCCAAACTCAGCGATATGATGAACTCGAATGCAACTACCAGTGGGTGTTGAGATGCGCATGAACGAATAAGTGAGTTTGCCTCAGCTTTCGTCTCTCATATTTAACGAACTACAACGCACCTCGTACGATCGTTTCAGTCCTATGATACGTCGAAGTAGCAACCGAGTCGAAGAAACACTTGAATTGAATAAGTGCCATCAACTCTAAAATGAATAAAAAGTTACTCAATAAAATCGACCAAACGTATGCGACACGAAACTTGGAAAGGTATCGAGTATAGTTCGGTGCCATAGAACGATAGAGCCGTTCGATAAAGATTGCCTAAGAAATACGACGATGCGAGTTAAGGAATGGTAGGATGACCTGCACTCAGGAAGTCTCGAGGACGAGACTTGTTTTGAGTGGTGTATTATGTAATGATCCGCTCCGCCCTAGCGGAACGCCGATTCAAACGACAAATGCAACGACTCAAACGAGCCGTCGACCCGAAGAGTTGGCATCGACCTGATGAAGAATCGATACAAGGCTTATATTGGCCCGTCAAGATGAATCCAGACTTAGACTTTCAAAGGCACGCTCGGAGTGTCGCTCGGCCGATGCGAACATCGCTAAGGTGGGTGGCTCCGATGAACCCGTCTTTGCTTAGCCTAGACACTTAACAATGCGGACACTATCACGAGAATCGCTAGGCGATAACACCGTGCATGTTATAAATGACTCAACGCACCTAGCTAAGGGATTAATCCCACCTTGCATGCTTGTATAGAATATGGAAAGGAATATGGAAAATATGAGAACTCCAGCACCGCGCTCCATGCTCGTGCTACGGCACAAGCTTACGTTCAAGTCCCTTACGCGTTCAACAATGAAACAATGAATGGATTACAACAATGAAACGGGAAGACTATCAACATAGTCGTTCCAAGTAGAGTATAGCAACATTAAAAGATTATGGGACCGATGGGTCGCCAAGGCGACTCCCGCATAGGGAGTTGCATAATATGTGAATGAAAGAATGAATGGATAAGTGAATGAATGAGCCAACGAATGAAAGAATGAATACGTGAATGAATCAATGAACAAACAAACAAGTGAAAGAAAGAAAGAATGAATAAAAGATAAGAAGAAAAGGAATGGTTAGCGACAGGTATGACGGACACGTGCAACAGGGCTCGCTACCCGCGCTACACGGACGCCAACCTAGTCGATAACGCATTATGGCTAAGGATTAGCCTACGGCTCGGAGACAGCCGTTAAGTTAAATGACAAAGAAAACAAAATGGTCGTGGACAATCCATTAGTATACAGGAGGTGGGAGATATAAGGGATTTCCAGCGGCACAGTCAAAGTGTGAAGGACGTGCCGGTCCGGATGGAAATCAAAATATGGCTTACGGACTGCCTGAGTGCGGGCTTGGCCACCAGGGGACGTAAGGCCGGGTATTTCAAAAGACTATCAGGGTGTACCAAGCCGCACGTCATGATAGGTGAGAAAATTATCAAGGGGAAGACATGTCCAAATTGGCTTGTGATGCCAGCGACCGATGCATATAGATTAAGTAGGCTTGCTGGTGGCAATCCACGTGCAAGTCCTTGCATTGAAATCAAAGTAGCCTAAGTTAACTAAATGAAGTGCCTTCTGAACAGGCTTGAATATAACACACCAAGATAATCGAGAGTACTTCGGCAAAGGAGTTAGAAAATACGCCTACGACGTGCTAGGACCCGAGGCAGGGATACGCCCTTGACATTAAAAAGTTCACATGAATCACATTAAGTTATTTCCTATGAATTGTTGACTAACTTGGTTTACTTTGGACAGGGAAGGCCGGATGGTAAGTATGGGTAAGTCGTGCATGTATTTCCATGCAACACATTGAATTTGGCAACACGGGATAGGTTATGAAATATGCATGAAACTGATCCTAAGACAAGATTAGAAAGACAATGAATGATAGACGGTGCACAAAAGTAAATAGAACGTGTTTGGTAATGATAGCATTGTGGGCGAGCTAGCCTCCCCACCAGTGCATAACAATGTACTGATAACCCCACAGTCTGCTTGCAGGATGTAGGAGACGTCGTCGGGTGCGGAGCTTCCCTCGAACACGCTAAGGCGCGGAGCTATCTCTGGAGCCTTGGAGCATTGCAAGGAGTTGGAGCACCATATACAGGACATAATGTATCAGAACATCGCCATGAATCATTCCATGTTGTAAGCCACTTGGCACGCCTTTTATGTTTCAGAGAGAGAGAGCTTGAGCGATTTGTAATATCGGCCTAGCACCGCTTGTAAACTTCTTGAATATCAATAAAGAGTTGAATTCGCTTCAATTTGTGTTCATTTTACTTTTCGCTGCAAATGGGGACACTCTGTGCGACTCTGTGGCCTAGCTCGAATCGGCCGTTTCTGGACTTAGCCTTGCACGGACGCAACCTAAGCCCGTGCGGCATCACGTCTTAGCGAGGACGATCGCTCCTGCGGGAGCGGGGCGTGACAGGATAAAGGTTCAGCATTTGGTGACACACCTAACACAGATGGTGTTAGATGTGAGGGGGAGATAATAAGCCCAAATGTGGTCGTCGGATCGGTTTCGTGCCCGGTTGTAGAAAATTGGACGAAAGGGAGAGAGCACAGTGACTCAGATACAGAGAATGAAGAAGAAGATACATATGTTTCGCAGGGGGAGCAGCAGACAAGGGAAAAGGAGCTCCAAGTCTACAGAAGGAGACAACAAAAGTTCAGTACTGTGCCTATGCCGTGCCCTGTGCCTACTGTAACAAGTCCCTCGTCTACTCCTGCTCCAACTCCTGAAGATGTTGCCCCCGCACTGAATCACTCGGATTCTGATGTGGATCTCTCCGACTCGGATGGTATGATCTCTCCACCACCTATTGCTCCCTTAAGGAGATCTTCTCGCATCAATGCGGGTAAGGCTCCTGCTCGTTTTGATGATTACGAACATGACATTGCCAACTTCTTGTCTTATTCTAACATTTTTTCGAATTATCGAGCTTTTATTACATCGTTAGACTCTACTTCGTTGCCCAAGTGTTGGCAGGAAGCAAAGAAAGATCCAAGGTGGAAAGCTGCAATGATGGAAGAACTTGGGGCACTGGAGAAAAATAAGACATGGGAGCTGGTTCCATTACCCAAAGAGAAGAAAGCTGTAGGATGCAAATGGGTGTACACAGTGAAAGAGACGCCAGAAGAAAAAGGAGAGCGGTACAAGGAGAGGTTGGTTGCAAAAGGATTCACACAGTCATATGGCATAGACTATGATGAGACGTTTGCCCCAGTAGCAAAAATGAGCACCGTGAGAACTCTGGTCTCCATTGCAGCGAACTATGGGTGGAAGCTGTACCAGCTGGATGTGAAGAATGTCTTTCTTCATGGGGACCTGCAAGAAGAAGTATACATGGAGCTCCCACCAGGGTGCTACGCGACGGAATTAGACGGAAGGACGTCGCAAGGAAAGGTGTGTAAACTGAAGAAGTCGCTATACGGGCTCAAGCAATCTCCTCGAGCCTGGTTTGACAGATTCAGAAAGGCTGTTACAGGCATGGGATACCGTCAAACAAATACAGATCATACGGTCTTCCTCCAGCATGCAAGAGGCCACATCACTATACTTGCTGTATATGTGGATGATATAGTAATCACAGGTGATGATGAAGTCGAGATCACTAAGCTGAAGTCAAAACTCACGAAGGAGTTTGAGGTGAAGGATTTAGGAGCGATGAGGTACTTTCTAGGTATCGAAGTGTGTGAAGACGAACAGGGAATTGTTCTATCACAAAGAAAATACGCACTAGATCTGCTGAAGGAGACAGGGATGCTGGGATGCAAAGCAGCCGTTACTCCAATTGACCAGAAGAGTAAGCTTGGAGCAGAAGCAGGAGAGCTTGTTGATCGTGAAAGATATCAAAGACTTGTAGGGAGATTGATTTATCTGGGACACACTCGCCCTGATATCTCATTTGCGGTGAGTGTTGTAAGTCGCTACATGCATGATACAAGAAAGGGTCATATGGAAGCAGTATTTTAGATTTTGAGATATCTGAAAGGAATGCCGAGAAAGGGGCTATGGTTCAAGAAGAATGGACGCATAGAAGTTGAGGGATACTGTGATGCAGACTGGACGAGCTGCATAGACGACAGAAGATCTACCACGGGATACTGTGTTTTTGTAGGAGGAAATCTGGTCTCATGGAGAAGCAAGAAACAGTCAGTGGTAGCACGGTCGACAGCTGAAGCAGAATACAGAGCAATGGCTCTGGGAGTGTCAGAGTTGCTGTGGGTGAAAGCATTGCTGACAGAGTTGAAGCTGGATAAGGGAGCACCATTGCATCTTCTGAGCGATAGTCAAGCTGCAATAAGTATAGCTAACAATCCAGTTCAGTACGACAGAACGAAGCACATCGAGATGGATCGATTTTTCATCAAGGAAAAGCTGGAACAAGGGATACTGAAGATTGACTATGTCCGCTCAGAAGAACAAGTTGCAGACTGTCTGACTAAGGGTCTTAGTTCATTAAGTCTGTCGAAGCTATGTAACAAGATGGGGATGATCAATATCTATCGCCCATCTTGAGGGGGAGTGTTGAGAATCAATAAGGAACTTTTAGTCCCACATCGGAATATGTACTATGTAGAGGAGCTAGACTCCCTATAAGTAGTGAAGTAGTCCATCAATAAAATCATCCAACCATTATATTCTACAACTAAAAATGACCTTTTTAAACCACTCTAAGAAAGGGCTTTTTATGACATTCTAAGGGTCATATTACTGCAGTTTATAAAAAATAGGAAGGTTAAATCTAAAAATGAAGATTTCACATTAGTAATATATACTGATGATAAAAAATTTGGGACCTTCCGGTTTTTTGAGGCCCTGTGCGATCGCACGATTGCACATGCTCAGAAACGACCATGTTTGCATATTTTCAGCATTCGGGTCACTCTTTAAAGTATAGTCTTCCAATGTGACACGGGGAAGCAGGAGTTTGTATGTTTTTTTTTATCGATTTATTGAATTAATTTGTTTTAGTACTAGTCTGAGACAAGTTTTTTTTAATATGTTTCATGTTGTTAGCCATGGATAAACAATAAAGATTTGAGCTAATTACAGCTGCAACTAGTGGCGAATTGTTCTGTTGTCTGTTTTTGTTTTTTTTTCTAGATTGTATTCTCTCTTGGTGGCTAGTGATTCTAAAAAAGTGTATTTCTTATTGAAAACCTTCTAATCAAGATGGAGAAGAAGTTAAAATTTGAATTATGCTTTTGCTAATTCCATTAGTCCAACGCATATATATTTATAACACCTTATTGTCGAAGTTCTTGTAGTCAAGTGTCTAAGATTGGAGATACTCAAACCTTGTCCTCTTCTTTAAATTATAAAAATTTAAATTTAATAATGATGTACTTGTTTTTAGTCAGATGTGTCCTCTCTTGTAATTATATAATATAAGTTCAAAGTATACACTAATCTTTTCTTTCCGTTCTTATTGGAAAAACTAGAAAAAAAACAAATTATCTGATCTACCAGGTCAACCTATCATCATTCTCTTATTTGTAAAACAGAATTTGATTAGAATAAGCAAAGTTTTCTTGTATTAATTGTTTCCACCTATCCTAAATAGGTGCTTCAAATATATAATTTTTCCGTTCATAACAAGTCTCTATTCTATGTTTGGCTGGTATCAAGCTAAGAAAAATGCAACGTATATACATTGTGTTGTCTGAAAAATGCAGCAATTACCAGAAATAAAATACAGGATGGAAATGCCAATTTGCTTTTATGGTATCATTATAACTGACATGGTTAGCTGTGTTGCACATACACGAATATGACACGGCACGGACACAGCCATATTTACACGACATTTGGCGTGTCAATGTATATTTGAGTGTCCGTGTCATGTCCGACATGACACGATACAGAGATGAAACTGGTTTTTGTAGTTCCCTTGGCTTCCTGAATGGAAGTCATTAGCCTATATAAGATAAATGTATCAGCACTGCCTACTGAACTGTGATAGTCGTGCCTCTGTTTTGATCATTTCCTGCATGACACACTACAACATTCGTTAGTTAAAGTTATCATTGCTATGACTGTTAGTGTAATACACAGATTGAGTTCTGTGTTACTCTTCATGCTTATTCTTACACAAATTATCATCGAGATTCCAACTAATTTCTGTAAGTACAAGTGATCGATTTGATATCAATGATTCAGGATACCTGTACAGATTACATACGGGGTCTCTGGCACATGATGGAGAGTCTATAGCTCCAGTATCTTCAGAGCTCTATGTAACTTTAGGGCTGAAAGAATCAGACAAAGGAGTTCCTGAATTTCCGCGGGTTTTATCACTTATATCCTCAATTCTGGAGAAAGCAGCCCAAAAGAATGACCGATTGCTTGATTCGAAGAAAAGGAAGGAGATTGTCACAATGTTTCATGGTTTTAGAGCACCAAATATAAGCATAAAAAGTTACATTGAACGTATTTTCAAGTATTCAAAGTGCAGTCCATCATGCTTTATCCTTGCACAAATCTACATCGACAGATTCCTTCAGCAGCCAGATTTTCTCCTGACATCCTTCAATGTTCACAGGTTGCTCATGACAAGTGTGGTAATAGCAGCAAAATTCATTGATGATGCGTAAGTAGTCAATATGCTCTGCTTTTAAACTATATTATTTATCTGAATGAGTTCTTATTCTTTATGCTGTAGAAGTTTGATACTCTCAATAGAGCTCTTTTAAATAATGATGCATACTCATTAACTCTGTTTTTATTTCAGTTTGATTATTATTAATCCAATGTTGACATTCATTTTGTTAAACGCATATGTTTACATTCTATTTCTTATTTTTGTTACTTGGTTTTTTTCCAACCCTTCTGACACATTTCTTGTTGGGGTTTATTGTATTTGATCATTAGTGACCTGGTATCATCATTTCATTTTGAGGCAAACGCCCCAAGTGTGTGTGTATTTCAATATTTGAGCATTCATTTATTAACTTGTACACATGAGGTGTGTTAAGCTCAAATGGTAGACATGGCGGATATTTTTTTACTAGTGGGTAATGTTCAAATCCTGCAACAATCATTTGTTTTGCGGCTTTTGCCTCATTTCTTAAAGAAATTCTTTTGGAGAGAGGGGCCTAGGGTGCGGGGCACAAATTAGCTAAAATAGAGTTAATTTCATCATCCATTCTGTTTTATAACGTGATATTAAGCAGTTGCACACTGACTTTTGACTCCAGGTTCTTCAAGAATGCTTATTATGCTAGGGTGGCAGAAGTAAGCACTGAGGAGATGAACAGAATGGAGTTAAATTTGTTATTTAGTCTAGATTTCAGACTTCAAGTGAACATGGGAACTTTCGGAATGTATTGCTTACAGTTGGAGAAGGAAGCTGGAGAATACCATGTCGAGAGGCCGATACAAGTCTGCAGACAAAAAGATTGGACCAACAACATCGAGGAGTCAAAATGCCAATCAGCTCTCCAGAGGTGTAGTTGCGAAGCTGTGTGAGGATCAGTTGGCTTCTTAATTGTTCATATTTTGCATCTGTAAAGAAAACAAGAACAGCTTGGTTGAATGAAGTAACATTTTCTTGATGTTCTCTACTTTCTTGGTGCTTCTACTCCTGATTACATTGTATGCCACTTGTTGCACTTGTTGATGATTGAAGAGTTTGAGAAGATGAGTTCAGACGGATGTTTATTGCTAAATTGTTAATTGGAATGTTATTGCTCAGAGAAATTCTAGCCAGTTGGTCCGAATCAAATCCTTTTTAAGCAAATCTTAATAGGAAAGCAACTGCAGGAACGCAATCCTATAAGTGGTAACTAACTGACTTGTTCTACACAAAAACCTCACAGTGAACTCAGACCATTTTGGTCACAGTGTGCTTTACTTTTCTGCATATACAAAAAAATCATCTTCAAGTTCAGTAACTGACATTCCTACCGAAAACTTCAACAACTGCTGGAACTTCACATGTCTAGGAGAAAACACACAGGATGAAGAGTTTCTTCAAATTGTCTCTGCTCAGAAATGCCATAGACATAACCTTCTCTTGACAAATTTTTAACACTATGTATGACCCACATCAATGGGAGGAACATCAATATTTACACCAATACCTACACTTAATGACCTCAAGTTCTTTCCAGTTAGAATAGGAAAAAAATGCAATAGCAAAATATGGAATCACTTGCTTTTCTGCAACTGCACATGCAAAAAATTTATGGTTACAGTAACATAATATAAATAATTGAACTTAGATAAGTATAATTCAGTAATGCAGAAGAGGATCACTCGTAAAATCCCTATTATTGAGAGTAAAAATAACATATGACCTTAAACTGTTCGAGTTCATGTCCTTCACTTTGTAATATGGAGTTCATACAATTCCTGACAGTGATTTAAGCTACAGAAAAAGGCCATGGTGGAATGTTATTTTGTAATATGGAGTTCATACATTTTGGAGGATGCTGTTACATGATACATCATCAGATAGGACATCAAACTAAAAGATGATATGCACAAATCTTATCTCCACCAGAAGGAAAGAGTTGTCATTAGAAAATCTTTCTCAAATCACAGACTGCCTACGGTTCTTGCACAGAACCCTCTGAGCAGTGCCAAGTCTTCTAACCATTTCTTTATCTCGAAACAATGCTTGATTACTGATGCTTGGTCCTGGAAACATTGGGTACCTTGGTTGAGCTGCTGGCGAGCCAACGACGACTCTTTTTTTAACACTAAAGCATAACTTGTTGACTGATGTTGGCTTTGTGCAGCTAAAACTGGCTGGGCTTGGAACGAGTTGAACACTCTGGCGCGGTGAAGCAAAGGTAGGAACATTTGGTCTCCACATTTTCTGCGAGTTTGGAGGGCTATTGTACTTGCTACTGCAGGACAAAAAGTTGCTGAATCTCCTTTTGCCGTCTGGCGTGGCCACTGCAACTGGAGTTGTAGGCAAGGGATTAACTGCTGCTACAGACCTCCTTGGCATCCGCGATTGGGATAACCGATTGGTGGCTCTAGCATTCTGCAATGGCCGTGTTTCAGCTTGACTGGGCAGGATGGCAATAGAGGCTCTCCTCTTGGGTTGCACTGGTATGCTTCGGAGAATGGTGGTCAGTGAAACCCTTCTAGCTTTCATTGGACCCTTGCTTGGTCCTGTTGTTGTCGATTTGTCTCTCTCCAAAATGTTCTCTTTGTTTTCAAACATGCGCACAGTAGCAGTACTACACCTTCGAAGGCCTGAAGGCGGCAAGCGGTTGGTAATTCGCCCCAAAGGCTGCCTCTCCTTGATGGGAGCGAGTGGTGGTTTCAAAAATTTCGCAGAATCTCTGGTTAATGCTTGAGCCCTGGAATTCTTATTATCAGCTAATTGATTCTCGAGATCTTTTACCTGCCATGCAACCAATTTATACGTGGTTATACACTTTAAGGGTGTTAAATTTATTGAATGAGTGTAGAAAGTATCTTATTTCATCAAGCCTACTCATTTCTTCTTACCAAGGTATTTGTTTAAAGGAACTGAATTGTTAACTAAGAAAATATCATGTCTGTTTGCTTAAACATACCTTAGTATGATAATGTCTGCATGTTTGCTCAGCCTCTTTGATCTGTAATAACACAAAAAAACTTGGCTGCTTGGTAAATCTTTTCCATAATAAAACTAGATTTTGCACGAGAAAAACAGTTGAAAAAAAAAGAAGGAAATTGATGTCTGGTGACAGGGTTTGTATGTCTATCTGGCCCCAGGAACTAAAAGAGTAAGATGGTTTAAAGTATCGGCCGATACCAATCCGATACGGTTTGGCATGTCCCGATCCGATACCGGCTGATAACCGATACTGACCGATACCGACATTGGGGGTCTCTTTTCCGGTCAATTCGGCAAAGAAAATTAAACGAAAAAGACAAATCAACAAGGTTTAAAGCATAATAAGGTTGTAAAGGCATGTAAAAGAAGAAAATCAATCTATTGTATGTAAACCAATCGGTAAGGATAACTACTATTTTATTTAATTTCAAAACTACTAAGAAATAACACTGAAAATACTTAAAATTATGCCTAAATGTATAAAATATATTTTTTTTTAAATGTACATAATTTATTAATAATTATTTGTTTTCTGGTAACAAAAAATCCGATACTCCGATCCGAAACTGCCGATACTACCGATATCGCCGATACCAATACTCATAGGAATAGTCCGATACCGATTCCGATAACGATACTGTCAACCTTGAGTAAGAGGCTCAAATGAGGGTTGAAACATCAGCAACTCATGGACTTATTTCTAATAAATGATTACCTTTTCTTGAAGCGTTTTGAAGACATTCTCTCGTGATGCATATTTAATATGCATCAACTGCAAGCTTTCATTTAATCTTGCACTTTCCTTCTCTTCCTGTCTGAGCTTCTCTGCCTTCAAAAGTAAACAATGAAGGTCAGTGAATAGACGTGGGAACAATCTTCCCACATATAGCTGGCCTCATAAATAATAAAGAAAAGAGAAGATAAACTACCATCTGTTTAAGCTTAAAACTTTCAGCTGGATCTGCTTGTTTCCGAGCAGGACCATGTTCAATTCCTCTTACTCTAGTGGAAAAATTAAGAGTACAGAGGGTTTCTCCCGGTCTCCTGAGCTTGGGCTGATTTGTGTAAACATAAGAGTCTTGCAGTCTCCTCCTGTTAGTTTAACATCCAATACAAATAAAAGGTTTAATGTCAATCAACTCCAAAGAATACAAGATTGAATTACATATGTGTTGATATATATATATAGTGTTATTGGGCTTTAGTCCCACATTGGCTAGAATGATAGGAGAGGAGGCTAGCCTCTCCTATATATATGTTGTTACTCCATTCAATAAAATCACTTCAAGTCTCAACATGGTATCAGAGCCTAAAATTGCTTAGCATACCGTTAGAGACCCCTCCTCCACACAAACCCTAACCCTAATCCCCCTTCTACGCCGCCGCTGCCGCCCGCTGCCGCTGCAGCTGCTGCTGCCCGCTGCCGCTGCAGCTGCTGCAGCGCCGCCGCCGCCGCAGCGCCGCCCCGCTGCTGCTGCAGCTGCCGCGCCGCCGCCGCCGCTGCCGCGCCGCCGCCGCCGCTGCCGCGCTGCTGCCGTTGTTGTGCCGCTGTTGCGGCTGCAACTGCTGCTGCTGCTGCCGTTTTTACGGCTGCAGGATTCATTGTACCGCTATTGCGGGTACAAGATTCACGCTCGTTTCTGTACCGTTTTTACGGCTGCAGGATTCATTGTACCGCTATTGCGGGTACAAGATTCACGCTCGTTCTTGAGATCAATCTCAAGGAGATGCCTATAATCCCTAGATCCGATGAAATCAGACATATTCGGATTTAGGAGAGGACGGCAAGGACGAGCGTGAGTCGTGGAGCAAGTGTGAAGTGATCGAGAAGAAGCATCGATGGAGGAGATTCTCAAGAAGCTGGATGCTGACGATGTGGCGACATTGCTGAAGTTGATAAAGGTGTCGGCTGGTGAAAGCACGACACGAGCACCGCCAAAGTTAGAACTACCCTCCATCGATCTGAAGTTGGATGGACCAGCCACCTATTTGAGTTGGTCACGGCGGGTGAGAAGAACCCTTGCAGGTAAGAACCTGGAGGGATTCTTGACAGGCGAGAAGACAGAGCCGGAAGAGGGCTCGACAGGACGCGACGAGTGGAAATCCACTCATATGGTGATTTATATCTGGCTTCTCAACTCCTTAGTCCAGTCTATTGCTTCCACAGTAGATGGCATTGAGATGGTGAAAGACGTATGGGAGAAATTGAGAAGAACCTATGATGGCATAGGTAACAATCTACGGATCTTCCAGATAAAAGGGGAGATCGACGACACCGTACAAGGCGAGAAGACGGTACAGGAGTACGCTACGGAGTTGGAACGCCTCTGGCTGGATTATGATCACCATTCCAAACGGGCAAGCTGCGGGGACCCAAAGTGCAAGGAGAGACAGGTGTGTCTGCAGGAGAGGACGATGAAATTCCTTAAGGGACTGACTGCAGCATTCACACAGAGAACAGCCTTACTCCTCGCCCAGCCAGCGATCCCTAGTCTCGAGGAGGCTATCTCAGCCATGATTCAGGAGGAGACGCGGATCAGATTACAGACAGGGACAGGCGCATCATCGACAGGTGCTTTACCCGAAGTGAAGTCAGCACTAGCAGCTACCGGTTCGGGGGATACAGGATCCAAGGGAGAGCTCTGGCAACAGAATCGGCAGTGCTACAACTGTGGGGAGATGGGCCACCATCGATATGCTTGTACCAAACCACCTAAGGAGGGAGACTCAGGTGGTGGACGTGGACGAGGATATGCTGGACGTGGACGTGGTCGAGGAGGCCGACGAGGCGGTCGAGGAGGCTATCGGGCAAACCTGCTGGTGGCAGATGGGAATGGAGGAGCTGGCGGCGCCTTTACTGAGGAGGATCAGGCGCTACTGGATCTGCTGGAGAGAAAGCAAAAAGCGTCAATCGAAGGAGACAGGAGGAGCGTAGCAGAGGAGGCATCCACTCCATTCTTCAACGCCGCTATGTATGCCCATCCATCAGAAGGTACTGACGAGTCTCACGCTCTTGCATCTATGTCTTCCCTTAAAATGTCAGACTGGATTATCGACTCAGGAGCATCTCGGCATGTGACCGGAAATGCTAGTAAGTTTTCCTCGTACACTCACCTAGCATCGACAGACACCATTCAGACTGCGGATGGTACTTTCCAACCAGTGGTCGGTAAGGGTACTGTTAATTGTACGGGTTCAGTAAGGTTATCCAATGTTTTGCATGCTCCATCCTTCCCAGTCAGTCTCTTGTCTATTAGTTCTATAATTCTCCAACTAAAATGCATTGTTTCTTTTGGTATTCCTAAGGTGATCTTCCAGGAGAAAGGGACGGGACGAAGACTTGGGACTGGCACTTGGCATGATGGACTGTGGTACCTAGATCAAGACGGACTGGACTCAGCATTGGTGTCTATGGCAGAGAAGGCTGGAATGGAGGAGCTGCAGCAGAAGACTGAAGACACTTTGATACTTCATCATAGGAGGATGGGGCATTCTTCCTTTGATACTCTAAATAAGTTGTATCCAGATATGTATGCAAAATCAAATAAAAGGAAATTAGTATGTGATGCATGTGAGTTAGGAAAACTTACTAGGAGTTCATATGTTGGAAATGGTCATAAGAGTTCTTCAGTCTTTGAGGTAGTTCATTCTGATGTTTGGGGCCCATGTGCTACTAACACTATGAATGGGTATAAGTATTTTGTTTCGTTTATCGATTGTGCATCTCGTGTCACCTGGCTGTATTTGATGAAGAACAAAAGTGATGTATTTGCTTGTTTTCGGGACTTTCATAAATATGTCCAGACTCAGTATAATGCAGTGGTGAAGATACTGAGATCTGACAATGGGACGGAGTATACCAATAGGACACTTGCAGAGTACTTGTCAGCACATGGAATACAGCATCAGACCTCTTGTGCATATACACCAGCACAAAATGGAGTAGCAGAAAGGAAGAACCGACATCTTCTGGAGACCGCAAGAAGTATGATGATCGACATGAATGTCCCACAACACCTATGGGGATATGCGGTGTTGACAGCAGCTCAACTTATAAACAGGATGCCTTCAAAAGTCCTGGGATGGAAGTCTCCATGTGAAGTATTACAAGGTAATAATAGTGGAATACTTCCACTAAAGGTGTTTGGATGTGTGTGTTTTGTGAAGGACAACAGACCATTCGTTGGAAAACTTGACTCTAGAGCAGTCAAGTGCATCTTCGTGGGCTACTCAGCAACTCAGAAGGGGTATGTATGCTGGAGTCCAGTAGAGAAGAAGAAATTTGTTAGTATGGACGTCCACTTCCGGGAGCATGAGCCATATTACCGCCAGGATGGAACTTCGTATAACACGCCTCATACTACAAGTATAAGGCGAGAGGGGGAGATAGAGAACTTGGAGAACCTGGTGGTAACCGATTTAGAAGTTTGGCATAGAGACACGGTTGAGGAGGAACATGAAGGTGAAGCGGAACAGAGGGAGGAGACGAGAAGTGTTACACCTACGGCTCAGGGGGAGTTACTGACCTACAACAGGAGAAACAACAAGCAGACTACAGGACCAGTACCTACAGTGTCAGTGCCAAGTCCCTTGCCTGCGCCTGTCCCAACTCCTGAGACACCTATACCACCATCCTCCTCATCTACACCACCATCCTCCTCATCTACACCACCACCCTCCTCAGGTGATATCGTTCCTCCCATACCACTACCTACACGAAGGACTACTCGCAGCAATGCGGGAAATCCTCCGGACAGATATGGTTGGGATCTTGCTAAGTTTGTTTCTTATGATCATATATCTTCTTCTCATGGAGCATTTATAGCATCTTTGGATAGTATTACTGTACCTAACAATTGGCAGGTTGCCAAGAACGATCCAAAGTGGAAAGCGGCAATGCACGAGGAGTTGGGAGCTCTTGAGAAGAACCACACTTGGGAGCTGGTGAGACTGCCAGAAGGGAAAAGAGCAGTTGGATGTAAATGGGTTTTTACTGTGAAACAGAACCCAGATGGACAGGTTGAGCGCTATAAAGCTCGACTGGTGGCAAAAGGATACAGTCAGACGTACGGCATCGACTATGACGAGACCTTTGCACCAGTGGCGAAGATGAGCACTGTCAGGACCTTGATCTCCCTGGCAGCCAATGGAGGGTGGAAGCTACACCAACTGGATGTGAAGAATGCATTTCTTCATGGAGATCTAGTAGAGGAGGTGTACATGGAGATACCACCAGGATTCGGCACAAAACAGACAGAAGGCAAGGTCTGCAGACTGAAGAAGTCTCTCTATGGACTGAAGCAGTCTCCTCGGGCATGGTTTGACAGGTTCAGGAGAGCAATGATAGGGATGGGATATCAGCAGATCAATGCTGATCACACTGTCTTCTTCAGACGGAGTGGAGGCCATATCACCATGCTTGCAGTATATGTAGATGATATGATTATCACAGGCAATGATGAGCAGGAGATCGCCCAACTCAAAGTAAAACTTGGCAAGGAGTTCGAGGTGAAAGATCTTGGCCCCCTTCGATACTTCCTTGGGATTGAGATTGCTCGAGATAATGAGGGAATCGTTCTTTCTCAAAGGAAGTACGCACTGGACCTGCTTACGGAAACAGGGATGATGGGATGTAAACCAGCTACGACACCGATAGACCAGAAGTTTAAACTGGATGCTGAAGCTGGAGAACCAGTTGACCGGGATAGATATCAGAGATTGGTGGGCAAGTTAATCTACTTAAGCCACACTCGACCTGATATCAGCTTTGCGGTAAGTGTAGTAAGCCGCTACATGCATGACCCCCGGAAGGGTCACATGGACGCAGTGTACCAGATTCTGAGGTACTTGAAGGGAGCCCCCGGGAAGGGACTGATCTTTAGAAGAAATAATCATGTAGGCATTGAGGGCTATTGTGATTCTGACTGGGCTAGCTGTGCTGACGACAGGAGATCCACATCGGGATACTGCATATTTGTAGGAGGCAACTTGGTCTCTTGGAGGAGTAAGAAGCAGTCAGTAGTGGCCAGATCAACAGCTGAAGCAGAGTATAGAGCGATGGCCTTGGGAGTCACAGAACTATTGTGGTTGAAGAATATGCTGACGGAGCTAAAGCTGGACCAGGGAACAAAGATGAAGCTATGGTGTGACAACCAGTCAGCTATTAATATTGCCAACAATCCAGTGCAGCATGACAGGACCAAACATATTGAGATTGACAGATTCTTCATCAAAGAGAAACTGGATAAAGGAGAACTAGAGCTGGGCTATGTTCCAACCAAAGATCAGGTAGCAGACGGACTGACAAAGGGGCTTAGTTCTATCAACATGATGAGAGGATGTGACAAGATGGGCTTAGTGAATATCTTTCGCCCATCTTGAGGGGGAGTGTTGATATATATATATAGTGTTATTGGGCTTTAGTCCCACATTGGCTAGAATGATAGGAGAGGAGGCTAGCCTCTCCTATATATATGTTGTTACTCCATTCAATAAAATCACTTCAAGTCTCAACAATATGTACATTGAATCACAAGAAATTCAGTTAAGCTGCTAAGCATGCAACAAATAGCTCACCTAGAGAGCTCTGAAGCAAATGAGTAAGCTTTGAGTTCCTGCAAAAAGTAATAATGAGGATACTTGATACATGCTGAGAGGAGAGAGAGGGAGGAGAAAGAAACCTGTATGGAATATGGGGAGTTTTGGCAGCAAGGGCAGAAATTACATCCCCTAGTGCGGAGAGGGACTTATTGATGAACTGTGACTCTTTCAACCTTTCTCCTTCAACTTCAATCTTCCCTACACGCTCGCTTCCTGCTAAATCGACTAGCCACAGGTGGCTCCTGCTCCTCTGTCCACTTACTAAGTACTCTCCCTTAACTGCCACCCGTACCAAGCTGTAGAAGATATATAAAATCATCGACTGTAAATATTTGTGTACAAGAATCTATTCTTGTCATAAACTCTAACTAATCATTAGATAAAGACAACTATTGGAAATTAGATTCTCTAGTCAAAAGATTAAAGAAGCGAATTCTGCTCAATGAAACCATACAAAAAGGATAGAAGAAAACTAAACATATATTTAACGTACCAGTGAGAACGGCTACTGAGCTCATTGGCACTAGTGGAACCAACTGATCGGTTCTTTCCACCAGTCTTGAGCATCTCCCACACCTCACCTATGCTGCAAGTTTGAGCTTCAACAAGACCAGGGACATCTTGGGTTCCGTCAGCTACCTGCTTTATTTCCAACCTTCAAAATAACACAATAAAAAAAAAAAAAAAAAAATTCAAGGAGCAAGCTCAGCAATGGAAGGAAAATTTCAAAGAAACATTCTGTTAACTTTTAAAAAAGGAATATTACTTCTTTGTGGGGTGATCTGAATTCTCTGCAAGAAGATCTCTGATTTTCTCGTTATAAACTTCCAACATGCTAACAGAGAACTCATATCTAACTGTAGAACTTCTCTCGGACGAAGTTCTGAACAGTTCTTCCAGAGCCCTATAATTGACACCTCTATTCTCTGGGGTGCCCTCCATAGTGAATGTCTTCCCAGTTCCTGTCTGCCCATATGAGAATATGCAAACGTGCTAACCATCCAATACCGAATTCACAACAGGCAAAGTCTCAGCAAAAACAGCCTCTGCAAAACAGTACGTCATCACATTTTGATATTATATACAAAACTAAGAAACCTATAGTAGTACTATGCTAAACCTTATTTCTCACAAAATCAACGGAATATTGGTTTGAAATTGTTAAACACGCATGGATAATACTTCATATGAATAGTTGGAGTAGATAGGTAGTTTTTTTTTTTACTTCAAATATCTACTTTGATTGAGCACTGACAATTGCTAACTACTTAAGCGAGGACAAATCTCGGCTTCATAGAGAGCAAAGACTTACAGAAAGAACTGGGTAAATCACTCCTATTTAATGTAACAATTGGGTAGGTACTTACTCCATTCATACAGCTTCAGGTAACAAGTAGACTAGATAGCAGAGGATGCTACTGCAGCTTAATGTAATGAATCTCGCTCTACTCTCACCCAAAATTTGGCTTAAAAGGTCCAGCAAAAAGAAAAGAGAACAGATACTAGTACAAGACAACATGAATGACACGAGAATAATTGTTGATTACATTTACTAAACACATGTACCGTAACTGAAACAGACAGATAGTAGGACACAGTCAAGATAGTCAATACGAATTAATAACTTAAGGGTCAACAAATATGGTCAATGTTCTAAATGGCGGCCGCCTAGGCGGTAGGCGGTATCTCTCCGCACCGCTTTTCGGTAGGCGGTGGAGTAGGCGGCCAACGGAGGCTGGCGGCATAGGCGAAGGTGAGGCGGCATAGGCGGAACAATACTTAACAAGATATTTTGGCCAAAAAGGTTTTGTAAGCATTATGGGCCTATGGTTCACTTTTTACACAACTAAAACTTTATAAATCTTCGTTCTACAACTTAATTATGCATGGAACACCCTTAAAATATGCATATTATGAAAGAAGAAAAAAAAACAGTAGTAAAATAGTAAAAAAAATGTTCAAAATGTATCGACCGCCTAGGCGGCGCAATCGCCTAGGCGGTAGACGGATTCTCTCCGCCGTGCACCCGCCTACTGCCATTTAGAACCTTGAATATGGTCAATTGAACACAACTTCAAAACTATACATAGTACAAGATAGGAAAAGAGAGATACACAATGTTTTTACCTTGATTGGCATCCGGACCGAAAATGTGATTGAATTTGAACTGCTTCTTGGAGTTGTCAGAGCAGACAACCTGCAACTCAGAATCTTGGGTCCGGTCGAACTCAATCACAGAAGTATGGCCTGCGGAGACCTCATCCGAGCTCAAAGGCCGGCATCGGCAGAAAACCCTTATGTTCCCCCTCAGCTCAATCAACTCGTTGTAGAGCCGTTTCCTTTCGGAGCACTCACGAGTGTACTTCTTCTTCAAATCCTCGTATCTCGGCTCGCACTCTTGGAGGCATTTGCTGCTCAATAATTCATAGTCTGCCTGCGGCGTCTCAGTTTCAGCAGACTGGTCTTGGCATTTCTTCACTAAGTTGTTGTATTTGGTCCCTACCAAACAAGGAAGAACTATTTAGGAAGCAGAGACACTCCAAGAACCAGTGTCGTATCCTGTCGCTGTGTCCATACTACATTTTTTTGTACTTTTTTTTCTGTGCAACGATGCAAGATATATCAACGCAAAAGAGATTTGACAAAATTTTAAAAAGAGCCATACCAAGAAGCTGAAGGGAAGAAAGGAGATCGGGGCCGAAGAAGGAATCAACGGCATCCCCCTTTAGTACTGGCGAAGGTATCAAGCAATCGTCTTTATATTCCTGAAATTAAACCAAATTTAAAATCTTGCAAACATGGGTCATTACATAAATCCCTAACTACAAAGAAACTGAAAAGAAATATATTTTTAATAAAACCCTATTCCTGCCATTTGAAGCAATCATCTTTATATTACTGAAATTAACCCAAAATTAAAATTTGCAAACATGGGTCATTACAGAAATCCCTAAAATACGATCGAACAGCAATAAAATTTTTGGGGAAAAAAAACCCTAACTATGTCGATTGAGCACCTGAAAGCTGCCTCCTTTTCCATCCATCGCTTCACTCGGAGCCAAGTTCTGGTCTTGATCACAGTGTACAACTAAATTCCCCCACAAAACTCACCAATAAATTTGTATTTGTGATCATTTCAAGAAAATCTTGAAAAAATCAAGAAAATATTTCTAGGGTTTGATGTTCTTACCATGAAGTGGAGAAACCGGGGCCGCATCCAAGTGGATATCTTGGGTCTGATCTGAAACAAAGAGAACCCCATCAATAAAAGATCAATAAAAACGAAAAAAAAAAAAAAAAAAAAAACCCAAAAAGGAGGAAAAAAATCGGAGGAGGAAGAAGATGGAAACCTCGATGTCCATGGAGGGGGTCGCCATGTTCCTCGACCGATGCTGATTCTTTGTGATGAGAGAGTGGCGATGGAGGAACGAATTCTTCGCCCATTGCCTCTGTGTGTGAAATGAAGAGAGAGAGAGAGAGGGGTTCAACGGTCATGTGCGCGTCTCTACTGTGTTTTTGAAATTTGAATGGGAGATTCAAGTCATCAGGACCGTGGATGGCTGGGTTGGATCAATGGCGGAGAGGGAAGTCTTTTTTTTTTTTTATTATTATTATAAATACACCTATATGTCTTCACCATTGGGAGGCTCGAACCTGTCGGTCCCACCATGAACTACAAGAGCTAGACATTTTGTGGTCAAAGTTAATAACATGAACTTTCTAAGATTAATAATATGTGGTAGGGGTGTACAAGAATCTAAACAGAATCAAAACAAATTCAAAAAGTGCATGTCAGTTATGATTTTTTTTTATACTCACGATTTGTTCCCGTTCGATTATATATTTTTTTTTTCGATCTGGTTCGAGATTTAAAAAGAAAAAAAAACACGCTTAGAATCAAATTGAACCGCGTATATTAAAATAAATTTTTTTCGGCTTAAAATTATAATTGGTTATTGACGATTATCATAAGTATTAGAATAATTTTATAGTGAATTTCGACTTTTTTTTGTCATCAAAATCAAAGCGTTAGAACATGTCCTAATATATTTATTATTGGAATTTTGAGAAAGCTTTTGAATATGTTTTAGAATGATTTATTTCATGTGTAGAACTGAATAGAAAAATCGAACCAAATCAAGATCGACTGATTGAGTTGGTTCAATTCTATAGGTTTCGACGGTCTGGTTCTTAATTAATTTTGAAGAATCAAAAGATGACAGTTCGGTTCGGGGTTGACCTAAAAACCAAATCGAACCGAACCACCCATATATACGGTGTACTACTTATATGTTTTTCATCTATGTAGGTGTAAAATCTGAAACCCTAGAAAGGAAGGGGGGGGGGGGGGGGGGGGGGGGGGGGGGGGGGGAAGACATGAATCTGATGGCAGCTGTTCGAAGCTAACAAGATCTGAATCTGGTTAGCTTTCGGAGGTGCCAGAGATATCGTGTACAGTTCAGATAAGAAATCTTTTAACTAACGATATATTTATCTCACCATGATTTCTTTATTTGTATAAGTTCATCTACTCTTGCTTCTTGCTTTTCTGCAAAATACATGTTAGGCGAACAAAACAATATTATAGTAGCAGCTAGGACTATGTCAAGTTTAAGTATTAACAATATAGTGATTGCATGATCATTAATAAAATTATAGTGCTAAACATTAAGCAAATTACTATAATAGATTTTTAATCGTATTATTGGGCTAACATGATCATGTAACCATCGAACTATTGTTGATTTTCACAGTAGTTGGGATTAAAAGATAGGTCGGGGAGAATAAGGAGGGTGGGTGGAAGGGCGGATGGGCAAGGAGCACGGAGGAGGAAGATGGACTAATAATATTCCTAGTTATTATAGTGCTATTTTTCGTTGAGTCTTCATTATTATAATCTTTATGATTATTTTAAGAAATATTAATCGAGGCTCGTTGTAACTTATACCTCTACGCATGGGATCTTCTCGAGACACTCGAAGCCGCATCCGGATTTAAGGAATCAAGAAAGAAAAATTGTTCATTTTTTTTGTTTGGTAGCCACAAACTTGGGAATCAATTTCCTGACAAGGAGGAAAATTGATGGAAATATGGTTCCACTCAAGATCCATGGGATTGATTTTCCCTCCTTTCCCAACATTTATTACAAAAGTTATGACAAAAGTAACTTTACCATTAATGTTATATTTTACCATTAATGTTATATTTTATAATATTATTTTATTTTAAAAGGTAAGGATATTATTGGAATATTGTTATATTTTGCTTTACTTTCCTAGGTAGTTTTTTTTATTTTACCAAACAACGGAAAGAAAATGTGACAGGAATCATACTTTTCCGTTCTCATGGAAAATATAAGGGAACTCATGTCCTTTCCGTGAACCAAACGAGGCCTTAATGTTATTTTTTTATAATATTATTTTTATTTTAAAATGTAAGGATATTATTGGAACATTGTTATATTTTGCTTTTCTTTCCTAGGTAGTTTTCTTGTTTTATCAAACAACGGAAAGAAAATGTGACAAGAATCCTGCTTCCCATTTCCATGGAAAATATAAGGGAATTCATTTCCTTTCCGTGAACCAAACAGGGCCTAACAACCATCGTCAGTCACTCTTGTTCAGCACGGGACTGAACAATCATCGCGACCCCCGCCACCACTCCAACCGCCTCGGCCTATGTCTGTTGGACCAAACATCGAGTCCCGTCAACCACTCTGAACCTATCATGCGTCTACGAGCACGTGCGCGGCGAGCTCTCCCGTTGTAGGAATATAATCAAAACATCCAGGAGCGGAGCCAGGATTTTGGAGTTCGGTGGGCTAGCTAAAATTTTGCCAAAAATTAGCTAGAGTTTCCTTTATAAATCCGATAATTCGACAGTGTTTCCTCTATAAAGTTAAGACTAGAATTGGGTAATGTGTACTTATTAAAAATTTAAGCCAGAGCAGGAGAGCAGCCGTTGATGGTTGTGCAGCTGTAGTGTGTGGCATGTTGGCCGACACCGGTGTTCGGGCTGGAGAGGGAGAGCTGTGTTGTGCTGTGCTGACTTGGGAGTAAGGAGAACTGTGTTGTGCTGCATCAGTATAGGCTGACCCGAACCCCCCCTCCTTATTCGCGAGACCTGCGTTATCGGACTCACACCATCGAATTATCACAACAGTAATATTTTGTTGGATTTTGTGGAACTTCTCCAAAATGTCGTTTGTAGGGCCCACAAGCCTTCCAGTTTTGTCGTTTTTGCAACTCCTCATGTTGAATCTATCTTTATGTTCAATTTTATATTTAAATAATTTCTAAGTTGACCCTTTTTTTTCCTTCCTTCCCTGTGGGGCCGTTTGACTCCATTGTGGATTTCCCACAATTGGGAGAACATTGACCGTTTGACTCCATTCTAGATGCTCTACATTTGTTAGGGCATCATTAGTAAGGCCCATCTCATTTTCTAGATTCTAGATTTAGAATGTAGGAGCTCATTTTGTAGAATAATAAGTCTCATCCCTAGTCCCAATTTCTACAATTTCGGTCCCAACCCATCCATGGGTGCTAAGGGTTGGGCCTCCCAATTTTCTAGATTCTAGATTGTAGAAACTCGTTTTGTAGAATAGTAAGTTCCAATTTGGAGCCCAACTTTCTATATTCTAAACTTTATATTATTTTTTTCCTACATTAATTTTTGACCACACAATTTTTGGGACCGGAGCTCACTTTATCATTTTCTACTATTCTCATACAAACTCAACCTATCCTACATTTACCTTTTTTTTTTTGAAGTTTTGGGCTCCAAATTGCATTGGAGAGTCCCAACTACTAATGATGCTCTTAGAGCATCATTAGTAAGGCCCATCCCATTTTCTAGATTCTAGATTTAGAATGTAGGAGCTCATTTTGTAGAATAATAAGTCTCATCCCTAGTCCCAATTTCTACAATTTCGGTCCCAACCCATCCATGGGTGCTAAGGGTTGGGCCTCCCAATTTCTAAATTCTAGATTGTAGAAACTCGTTTTGTAGAATAGTAAGTTCCAATTTGGAGCCCAACTTTCTAGATTCTAAATTTTATATTATTTTTTTTGTGCATTAATTTTTGACCACACAATTTTTTGGACCGGATCTCACTTTATCATTTCCTACTATTCTCATACAAATCCAACACATTCTACATTTACCTTTTTTTTTGAAATTTGGGCTCCAAATTGTATTGGAGAGTCCCAACTACTAATGATGCTCTTACTCTTGTCAGTCTGGACCCTTTTCGATCGACATTTCGAGACCATTGACTTTCGGCTATCTGCCTTATACCATTTTGTGTATCGAGACCGTCCTGATCCCAAATTTTTGAGGTAACTTCTGAACTTTTTCAATTCAATAAATTAATTTATAATCCACTTTAAGTGATTAGCATTAGTTAACTTGTAATAAGTAAACAACTAGATCTAATCACTTATCCAACAAACAACCTTGTTAACTTTTCTCACTCATTTTTTCTGGTTAAGGCGGAAAACTCGATCTGGACTCACACTTAGCCCAATTGGACCCAAAAATTGGACTGAACCCATATTCAACTCGACCGATCCTGACCCTGACCGAAAACAAACTAACCCTAACCCAAATCCGACCCAACATGAGTACAATTAGAACTAGATCAACACCGAACCCGAGTGCAGTTCAATGCAATTCGCACTCAACCGA
>JANAVB010002999.1:2091283-2158595 GCA_029216955.1 Iris pallida
AATAAAATTAATATAATAAGATAAAATAAATATATAAAATATATAATATAAAATAAAATAATAATATATAAATAAAAATAAAAATAAAATTTTAATATCTATTAACAAGATATTTTATAAAAATCTTGTCAAAACTTAGTGTGAAATCTTGTCAAAATCTCAAAATCTTTTAATGCTCTTGTCAAAATCTCGGCAGTCAAGCATTAACAAGATTTTGACGTCCCTGACTTGATTTGTCAAAACTTAGTGTGAAATCAAGTTGCATGCATCAAAACCTTAAAAAAAATAAAATCTAGAAAACTTGTTGAAAAACCTGAGTGAACGCCATGCAAGAGTGGCATGATCAGCTTCTTGATCGTCTAACGTGTGATTCGAGCTTCATCTCCGAGTTGGAATTCTGGACGAGAAAAATAGGAGGTGCTGGTGATAAGAAAAATAGACGAGAAGAAAGAAGAGCGAGAGAGTGTTTGCATGCTTCCTAGGCTGTTTATAACCAGTAATGCCCAGCGAAAGTATCAGCACATATCAAACACAATAAAGTTTAGACAAGTCCACGCTTACTTGGGTTAGGGTGCATTTACTTAAAAGAGATTTTCTTTTGTTCATTCCTATGGGATTATATTACTACAATGTTTTAAACACCCGAAAAGGAAAATCAATGAGAATTATAATTTCCTAAAGGAAATAAAATGTCAAGGAATTAATTTTTCTTTCCATTCCATTCTGTGAACCAAACGAGGCCATATATGTCACGAGCATAGAAATCTATTCCTCAAAAATAGGTAGGTATTTTTATTTTCATGAAATAAAATTGTTATCGATTCGAGTTTGGCAAGTCTGCTTTGGATATGTAGGTTCGGTTGAGTGCGAATTTGCATTGAACTGGGTGCACGTCGGGTTCGGTGTTGATCTAGTTCTAATTGTACTCGTGTTGGGTCGGATTTGGGTTAGGGTTAGTTGTTTTGAGTCAGGGTCAGGATCAGTCGAGTTGGATATGGGTTCAGTCCAATTTTTGGTCCAATTGGGCTAAGTGTGAGTCCAGATGGAGTTTTCCGCCTTAACCACAGAAAAAAGAAAAATGAGAAGTTCAAGGTTGTTTGTTGGATAAGTGATTAGATCTAGTTCTTTACTTATTACAAGTTAACTAATGCTAATCACTTATGTACTGTTTGGGAAGGGGGGAAAATGGAGGAAGGAAAAAGTTGAGGGGAAAGTGAGAGGAAAATTTTAAATGATGGTGTTTGGAAAGGAAAGAGAAAATGGGAGAGAAAATTTGAGAGGAAAAAGTAGGTGGTCCCACCAAAAAATTTTCCTCCCAAAGTGGGAGGAAAATGGAAGAGATGAGGAATTTGAGTGAATTTACCCCACCACCCCTCAAAAAGTTAATATTAAATCATCATTTGAGAATACCAAGGAGAAAATAGTAATTGTACCTCTATCCATAAACAAATAAAAAATTGTTTTTAAACTTTTCCTTTCCCTACTTTTTGTCCATCCAAACAAAGGAAGGAAAAATTAACTTTACTTTCATTTCCCTCTCCTCCATTTTCTTCCCCTGAAATTTTTCTCTCCCTCCCCACAAATGTTCCCAAACACTATGTTAAAGTGGATTATAAATTACGCAAAATGGTGTAAGGCAGATAACCGAAAGTCAATGGTCCGAAATATCGATCCAGACTGACAAGAGTAAGAGCATCATTAGTAGTTGGGACTCTCCAATACAATTTGGAGCCCAAATTTCAAAAAAAAAGGTAATGTAGAATGGGTTGGATTTTATGAGAATAGTAGGAAATGATAAAGTAGATCCGGTCCCAAAAATTTTGTGGTCAAAAATTAATGTAGAAAAAAAAATATAAAGTTTAGAATCTAGAAAGTTGGGCTCCAATTGGAACTTACTATTCTACAAAACGGTTTCTACAATCTAGAATTTAGAAATTGGGAGGCCTAACCCTTAGCACCCATGGATGGTTGGGACCGAAATTGTAGAAATTGGGACTAGGGATGAGACTTATTTTCTACAAAATGAGCTCCTACATTCTAAATCTAGAATCTAGAAATGGGATGGGCCTTATTAATGATGCTCTAAGAGCATCATTAGTAGTTGGGACTCTCCAATGCATTTGGAGCCCAAAACTTCAAAAAAAGTAAATGTAGGATATTGGGTTTGTATGAGAATAGTAGAAAATGATAAAGTGAGCTCCGGTCCCAAAATTGTGTGGTCAAAAATTAATGTAGGAAAAATAATATAAAGTTTAGAATCTAGAAAGTTGGGCTCCAAATTGGAACTTACTATTCTACAAAACGAGTTTCTACATCTAGAATCTAGAAATTGGGAGGCCCAACCCTTAGCACCCATGGATGGGTTGCGACCGAAATTGTAGAAATTGGGACTAGGGATGAGACTTATTATTCTACAAAATGAGCTCCTACATTCTAAATCTAGAATCTAGAAAATGAGATGGGCCTTACTAATGATGCCCTAACCCATCCATGGGTGCTAAGGGTTGGGCCTCCCAATTTCTAGATTCTAGATTGTAGAAACTCGTTTTATAGAATAGTAAGTTCCAATTTGGAGCCCAACTTTCTAGATTCTAAACTTTGTATTATTTTTTCCTATATTAATTTTGACCACACAATTTTTGGGACCGGAGCTCACTTTAATCATTTCCTACTATTCTCATACAAACCCAACTCATTCTACATTTACTTTTTTTTTTGAAATTTTGGGCTCCAAATTGCATTGGAGAGTCCCAACTAATGATGCTCTAACAAATGTAGAGCATCTAGAATGGAGTCAAACGATCAATGTTCTCCCAATTGTGGGAAATCCACAATGGAGTCAAACGGCCCCACAGGGAAGGAAGGAAAAAAAGGGTCAACTTAGAAATTATTTAAATATAAAATTGAACATAAAGATATATTCACATGAGGAGTTGCAAAAACGACAAAACTGGAAGGTTTTGGGCCCTACAAACGACATTTTGGAGAAGTTCCACAAATCCAACAAAATATTACTGTTGTGATAATTCGATGGTGTGAGTCCGATAACGCAGGTCTCGCGAATAAGGAGGGTTCGGGTCAGCCTACTGATGCAGCACAACACAGTTCTCCTTACTCCCAAGTCAGCACAGCACAACACAGCTCTCCCTCTCCAGCCCGAACACCGGTGTCGGCCAACATGCCACACGCTACAGCTGCACACCATCAACTGCTCTCCTGCTCTGGCTTAAATTTTTAATAAGTACACATTACCCAATTCTAGTCTTAACTTTATAGAGGAAACACTGTCGAATTATCGATTTAAAGGAAACTCTAGCTAATTTTTGGCAAAATTTTAGCTAGCTCACCGAACTCCAAAATCCTGGCTCCGCTCCTGATGTTGATTATATTCCTACAACGGGAGCTCGCCGCGCACGTGCTCGTAGACGCATGGGTTCAGAGTGGTGACGGGACTCGACGTTTGGTCCAACAGACATAGGCCGAGGCGGTTGGAGTGGTGGCGGGGGTCGCGATGATGTTCAGTCCCGTGCTGAACAAGAGTGACTGACGATGGTTGTTAGGCCCTGTTTGGTTCACGGAAAGGAAATGAATTCCCTTATATTTTCCATGGAAATGGGAAGCAGGATTCTTGTCACATTTTCTTTCCGTTGTTTGATAAAACAAGAAAACTACCTAGGAAAGAAAAGCAAATATAACAATGTTCCAATAATATCCTTACATTTTAAAATAAAATAATATTATAAAAAAATAACATTAAGGCCTCGTTTGGTTCACGGAAAGGACTGAGTTCCCTTTATTTTCCATGAGAACGGAAAAGTATGATTCCTGTCACATTTTCTTTCCGTTGTTTGGTAAAATAAAAAAACTACCTAGGAAAGTAAAGCAAATATAACAATATTCCAATAATATCCTTACCTTTTAAAATAAAATAATATTATAAAATATAACATTAATGGTAAATATAACATTAATGGTAAAGTTACTTTTGTCATAACTTTTGTAATAAATGTTGGGAAAGGAGGGAAAATCAATCCCATGGATCTTGAGTGGAACCATATTTCCATCAATTTTCCTCCTTGTCAGGAAATTGATTCCCAAGTTTGTGGCTACCAACAAAAAAAATGAACAATTTTTCTTTCTTGATTCCTTAAATCCTGCGGCTTCGAGTGTCTCGAGAAGATCCCATGCGTAGAGGTATAAGTTACAACGAGCCTCGATTAATATTTCTTAAAATAATCATAAAGATTATAATAATGAAGACTCAACGAAAAATAGCACTATAATAACTAGGAATATTATTAGTCCATCTTCCTCCTCCGTGCTCCTTGCCCATCCGCCCTTCCACCCACCCTCCTTATTCTCCCCGACCTATCTTTTAATCCCAACTACTGTGAAAATCAACAATAGTTCGATGGTTACATGATCATGTTAGCCCAATAATACGATTAAAAATCTATTATAGTAATTTGCTTAATGTTTAGCACTATAATTTATTAATGATCATGCAATCACTATATTGTTAATACTTAAACTTGACATAGTCCTAGCTACTATAATATTGTTTTTCGCCTAACATGTATTTTGCAGAAAAGCAAGAAGCAAGAGTAGATGAACTTATACAAATAAAGAAATCATGGTGAGATAAATATCGTTAGTTAAAATTTTCTTATCTGAACTGTACACGATATCTCTGGCACCTCCGAAAGCTAACCAGATTCAGATCTTGTTAGCTTCGAACACTGCCATCAGATTCATGTCTTCCCCCCCCCCCCCCCCCCCCCCCCCCCCCCCCTTCTAGGGTTTCAGATTTTACACCTACATAGATGAAAAACATATAAGTAGTACACCGTATATATGGGTGGTTCGGTTCGATTTGGTTTTTAGGTCAACCCCGAACCGAACTGTCATCTTTTGATTCTTCAAAATTAATTAAGAACCAGACCGTCGAAACCTATAGAATTGAACCAACTCAATCAGTCGATCTTGATTTGGTTCGATTTTTCTATTCAGTTCTACACATTAAATAAATCATTCTAAAACATATTCAAAAGCTTTCTCAAAATTCCAATAATAAATATATTAGGACATGTTCTAACGCTTTGATTTGATGACAAAAAAAGTCGAAATTCACTATAAAATTATTCTAATACTTAAGATAATCGTCAATAACCAATTATAATTTTAAGCCGAAAAAATTTATTTTAATATACGCGGTTCAATTTGATTCTAAGCGTGTTTTTTTTTCTTTTTAAATCTCGAACCAGATCGAAAAAAAAAATATAATCGAACGGGAACAAATCGTGAGTATAAAAAAAAATCGTAATTGACATGCACTTTTGAATTTGTTTTGATTCTGTTTAGATTCTTGTACACCCCTACCACATATTATTAATCTTAGAAAGTTCATGTTATTAACTTTGACCACAAATGTCTAGCTCTTGTAGTTCATGGTGGGACCGACAGGTTCGAGCCTCCCAATGGTGAAGACATATAGGTGTATTTATAATAATAAAAAAAAAAAAAAGACTTCCCTCTCCGCCATTGATCCAACCCAGCCATCCACGGTCCTGATGACTTGAATCTCCCATTCAAATTTCAAAAACACAGTAGAGACGCGCACATGACCGTTGAACCCCTCTCTCTCTCTCTCTTCATTTCACACACAGAGGCAATGGGCGAAGAATTCGTTCCTCCATCGCCACTCTCTCATCACAAAGAATCAGCATCGGTCGAGGAACATGGCGACCCCCTCCATGGACATCGAGGTTTCCATCTTCTTCCTCCTCCGATTTTTTTCCTCCTTTTTGGTTTTTTTTTTTTTCGTTTTTATTGATCTTTTATTGATGGGGTTCTCTTTGTTTCAGATCAGACCCAAGATATCCACTTGGACGCGGCCCCGGTTTCTCCACTTCATGGTAAGAACATCAAACCCTAGAAATATTTTCTTGATTTTTTCAAGATTTTCTTGAAATGATCACAAATACAAATTTATTGGTGGGTTTTGTGGGGGAATTTAGTTGTACACTGTGATCAAGACCAGAACTTGGCTCCGAGTGAAGCGATGGATGGAAAAGGAGGCAGCTTTCAGGTGCTCAATCGACATAGTTAGGGTTTTTTTTCCCCAAAAATTTTATTGCTGTTCGATCGTATTTTAGGGATTTCTGTAATGACCCATGTTTGCAAATTTTAATTTTGGGTTAATTTCAGTAATATAAAGATGATTGCTTCAAATGGCAGGAATAGGGTTTTATTAAAAATATATTTCTTTTCAGTTTCTTTGTAGTTAGGGATTTATGTAATGACCCATGTTTGCAAGATTTTAAATTTGGTTTAATTTCAGGAATATAAAGACGATTGCTTGATACCTTCGCCAGTACTAAAGGGGGATGCCGTTGATTCCTTGTTCGGCCCCGGTCTCCTTTCTTCCCTTCAGCTTCTTGGTATGGCTTTTTTAAAATTTTGTCAATCTCTTTTGCGTTGATATATCTTGCATCGTTGCACAGACAAGAAAAGTACAAAAAATGTAGTATGGACACAGCGACAGGATACGACACTGGTTCTTGGAGTGTCTCTGCTTCCTAAATAGTTCTTCCTTGTTTGGTAGGGACCAAATACAACAACTTAGTGAAGAAATGCCAAGACCAGTCTGCTGAAACTGAGACGCTGCAGGCAGACTATGAATTATTGAGCAGCAAATGCCTCCAAGAGTGCGAGCCGAGATACGAGGATTTGAAGAAGAAGTACACTCGTGAGTGCTCCGAAAGGAAACGGCTCTACAACGAGTTGATTGAGCTGAGGGGGAACATAAGGGTTTTCTGCCGATGCCGGCCTTTGAGCTCGGATGAGGTCTCCGCAGGCCATACTTCTGTGATTGAGTTCGACCGGACCCAAGATTCTGAGTTGCAGGTTGTCTGCTCTGACAACTCCAAGAAGCAGTTCAAATTCAATCACATTTTCGGTCCGGATGCCAATCAAGGTAAAAACATTGTGTATCTCTCTTTTCCTATCTTGTACTATGTATAGTTTTGAAGTTGTGTTCAATTGACCATATTCAAGGTTCTAAATGGCAGTAGGCGGGTACACGGCGGAGAGAATCCGTCTACCGCCTAGGCGATTGCGCCGCCTAGGCGGTCGATACATTTTGATCATTTTTTTACTATTTTACTACTGTTTTTTTTTCTTCTTTCATAATATGCATATTTTAAGGGTGTTCCATGGATAATTAAGTTGTAGAACGAAGATTTATAAAGTTTTTAGTTGTGTAAAAAGTGAACCATAGGCCCATAATGCTTACAAAACCTTTTTGGCCAAAATATCTTGTTAAGTATTGTTCCGCCTATGCCGCCTCACCTCCGCCTATGCCGCCAGCCTCCGTTGGCCGCCTACTCCACCGCCTACCGAAAAGCGGTGCGGAGAGATACCGCCTACCGCCTAGGCGGCCGCCATTTAGAACATTGACCATATTTGTTGACCCTTAAGTTATTAATTCGTATTGACTATCTTGACTGTGTCCTACTATCTGTCTGTTTCAGTTATGGTACATGTGTTTAGTAAATGTAATCAACAATTATTCTCGTGTCATTCATGTTGTCTTGTACTAGTATCTGTTCTCTTTTCTTTTTGCTGGACCTTTTAAGCCAAATTTTGGGTGAGAATAGAGCGAGATTCATTACATTAAGCTGCAGTAGCATCCTCTGCTATCTAGTCTACTTGTTACCTGAAGCTGTATGAATGGAGTAAGTACCTACCCAATTGTTACATTAAATAGGAGTGATTTACCCAGTTCTTTCTGTAAGTCTTTGCTCTCTATGAAGCCGAGATTTGTCCTCGCTTAAGTAGTTTCAGTGCTCAATCAAAGTAGATATTTGAAGTAAAAAAAAAACTACCTATCTACTCCAACTATTCATATGAAGTATTATCCATGCGTGTTTAACAATTTCAAACCAATATTCCGTTGATTTTGTGAGAAATAAGGTTTAGCATAGTACTACTATAGGTTTCTTAGTTTTGTACATAATATCAAAATGTGACGACGTACTGTTTTGCAGAGGCTGTTTTTGCTGAGACTTTGCCTGTTGTGAATTCGGTATTGGATGGTTAGAACGTTTGCATATTCGCATATGGGCAGACAGGAACTGGGAAGACATTCACTATGGAGGGCACCCCAGAGAATAGAGGTGTCAATTATAGGGCTCTGGAAGAACTGTTCAGAACTTCGTCCGAGAGAAGTTCTACAGTTAGATATGAGTTCTCTGTTAGCATGTTGGAAGTTTATAACGAGAAAATCAGAGATCTTCTTGCAGAGAATTCAGATCACCCCACAAAGAAGTAATATTCCTTTTTTAAAAGTTAACAGAATGTTTCTTTGAAATTTTCCTTCCATTGCTGAGCTTGCTCCTTGAATTTTTTTTTTTATTGTGTTATTTTGAAGGTTGGAAATAAAGCAGGTAGCTGACGGAACCCAAGATGTCCCTGGTCTTGTTGAAGCTCAAACTTGCAGCATAGGTGAGGTGTGGGAGATGCTCAAGACTGGTGGAAAGAACCGATCAGTTGGTTCCACTAGTGCCAATGAGCTCAGTAGCCGTTCTCACTGGTACGTTAAATATATGTTTAGTTTTCTTCTATCCTTTTTGTATGGTTTCATTGAGCAGAATTCGCTTCTTTAATCTTTTGACTAGAGAATCTAATTTCCAATAGTTGTCTTTATCTAATGATTAGTTAGAGTTTATGACAAGAATAGATTCTTGTACACAAATATTTACGGTCGATGATTTTATATATCTTCTACAGCTTGGTACGGGTGGCTGTTAAGGGAGAGTACTTAGTAAGTGGACAGAGGAGCAGGAGCCACCTGTGGCTAGTCGATTTAGCAGGAAGCGAGCGTGTAGGGACGATTGAAGTTGAAGGAGAAAGGTTGAAAGAGTCACAGTTCATCAATAAGTCCCTCTCCGCACTAGGGGATGTAATTTCTGCCCTTGCTGCCAAAACTCCCCATATTCCATACAGGTTTCTTTCTCCTCCCTCTCTCTCCTCTCAGCATGTATCAAGTATCCTCATTATTACTTTTTGCAGGAACTCAAAGCTTACTCATTTGCTTCAGAGCTCTCTAGGTGAGCTATTTGTTGCATGCTTAGCAGCTTAACTGAATTTCTTGTGATTCAATGTACATATGTAATTCAATCTTGTATTCTTTGGGAGTTGATTGACATTAAACCTTTTATTTGTATTGGATGTTAAACTAACAGGAGGAGACTGCAAGACTCTTATGTTTACACAAATCAGCCCAAGCTCAGGAGACCGGGAGAAACCCTCTGTACTCTTAATTTTTCCACTAGAGTAAGAGGAATTGAACATGGTCCTGCTCGGAAACAAGCAGATCCAGCTGAAAGTTTTAAGCTTAAACAGATGGTAGTTTATCTTCTCTTTTCTTTATTATTTATGAGGCCAGCTATATGTGGTGTAGAAAATAATAGTTGGATGATTTTATTGATGGACTACTTCACTATATATAGGGAGTCTAGCTCCTCTACACACTACATATTCCGATGTGGTACTAAAAGTCCCTTATTGATTCTCAACACTCCCCCTCAAGATGGACGATAGATATTGATCATCCCCATCTTGTTACATACTTTCGACAGACTTAATGAACTAAGACCCTTAGTCAGACAGTCTGCAACTTGTTCTTCTGAGCGGACATGGTCAATCTTCAGTATCCCTTGTTCCAGCTTCTCCTTGATGAAGAATCGATCAATCTCGATGTGCTTCGTTCTGTCGTGCTGAACTGGATTGTTAGCTATACTTATTGCAGCTTGACTATCGCTCAGAAGACGCAATGGTGCTCCCTTATCCAGCTTCAACTCTGTCAGCAATGCTTTCACCCATAGCAACTCTGACACTCCCAGAGCCATTGCTCTGTATTCTGCTTCAGCTGTCGACCGTGCTACCACAGACTGTTTCTTGCTTCTCCATGAGACCAGATTTCCTCCTACAAAAACACAGTATCCCGTGGTAGATCTTCTGTCGTCTATGCAGCTCGCCCAGTCTGCATCACAGTATCCCTCAACTTCTATGCGTCCATTCTTCTTGAACCATAGCCCCTTTCCCGGCGTTCCTTTCAGATACCTCAAGATCTGAAATACTGCTTCCATATGACCCTTTCTTGGATCATGCATGTAGCGACTCACTACACTCACCGCAAATGAGATATCAGGGCGAGTGTGTCCCAGATAAATCAATCTCCCTACAAGTCGTTGATATCTTTCACGATCAACGGGCTCTCCTGCTTCTGCTCCCAACTTGCACTTCTGGTCAATTGGAGTGACCGCTGTTTTGCATCCCAGCATCCCTGTCTCCTTCAGCAGATCTAGTGTGTATTTTCTCTGTGAGAGAACAATTCTTTGTTCGCCTTCACACACCTCGATACCTAGAAAGTACCTCATCGCTCCTAAATCTTTCACTTCAAACTCCTTCGCGAGTTTTGACTTCAGTTTAGTGATCTCGACTTCATCATCACCTGTGATCACTATATCATCCACATATACAGCAAGTATAGTGAGGTGGCCTCTTGCATGCTGAAGGAAGACCGTATGATCTGCATTTGTTTGACGGTATCCCATGCCTGTAACAGCCTTTCTGAATCTGTCAAACCAGGCTCGAGGGGATTGCTTGAGCCCGTATAGTGACTTCTTCAGTTTACATATCTTTCCTTGCGACGTCCCTCCGTTTGATTCCGTAGCATAGCACCCAGGCGGGAGCTCCATGTATACTTCTTCTTGCAGGTCCCCATGAAGAAAGGCATTCTTCACATCCAACTGGTACAGCTTTCACCCATAGTTCGCTGCAATGGAGACCAGAGTTCTTACGGTGCTCATTTTTGCTACTGGGGCAAAAGTCTCATCATAGTCTATTCCATATGACTGTGTGAATCTTTTTGCAACCAACCTCGCCTTGTACCGCTCTACTTTTTCTTCTGGCGTCTCTTTCACTGTGTACACCCATTTGCATCCCATAGCTTTCTTCCCTTTGGGTAATGGAACCAGCTCCCATGTCTTATTTTTTTCCAGTGCTCCAAGTTCTTCCATCATTGCAGCTTTCCACCTTGGATCTTTCTTTGCTTCCTGCCAATACTTGGGCAACGAAGTAGAGTCTAACGATGCAATGAAGGCTCGATAATTCGAAGAAATGTTAGAATAAGACAAGAAGTTGGCAATGTCATGTTCGTAATCATCAAAACGAGCAGGAGCCTTACCCGCATTGATGCGAGAAGATCTCCTTAAGGGAGCAATAGGTGGTGGAGAGATCGTACCATCCGAGTCGGAGAGATCCGCATCAGAATCCGAGTGATTCAGTGCGGGGGCAACATCTTCAGGAGTTGGAGTAGGAGTAGACAAGGGACTTGGTACAGTAGGCACAGGGCATGGCATAGGCACAGTACTGGACTTCTGTTGTCTTCTTTTGTAGACTTGGAGCTCCTTTTCCCTTGTCTGTTGCTCCCCCTGCGTAACATATGGATCTTCTTCTTCATTTTCTGTATCTGAGTCACTGTGCTCTCCCCTTTTCTTTCAGTTTTCTACAACCGGACACGGAACCGATCCGACGACTATATTTGGGCGTATTATCTCCCCCTCACATCGAACACCATTTGTGTTAGGTGTGTCACCAAATGCGGAACCTTCATCCGAACCATAGTATGGTTCGAGTTCTCTGAAAGTAACGTCCATGCTGACAAACATCTTCCGCTCGACTGGACTCCAACAGGCATAACCCTTCTGAGTCGTCGTGTAACCGACAAAGACACATTTAACTGCCCGAGGATCCAGTTTGCCAACGCCTGGCCGATTATCCTGGACAAAGCATACACATCCAAAAACTTTTGGTGGAACAGTGTATGTATTGGCTCCAGTAAGCATCTCCAATGGTGTCTTCCAGTCCAATACCTGAGATGGCATTCTGTTGATGAGATAAGAGGCCGTCAATATAGCCTGCCCCCATAAGTGCTTCGGGACATTCATAGCCAGCATCATTGTCCGTGCAACTTCCAGCAAGTGTCTGTTCTTTCGTTCCGCCACACCATTTTGAGCCGGAGTATAAGCACATGAAGTTTGATGAAGTATTCCATGAGTTAAAAAATACTCAGCAACCCGCTTATTCGTATACTCCGTCCCATTGTCGGATCGGAAACACTTAATTTTAGCGCCATATTGTGTTTCCACTCGTCGATGAAAGTCCTGAAAGACCTCAAGGACGTCACTTTTATTCTTCAGAAGGTAGACCCATGTCACACGGGTATAACAATCAATAAAGGTGACGAACCATCGAAAGTCGTTAATCTCGGTTGTAGGACAAGGGCCCCATACGTCTGAATGTATCATGTCAAAAGCAGCTGAACTCCTATTCCCTGTGCTCACATACGAGCTTTTGGTATGTTTTCCCAAAGCACAAGCATTACAAAATAACTTCTCTTTATTAGCCCTTTGATATAAGGACGGATACATTCGACCAATAACCGGAAAAGAGGAATGACCGACACGCTGGTGGTGGAGTAGCAAGTCAGCTTCAACACTGCGACAGGAAGCTTCTGGTGATGCGTCTGCTACCAAGGATGCCAATGCTTTGTCCAGTCCAGTCCTGTCTAAATACCACAGTCCCTTATGCCATGTGTCAGTCCCAAGTCGTCGTCCTGTCCCTTTCTTCTGAAAAGTCACCTGAGGAATGTCAAAGGAAACAGTACAGTTAAGATCAAGTATAATGGCACTAATGGATAGAAGATTGACAGGAAAAGATGGAGCATGAAGGACATTGGTTAGAGTGATGGAAGGGGTGCATGCGACAGTGCCTTTACCCATTACAGGGTTGGATGTACCATCAGCGGTCTGAATACTCTCCGGCAATGGTAGGGGAGTATATTCCCGAAACGCACCACGGGACCCCGTGACATGGCGAGATGCCCCAGAGTCCATAATCCATCCTGGCTGATGGATAGATGCAAGAGCACGTGCATAATCATCGGTGCTGGTTTGGGCAAAGCAAGTGAAGTGATCTCCCGAGGTTAAAGATGCCCCAGGACTGTCGGCCGAACCCAGCTTCGTGCCACGCAACTTCTCAAGGAACTCCCGCTCAAGCGGGGTTATTTCAGCCAGGTGATGCTCTCCCCCTTCTTTCGCCAGATTTGCTTTGTGGCCGCTCCGTCGACCAGCATATCCCCCTCTACCACCACGTCGGCCTCCACGACCCCGTCCTCGATCAGTAGACTGACTGCGCAAGGGTTTTGGACAAAATCGGATGTAATGTCCGGAGTCACCACAATTGTGACAAATACCACCCATAGATGGAGGTTGATTGAAGGCGGCAAGGGCAGACTTTTCAACTGCGGCTGGCTCCCCCTGGGAGGAGCCCTTGTTGGGCATCAACTTCAGTCGAGCTTCTTCCTGTGTCATGACAGCTATAGCTTCTTCCAAGGTCGGAAGCGTGGGTTGGGAAAGGAGGATATTCCGTCGCTGCTCAAATACAGGGTGTAGTCCCTTCAGGAATTTCATCATACGCTGTCGGAAAATATAAGCCAGAAACGTCTGAAAGTACTTTGCGAAGGCTGGTTCGACTTGTGCATCTTCCATCCCAAGAGGATCATAATGATCCAGATCAGACCAATACTTCTTCAACAAGGCCGCGTACTCAGAGATGGTACGGTCGTCTTGGGCCACCCTATCGAGTTCATCTTGCAGTTGAAAGACTCGCATAGGGTTGTCGGAGCCGGAGTACATATCTTTGAGAGTCTGCCATATATCAGCAGCAGCTCCATAGTCTCGACATTGCCCGACACCCGGTCGGTTAAAGAGGCAGTCAACCACCCAGCCACGACGTTGTTGACAATCTCCCACACAGCAAACTCCTTGGTGGAGTGATCGGCTGGCGCCTTGGCTTGGCCAGTGACATAGCCAACCAAGCCACGTCCCTTCAGTGTCCGCATCGCCTGCCGCGACCACTTCAAGTAGTTGGAAGTTCCTTCCAACTTCGTTTCCAGTTTCTCCAGCTTCCCTATTTTGTAAGGCGACGGATCCACATCAGTATGGATCACACGTGGGGTTACCACGGTTAATCTCTTGGATAAGATATCATCAACCAAGGCCTTCATCTCATCGGCCGTCAGTTTGCCACTGATCGAATCCATGGCGTCTTCAACTGTGAACTCAATTCGTCGTCTTCTTCGTCGTCGTCGGAGTCTACAACTAACCCAACGTCGTCGTCTTCGTCGTCCTCGTCGTCGACGTCGTCTTCTTCAACGCCAGAGACTTTACTAATGCGCTACTAACTTGGCCAGCACCGACGCGCGCATGTAAAGTGAACACGTCAGGACACCAGAGAAGACATGATCAGTCTCTGCAAAGATCCCGATGTGAAGAAGGAATAACAAATAAAGCATTTGTTAGTTCCAAACGGCGTAAGCACGGAACAGAGTTGGTGCAAATAAAGATTTGACAGCCGCCTCTATTCGAAATACGCTGTTTTTTTTTTTTTGCTAAAAGCTAGGGTAGGGTTTGATGGGGCTGCTAGGTCTAGGGTTAGGGTTTCCATGGCAAAAAACTAGGGTTAGGGTTAGGGTTTGATGGGTCGGGGGGGGGGGGTCGGGGGGGGGGGTCGGGAGGGGGGGTGCTGCTGTGGTCGGGCGGCCGGGGGGGGGAGGTTCTGGTCGGGGGGGGGGGGGGGGGCAGGTCGGGGGGGGGGGGTCAGGAGGGGGGGGTGCTGCTGTGGTCGGGCGGCGGGGGGGGGGATCGGCTAGGTAGGAGCGGCGAGGGGGGGGGTCGGGGAGGGGGGGGGGGGGCGGCTAGGGGGGGGGGGGTCGGCTAGAGAGAGAATTTTTTTTTTTTTTGTGTGGAGAGAGAGAGAGTTATGGCTCTGATACCATGTAGAAAATAATAGTTGGATGATTTTATTGATGGACTACTTCACTATATATAGGGAGTCTAGCTCCTCTACACACTACATATTCCGATGTGGGACTAAAAGTCCCTTATTGATTCTCAACATGTGGGAAGATTGTTCCCACGTCTATTCACTGACCTTCATTGTTTACTTTTGAAGGCAGAGAAGCTCAGACAGGAAGAGAAGGAAAGTGCAAGATTAAATGAAAGCTTGCAGTTGATGCATATTAAATATGCATCACGAGAGAATGTCTTCAAAACACTTCAAGAAAAGGTAATCATTTATTAGAAATAAGTCCATGAGTTGCTGATGTTTCAACCCTCATTTGAGCCTCTTACTCAAGGTTGACAGTATCGTTATCGGAATCGGTATCGGACTATTCCTATGAGTATTGGTATCGGCGATATCGGTAGTATCGGCAGTTTCGGATCGGAGTATCGGATTTTTTGTTACCAGAAAACAAATAATTATTAATAAATTATGTACATTTAAAAAAAATATTTTATACATTTAGGCATAATTTTAAGTATTTTCAGTGTTATTTCTTAGTATTGAAATTAAATAAAATAGTAGTTATCCTTACCGATTGGTTTACATACAATAGATTGATTTTCTTCTTTTACATGCCTTTACAACCTTATTATGCTTTAAACCTTGCCGATTTGTCTTTTTCGTTTAATTTTCTTTGCCGAATTGACCGGAAAAGAGACCCCCAATGTCGGTATCGGTCAGTATCGGTTATCAGCCGGTATCGGATCGGGACATGCCAAACCGTATCGGTATCGGCCGTATCGGATTGGTATCGGCCGATACTTTAAACCATCTTACTCTTTTAGTTCCTGGGGCCAGATAGACATACAAACCCTGTCACCAGACATCAATTTCCTTCTTTTTTTCAACTGTTTTTCTCGTGCAAAAGCTAGTTTTATTATGGAAAAGATTTACCAAGCAGCCAAGTTTTTTTGTGTTATGACAGATCAAAGAGGCTGAGCAAACATGCAGACATTATCAGACTAAGGTATGTTTAAGCAAACAGACATGATATTTTCTTAGTTAACAATTCAGTTCCTTTAAACAAATACCTTGGTAAGAAGAAATGAATAGGCTTGATGAAATAAGATACTTTCTACACTCATTCAATAAATTTAACACCCTTAAAGTGTATAACCACGTATAAATTGGTTGCATGGCAGGTAAAAGATCTCGAGAATCAATTAGCTGATAATAAGAATTCCAGGGCTCAAGCATTAACCAGAGATTCTGCGAAATTTTTGAAACCACCACTCGCTCCCATCAAGGAGAGGCAGCCTTTGGGGCGAATTACCAACCGCTTGCCGCCTTCAGGCCTTCGAAGGTGTAGTACTGCTACTGTGCGCATGTTTGAAAACAAAGAGAACATTTTGGAGAGAGACAAATCGACAACAACAGGACCAAGCAAGGGTCCAATGAAAGCTAGAAGGGTTTCACTGACCACCATTCTCCGAAGCATACCAGTGCAACCCAAGAGGAGAGCCTCTATTGCCATCCTGCCCAGTCAAGCTGAAACACGGCCATTGCAGAATGCTAGAGCCACCAATCGGTTATCCCAATCGCGGATGCCAAGGAGGTCTGTAGCAGCAGTTAATCCCTTGCCTACAACTCCAGTTGCAGTGGCCACGCCAGACGGCAAAAGGAGATTCAGCAACTTTTTGTCCTGCAGTAGCAAGTACAATAGCCCTCCAAACTCGCAGAAAATGTGGAGACCAAATGTTCCTACCTTTGCTTCACCGCGCCAGAGTGTTCAACTCGTTCCAAGCCCAGCCAGTTTTAGCTGCACAAAGCCAACATCAGTCAACAAGTTATGCTTTAGTGTTAAAAAAAGAGTCGTCGTTGGCTCGCCAGCAGCTCAACCAAGGTACCCAATGTTTCCAGGACCAAGCATCAGTAATCAAGCATTGTTTCGAGATAAAGAAATGGTTAGAAGACTTGGCACTGCTCAGAGGGTTCTGTGCAAGAACCGTAGGCAGTCTGTGATTTGAGAAAGATTTTCTAATGACAACTCTTTCCTTCTGATGGAGATAAGATTTGTGCATATCATCTTTTAGTTTGATGTCCTATCTGATGATGTATCATGTAACAGCATCCTCCAAAATGTATGAACTCCATATTACAAAATAACATTCCACCATGGCCTTTTTCTGTAGCTTAAATCACTGTCAGGAATTGTATGAACTCCATATTACAAAGTGAAGGACATGAACTCGAACAGTTTAAGGTCATATGTTATTTTTACTCTCAATAATAGGGATTTTACGAGTGATCCTCTTCTGCATTACTGAATTATACTTATCTAAGTTCAATTATTTATATTATGTTACTGTAACCATAAATTTTTTGCATGTGCAGTTGCAGAAAAGCAAGTGATTCCATATTTTGCTATTGCATTTTTTTCCTATTCTAACTGGAAAGAACTTGAGGTCATTAAGTGTAGGTATTGGTGTAAATATTGATGTTCCTCCCATTGATGTGGGTCATACATAGTGTTAAAAATTTGTCAAGAGAAGGTTATGTCTATGGCATTTCTGAGCAGAGACAATTTGAAGAAACTCTTCATCCTGTGTGTTTTCTCCTAGACATGTGAAGTTCCAGCAGTTGTTGAAGTTTTCGGTAGGAATGTCAGTTACTGAACTTGAAGATGATTTTTTTGTATATGCAGAAAAGTAAAGCACACTGTGACCAAAATGGTCTGAGTTCACTGTGAGGTTTTGTGTAGAACAAGTCTGTTAGTTACCACTTATAGGATTGCGTTCCTGCAGTTGCTTTCCTATTAAGATTTGCTTAAAAAGGATTTGATTCGGACCAACTGGCTAGAATTTCTCTGAGCAATAACATTCCAATTAACAATTTAGCAATAAACATCCGTCTGAACTCATCTTCTCAAACTCTTCAATCATCAACAAGTGCAACAAGTGGCATACAATGTAATCAGGAGTAGAAGCACCAAGAAAGTAGAGAACATCAAGAAAATGTTACTTCATTCAACCAAGCTGTTCTTGTTTTCTTTACAGATGCAAAATATGAACAATTAAGAAGCCAACTGATCCTCACACAGCTTCGCAACTACACCTCTGGAGAGCTGATTGGCATTTTGACTCCTCGATGTTGTTGGTCCAATCTTTTTGTCTGCAGACTTGTATCGGCCTCTCGACATGGTATTCTCCAGCTTCCTTCTCCAACTGTAAGCAATACATTCCGAAAGTTCCTATGTTCACTTGAAGTCTGAAATCTAGACTAAATAACAAATTTAACTCCATTCTGTTCATCTCCTCAGTGCTTACTTCTGCCACCCTAGCATAATAAGCATTCTTGAAGAACCTGGAGTCAAAAGTCAGTGTGCAACTGCTTAATATCACGTTATAAAACAGAATGGATGATGAAATTAACTCTATTTTAGCTAATTTGTGCCCCGCACCCTAGGCCCCTCTCTCCAAAAGAATTTCTTTAAGAAATGAGGCAAAAGCCGCAAAACAAATGATTGTTGCAGGATTTGAACATTACCCACTAGTAAAAAAATATCCGCCATGTCTACCATTTGAGCTTAACACACCTCATGTGTACAAGTTAATAAATGAATGCTCAAATATTGAAATACACACACACTTGGGGCGTTTGCCTCAAAATGAAATGATGATACCAGGTCACTAATGATCAAATACAATAAACCCCAACAAGAAATGTGTCAGAAGGGTTGGAAAAAAAACCAAGTAACAAAAATAAGAAATAGAATGTAAACATATGCGTTTAACAAAATGAATGTCAACATTGGATTAATAATAATCAAACTGAAATAAAAACAGAGTTAATGAGTATGCATCATTATTTAAAAGAGCTCTATTGAGAGTATCAAACTTCTACAGCATAAAGAGTAAGAACTCATTCAGATAAATAATATAGTTTAAAAGCAGAGCATATTGACTACTTACGCATCATCAATGAATTTTGCTGCTATTACCACACTTGTCATGAGCAACCTGTGAACATTGAAGGATGTCAGGAGAAAATCTGGCTGCTGAAGGAATCTGTCGATGTAGATTTGTGCAAGGATAAAGCATGATGGACTGCACTTTGAATACTTGAAAATACGTTCAATGTAACTTTTTATGCTTATATTTGGTGCTCTAAAACCATGAAACATTGTGACAATCTCCTTCCTTTTCTTCGAATCAAGCAATCGGTCATTCTTTTGGGCTGCTTTCTCCAGAATTGAGGATATAAGTGATAAAACCCGCGGAAATTCAGGAACTCCTTTGTCTGATTCTTTCAGCCCTAAAGTTACATAGAGCTCTGAAGATACTGGAGCTATAGACTCTCCATCATGTGCCAGAGACCCCGTATGTAATCTGTACAGGTATCCTGAATCATTGATATCAAATCGATCACTTGTACTTACAGAAATTAGTTGGAATCTCGATGATAATTTGTGTAAGAATAAGCATGAAGAGTAACACAGAACTCAATCTGTGTATTACACTAACAGTCATAGCAATGATAACTTTAACTAACGAATGTTGTAGTGTGTCATGCAGGAAATGATCAAAACAGAGGCACGACTATCACAGTTCTGTAGGCAGTGCTGATACATTTATCTTATATAGGCTAATGACTTCCATTCAGGAAGCCAAGGGAACTACAAAAACCAGTTTCATCTCTGTATCGTGTCATGTCGGACATGACACGGACACTCAAATATACATTGACACGCCAAATGTCGTGTAAATATGGCTGTGTCCGTGCCGTGTCATATTCGTGTATGTGCAACACAGCTAACCATGTCAGTTATAATGATACCATAAAAGCAAATTGGCATTTCCATCCTGTATTTTATTTCTGGTAATTGCTGCATTTTTCAGACAACACAATGTATATACGTTGCATTTTTCTTAGCTTGATATCAGCCAAACATAGAATAGAGACTTGTTATGAACGGAAAAATTATATATTTGAAGCACCTATTTAGGATAGGTGGAAACAATTAATACAAGAAAACTTTGCTTATTCTAATCAAATTCGGTTTTACAAATAAGAGAATGATGATAGGTTGACCTGGTAGATCAGATAATTTTTTTTCTTCTAGTTTTTCCAATAAGAACGGAAAGAAAAGATTAGTGTATACTTTGAACTTATATTATATAATTACAAGAGAGGACACATCTAACTAAAAACAAGTACATCATTATTAAATTTAAATTTTTATAATTTAAAGAAGAGGACAAGGTTTGAGTATCTCCAATCTTAGACACTTGACTACAAGAACTTCGACAATAAGGTGTTATAAATATATATGCGTTGGACTAATGGAATTAGCAAAAGCATAATTCAAATTTTAACTTCTTCTCCATCTTGATTAGAAGGTTTTCAATAAGAAATACACTTTTTTAGAATCACTAGCCACCAAGAGAGAATACAATCTAGAAAAAAAAACAGACAACAGAACAATTCGCCACTAGTTGCAGCTGTAATTAGCTCAAATCTTTATTGTTTATCCATGGCTAACAACATGAAACATATTAAAAAAAACTTGTCTCAGACTAGTACTAAAACAAATTAATTCAGTAAATCGATAAAAAAAAACATACAAACTCCTGCTTCCCCGTGTCACATTGGAAGACTATACTTTAAAGAGTGACCCGAATGCTGAAAATATGCAAACATGGTCGTTTCTGAGCATGTGCAATCGTGCGATCGCACAGGGCCTCAAAAAACCGGAAGGTCCCAAATTTTTTAACATCAGTATATATTACTAATGTGAAATCTTCATTTTTAGATTTAACCTTCCTATTTTTTATAAACTGCAGTAATATGACCCTTAGAATGTCATAAAAAGCCCTTTCTTAGAGTGGTTTAAAAAGGTCATTTTTAGTATTTTATGCAAATGGAATACAATACTCACGATCCATCGTATTCCTCTGCAAAACATATCCCCCAATCATCTACGTTTGAACTAACGAGACAGATGTTATACTCTTTACGAAGTTAGAAGCCTACAATCCGAACCTATAAAACTTGTAGAAAATACATGAATTTGTTAATGCCGGGGCACAATTTTTCGATAGAAAACTGAGAATATGAAACAATTGTAAAAACAATGTTCCAAAGCAACACTTCTAGGAAGGTTGCGCAAGTTTAACAACGATCTAAAAAGATATCGTTATGATATTACGAGAATCTAAAAAGATTTCGTAATCACAGCAATCAGATCGTAGTACTTCTAAAAAGAAGATACAATCAGAGTTACTGGCAGCAACGAAGAAGGTGACTGGCGACAGATGGAAGAACTCCTGCTGGGGTGAATGATCACCGTTGCTCAAAGCTTTATTCGCCCTACGCGAACAGCTTCCAGGAACCAGCAAGTTCGTCGGAGAACTTGGAACACTCCTGCTCTTCTGACTCCTCGGACGGACACGAACTCCCGTGCAAGAGCAACGCTGGTGCGGCGCCTTTCCTCTCTCTCTCGAAGGCTGCAGATCAGAACTGTGTTAAAGAACACGTCTGAAATCTCTGTTTACTTGTGCTAAAGAACACTTCGTAAACTTTCTGGTGGCTTCTCTTTCTATTCTGTTCTGTAACTTGTGAGAGAGGAGGAGGAGGCCTTACTTAAGCCCCTGCAACAACTGCCCGGTTAGCACAATATTAGGGACGTGGTAGTAACCACCCCGAACATGGAGCAACCGCTCAGAACATGCAAGAACACGTTCTGCTGGAAGTTGTGCCACCAGCGTAATTTACACTTTACGCACACAGCTCCTTTTACGCACCCTACGCACACTACGCACTCTACGCACACTGCGTACGCTGCGCACACTGCGCGTACTGGACGTACTGGGCTGTGTAACTGGGCCAGCGTAACTGGGCTCGCGTAACGGGCCGCGCAACGTGGTCGCGCAAGTGGCTCGCGCAACGAGCGCAACTTAAGCGCACTATGCGCCTAGCGACGATGCTGACGTGCTAAGTGCAAAGTGCGCCAACAAAATGCCACATTACGTCTCATGATCCCTTGAGCCCGAGTCCGAGTCCGAGTCCGAGTCGCTAAGCCCCAACGGGGCTTAGCTCCCATGGAAATAAATTTCCCAAGAGCAAAAAGATGAATGCTTTAATTGTTGATTTTAGCCTTTTTTCCATTAGAAAAATAATCCCACATGGCAAACCCATGTGCACCTCCACACCACATGTGCATCTCCAATAATAGCAATGCTAATATATAGAGATACAAACCATTTGTTTTTTCCGATGTGGGACTAAACCTTTCTAAAGGAAAAACCAAAAATCCAACAATCCCCCACATATCTCTATATATGGATATAAGTGTTCCCCACAGTAACTGTCCATCATGCATTAGGAGAGATGTCGCTTACGACTTGAATCTTTTCGCATGGGTCAAAAATCAAACTATAATACAAGAATGGACTAAGCCTTGAATTCTGCATCATAGCTAAAATTCTTTTCACTCACATAATGTAGTTACATGTGCTTCTGGCTACACATTAAAGGCCCTGTGCCAGCCTGGTTTCAGTGTATAATTTTAGGTGTCTACAAGTTTACCCTCAAGAGATGGCCTGATATCTCTGTCATACACTATAGGTGAGTTTATTATAAAGAGACATGGTATGAAGCGCTTTGCGCTTCCCTTGCGGTGCTACGTCGCTATGACATGGCTTAAAGCCGAGGCCTTACCCCGTACCTGGAACCTCATCGTAGTGTCATACTACAGTAGCATGAGGCAACCGCCTCTTTGTAGTGCCAAACTACCCAGCATGAAGCCTTAGGCTCCCTTGCGGTGTTACGCCGCAATGACATGGCTTGCAAGGCCGAGGCTTTATCCCTAACCGGGTACCTCATGGTGGTGTCGTGCCACTGTAACATGAGAAACTCCTCCTCTTTGTAGTGCTGACTACACCCCTCTTTATATTTAACATACAGCATTAGGCTAACTGCCTATTTGCGGTGCTACGCCGCTGTGACTTGGCCTGCAAAGCCGAGGCTTTATCCTATTCCTGGGCAGCACCCCACATATAGGAACCTCATTGTGGAGTCACCCCACTGTAGCATGGAGTTTCACTCCTTGTAGTGCTGCTCTACCGTGCTTCCTGTAAAGCACTCCAGGCATTCACTCTGCCTGAGAACTCATTAAGGCAATTAAGCCAACCTTCCCACAGGAACCGTTTTTCGCAGAAAACAATAGTAGACAACAGTGGTTATAGGTCCGTAACCTCTCCATGCCTAATAGAACATGTACCCACCGTTCCTGATATTCTTCCGATTAGTGGTCCTCCCTTGAACCAAAAGCTAGATGCCTAGTAGATAAATCTTTGAACTATTAGCATAAAACTTTATGGTAGGAATACAATAATCCAATATCAGAATGCCTTCAAGCCCATTTTACAAGCTGTGTCATTGACCAGCTGGCGCTTGAGGTCCTTGGTGAACGGATCCGCCAGGTTCTCCTGACTCCGAATATCAATCACTGCAATAACACCTCTCTTGATAAGATCGTGTACTGCCCTGTGCTTCAACCGCACAGTCCTCTTCTTCATGTTGAAAAGGTCATTTGATGCTACCGCCGCAGTCGCCTGGTTATCGCAGTATATCGATATTGCCGGTATTTGCGCCCCAACCAATGAAAGATCATACATGAGCTCCCGAAGCCATTCTGCTTCCTCGGCTGCGGTATCAAGTGCAAAGAACTCAGATTCCATGGATGACCGTGTGAGCACCCTGAATTTTGGGTTGATTTTTTTATTTTTATTTTAATTTTCTGATGGATTTGGTTTTGATAAATAATTTTTCTGTTTATTTATCCTTAAGTGTGCTTTTCCATGCCTTTGATATTTGGAGTGTCAGGGATGTTCAACTCTGGAAATCTTCTTCATGAGTTTTGGAGTGGACATGATTACCTTCATGACGGTATATAGTGTTCCATCCAAACTTGTTCCCTTGTGCTCTTTTTGCTTCGCAGAACTTCGGGTCGATTTAGACCATTTGATTATTATTTATTTTCCCACTCTTTTTCTTGATCATTTTCAGCGCGTTACCGTGACTTTTAAATTGGGAGCGCAAGACCAGTCAGTTTCTTGAAACCAACTTCTCATTGATGATCTACTCGAGATGCTCGTCACCCATGACCTTCGTTTTCCACTCAGACACGTCATTTTGTGCTCCATTTGCTTCGCACAACTTTCCTGACACGTGACCCGATTTTATTTCACTCCACGGCGTCACATTCATTTTCCATCTTGATTTGTGGGTCCCCTGTTGACCAAAACCTGTCAGCCCCAATTATGGACATGGCCCACATTGAGCCTACTACCCGTCCGATACTTGTGTCCCATTTATTGGAACTCCCATGTGCTACTTATTTATCCATGATCATCAACGTCTAATTTAAATTCGATTTTTGCACAATGTCCGGTTTTGATCCAATCCGGCTCCACCGAATCCAGTCCAGCTTTGTGCTACCCTCCATCGTAACACCCTCATATTTTTCTTGCCCAACAATATTAATTATTCTTTATACCTATTTTTCAATATTTATTGGAATTTTTATTGATTTTAAATCCAATGGAATGACCAATTTTCCAATATTAATTCCTAGCCATTGATTCCCTCAATTAATCCTCACCATCAATTTCCCCACATTCATTTTTTCCCAACCCCTAGCAGCCATGTGGCCGGCCCTAATTTTTGAGAGAGCAACTTTTTCACTCATTTCTCTCTCTCCCTCATTTAATGTTATCATCTCTCTCTCTCTCTCTCCTTTCTTTTATTGCATACACAACACACACCAACAACAACAACACCAAAACTCCTCCATTAAACCCGATCACCACGACCCCCATGGCCAACCCGACGACCCCTCCTCCTGGCCCAGCCTCACCGCCAGCAATGGAAAGATCCTCCTCCTCCCTCTCTCCCCCATCTCCTCCTACTTCCTCCTCCTCTTCTTCATTCGTGCAAACCGACCACGAGCCACCAACACTCCCCGCGCCGTAACAGCAGCTCCGACAGCGGCCGCGAGCACAGTCGCGCGCCCCTTGTGCGCGCGTGCGAGCGCTGCCGTGTCATCGTCGGCCACGCGTCGACGTGGCCGTGGCCTCCCCTACGACGGGCGAACTCCGGCGACCCCCCTGGGTCAGCCTCTCCTCCTCCAGCACGACGTATAGGCGATTCGTGCGTTTTGCACGACGTCCCGTCGTGACGCGCGCGAAATCAAGTTCGTTTTGGCGCCCCGTCGCAGCAACTTCGCACATGATTTTCGAGTAATCCGACCGTTGGATCGTCGATTTCTTTGCTCCGTCACAATCTCGATATATCCACCTTCATGCCTGTCAATTTTCGTCTGTTAATTTTGTCGTTTGATACATCAAAACCGGCCACCAAGTTGACCGTTTAAATTGTATTAAATTTGGACAGTTTCGTGGGGCCAACTTCGTCAGCTTGTATCTCCTCCACCGTAGCTCCGTTTGGCGTGCTACCAGTTCCGGTGCGAAGCTGGTATAACCCTCTTGCTACCCCTTCAGTTTCGTTTCATTGTGAGCTTGTTTGATTGGTTGAATTCGACGCCAAAGTTGGCCGTCCGAATTCGTAATTTCCAACTTGTAAAATTCCATTTTTGAACACAGGACTCCAGATTTCATTTCTGACACCACCAGTAGACTCGTGGCGTCGTTCTGGCATGTTTTCATATAAAATTTGTTAGATTTGGAGAACGTAGGCCCTGGCACATTTTTCGGTGCAAAGTGGGTCCCACATTCTGGGTCAACGAAACTTTTTGACGTCGGCTCATCGGAATCCAATTCTGAATATACCGTTGAGTTCGTATCGTCATTCTGGACTCGTTGACATATAATTTGCTAGGTTTTGGAGGACATTGGACCCGACACGCATTTCGGTGCAAGTCCGATACCAATATCCGGGTCAACGGGTCATTTTGAGATCGGCTCATCGGAATCCAATTTCGGATATACCGTTGAGTTCGTATCGTCATTCTGGACTCGTTGACATGTAGTTTGCTGAGTTTTGAGAACTTTGGCTCCGACACGTATTTCCGTGCAAACCGGAATTCCAAGTTCTGGTCAACGGGCCAAATTGAGATCGGATCAACGAAATCCAATTCTGGAGATACTGTTGGGTTCGTATCGTCATTCTGGTTTTGTGGACATATAATTTGTTATATTTTATAGACTTGTTTCTTGTTTTCATTTACATTTTTCGGTGCAAAACGGCTCCGACACGGACACCGTTTTGACCCAAAATTACCTTTTTGCCCTTGTGTCCAAATTGGACCGTTGGGTAGGCTATCCTAGCTAATTTGACCATTCTGGACACGTTGGCGATATTTATTTCATCGCCCGACAATGTTTGTTGATAATTTCTCTGAGTTTAACCTTTTTATAATTAATTAATAATTAATTCTTATAATGTTCGTATTTCGGGATTAGTACAACGAAACTGAGCTCAGTCAATTCCAGTGATCTCACATCGCTAAAATTGACAAGATGGACACGTGGATCACTGTAATAAGATTATCAACCTTACCATTGATCTTATTATCTCGATTTGCGTGTCGTAAGTTTCGACGTACGAATAACGAAGTACACTTTAATAAATAGACTAGAATTTACCCTGTTTGACCAGAGTTGACCAGTTGACCCAAAGTCAACTGTAAGTCAACACTTGACCTAATTTGACTAGATTATTGACCGGAGTCGACCTAGAGTTGTTTTGACTTAGAAGAACCTAGGATAAAATAGATTATTTGTGGATTCATTTATTACAACTTGAACACCTTGTAACCTGTGTTGCTTTAAATACGACTCTGTGGCTTCAGTGGGACCCCTCTATACTTATCAGCTGTTCAGGTTATCGAGGCGAGTACATTCTCTGATCATTTCATATCCTGCTTAGAATTATTTCCTGCAGTAGATTACTTTACTTGTACTGTCACGATGGTCATATAGATTGGTACTATATGGATCCTTTCTTGAGATGTTATCCTTAGGGAGCATCGGGTACTACATGTTCTGTGCGTTTCACTTACATGGCGTATCACTATGCTTCATTGGTTCTTTGATCACTTACGACATATACTCTTATGATCGTAGAGTCTTCCTGGAATCTTACACTGTTGGGTTACCCCCAGAATCCCCATTTATGGGACTACTATGTATCACTGATGGGTTACCCCCAGAATCCCCATTTATGGGACTACTATGTATCACTGTTGGATTACCCCCAGAATCCCCATTTATGGGACTACTATGTATCACTGTTGGGTTACCCCCAGAATCCCCATTTATGGGACTACTATGTACCACCCTTCGGGGGCTACCACCCTTCGGGGGCTTACCACCCTTCGGGGGCTGTTACATAGCATCATATAACATAACCTGGCTGGATCCTTGTGTATTGATTGGGGGTACGGGGGAGTATTACATGTTCATATTGTACTCTGACTCACTAGTCACTGCTAGTTCTCTATGTATAGTAGATATTTCTATTACAGTTCTCTCTCTGTTTACACACTGTTTTCTTTCAGTACTTGTATCTTACTTTACTGCATGATTATATTTTCTAACCTGCTATGATCTGTTGAGATGTACTGTACTCGCTCCAGTCCTGACTGGACCTGTTGATAAATTTTACAGATAGCCTGGAGGTGCCTGCTAGCCTAGAGGAGACACATTAGAGGATGTTTAGATAGTTATTTCATTTGTCTGGAGTTGTACTTGATTTATGGATTACTGTATCTGAGTTTTGAGATGTATTCCTGGGTTTATGTATCTTAGACACTTAGACTTCTATCTCCTGTATCTTTTTTGGATTTCATGTTTTATCTATCATTATCATGCTCTGCCTTAGATGTGATTGAGACTGTATCTGCTATGTCACCCCCATTCGGAGAGTATAATTGCTTAGCATTATATTGTTAGATGTTGTGACCTAGGACAGCGTTTTACCGCCGACACTGCGGCGTAGGCTGGACGTTGTTACGTCCTCGTACCCAAACAGTGGGCGCGGGTCGTGACACATTTTTAGTGGTGGCCCATGCGGGTCGAGTTTATATAGTGGTATTCGAACTAGAGTACCACTACAGCCTGCACTAGGAATAGGATATATTTTTGAAGGTACTCAATCACAGTTAGGATCCTTGAGAGGTTTCTGGGACGACCCTTGAGAATCTTGTTTAATTCCGATTTGAAAACTCTTTTTCCTTGATTTGTTTATCTTTACTTTCTGCTATTGAATTTGATTTTGATGGATTATTATTGAATTTGAGTTTGTATTTATTGATTTTGATGAAGATTGTGGAATTTTGAATCTTGATGTTAGCAGTAGCATCCGAGTTTGTAGTTATATGATTTGAAGGATTTTGTTCATTTTTGAATTTTGATGTTCGTTGATAAATTTAACTTTTTCGGTATTCATTGTTGATTTAATTTAATTTTTGGCAAGATGAAATTATATGGGCTAGGTCATCTAAGTTATGGAAATCTTGTCTTCTATAGTCACATTAGCCAGCATGGTGAGGACATATAGTCTGACTTTGGATATATTTTTCGGGTGTGGGAATTTAAGGTTTTCGCAGCCAAGCTAGCGGCATCGCAAAAATGTTAAATACCATGATTCTAGAGGTATGTGCATAAGTCAAGGACTCTGTGATTATCGTAGCCTTGCTCACTAGTATGACGAGGATTTAGAGTACCATGATTTTGGATAGACCCATATGATTATCAGATTGTACCTTAAATGTTTTCGAGCATGTTTTCTTTACTTTTGTTGCAGTCCTTCAAAAAAAAAGAGAATTATTAATTGGTTTGTTTTGTTTAGTTTCTAATTATTTAACTTAGGAGTAGGTTTAGCTGTTTTTATAAACCTTGTGAAACTTCTTACCATGAATTTCTTCTTAATATAATGAATCGATGATTTTGTTAGATTTTATCTTGGATTTGATATTTTAGCTCTGGGTTTCAAAATGGTTCTTCTTTAAACAGATAAGAAAAATAGGTTTTATCGTTATTTCCTTCTTGCTATTATTCTTGTATTAGATAATAATAAAACTGTCTTGATTACGTCAATCACCTGCTTGCAATCTTGGTAGGAATCTAATTGTTGGTCTTAACGTAGAATTAAAATTTTATATTGGGACATGAGTATATATATATAGTGGACACAAACACTTTGCCTGATACATATACATGTTACGCTTGATTTCCAACCTATCTAAATAAATATTAATATGTTGTTGATGTTAAATTCTCAAACCCCAATATTTCTGGTTCTGTGCTTTTTCCAGTTTAAATTTGTAATTCAAATATAGATTTCATGTTATTAGTTATGTTTACATCACTGCACATGTATGTTATACATAGGGTTTCAATTCAAAAATTTGGTTGAGTTTTGTGTTTGAATTCGTCCAATTTGAGACTGTATACATATTAACCCTTAATACTGGATTTTAAATGTTAGATCAAATTGTTGTTTTGAATGTAATATTTAGAGCTTGTACATTGTTGTACGTAGGGATATAATATTAGGCTTCATTTTCTTACATGTTAGGTTGTGATAAACATTGAGTTGGTTTTGATGTTCAATTTCTTCAAAATCCTGAAAACTGAAAACATGTTAACATTTTCACATTGATTTCCAATGTTTAGTTCAAATTCAGATTTAACATGTAATATTGAACTGTATGCGTAGATAAATGTATGGATAGTATGTTAGGGTTTCATTTATGTCATGTTAGGTTGTATGGGGAGCGTTGAGATTGGTTGTGATGTTTCAAAACCCTAAAATCTGAGACTGCATTATGTTAATATTTCATTGCTTTAAATGTTAGCTCATTTTCAGACTTCGTATGTAAATGCTGAACTAAAACTGGATTAACCTTTTAATACTATGCCATAACCCTGTACAAGGACACACACACACCCTAACTTAGTATACACTGTCATGTAACCTAACCCTCCTCTCTAAGTTATGATCATATACCTGTATAGATATATATAGAGTTTATGCATACATGTTATAATATATAGACACATAACTAATTCTCTACCTCTTTATATATGTATATGTATATGGTTAGCCATGCATGTTAGGAGTAAATGAATTGTGTATTGTAGATTGTTTAACCAATATGCCATGATTAGTGTAACCTGTTAGCCGTTGTTTTGAAATCCAAATCCTCAACTACACACTCATGTATATTCACGTGCACCCACGCCTACTATCTAACCATATGAACATGTCCCCATACACATAATGCTAGCTTTTTCCCTCTCTAACGCTCTCTCTATATATATTGTGATTGGATTTCAATGCAAGTGACTTTCAATTCCTTAACTTGTGATTTGATTTTCTTGGGATAGTACCCTTTTTCAGATGATTGGTAGTTACCTTCCTTTATTTTTTTATGAGTACCAGTTTTCACATGGGATGGTAGTCTGCCTTACAGTTTTGATGGTTTGTTGTTTCTGTAATTTCTCTAGTTTAGCACCCTGGATTGCTTGTGTGTTTTGATACCCTATGACCATTTCGGTTAGCATGACTAGTATACCTAGATGAGACTATCTCTACCACCGTATGCCATGACCCTGTATGTCGTCCTTTGATCACATGATTTGTTTTAATCTGGGACTTTGATTGTGGGGGTTTGACCTAGAAGGAGTATGAACATTTTAATTTCGAGGACAAAATTTTTATAAGGTGGGTAGGATGTGAGCACCCTGAATTTCGGGTTAATTTTTTTATTTTTTTTAATTTTCTGATTGATTTGGTTTTGATAAATAATTTTTCTGTTTATTTATCCTTAAGTGTGCTTTTCCATGCCTTTGATATTTGGAGTGTCAGGGATGTTCAACTCTGGAAATCTTCTTCATGAGTTTTGGAGTGGACATGATTACCTTCATGACGGTATATAGTATCCCATCCAAACTTGTTCCCTTGTGCTCTTTTTGCTTCGCAGAACTTCGGGTCGATTTAGACCATTTGATTATTATTTATTTTCCTACTCTTTTCCTTGATCATTTTCAGCGCGTTACCGTGACTTTTAAATTGGAAGCGCAAGACCAGTCAGTTTCTTGAAACCAACTTCTTATTGATGATCTACTCGAGACGCTCGTCACCCATAACCTTCGTTTCCCACTCAGACACGTCATTTTGTGCTCCATTTGCTTCGCACAACTTTCTGACGCGTGACCCGATTTTATTTCACTCCACGGCATCACATTCATTTTCCAACTTGATTTGTGGGTCCCCTGTCGACCAAAACCTGTCAGCCCCAATTATGGACATGGCCCACATTGAGCCTACTACCCGTTCGACACTTGTGTCCCATTTATTGGAACCCCCATGTGCTACTTATTTACCCATGATCATCAACGTCTAATTTTAATTCGATTTTTGCACAATGTCCGGTTTTGATCCAATCCGGCTCCACCGAGTCCAGTCCAGCTTTGTGCTACCCTCCATCGTAACACCCTCATATTTTTCTTGCCCAAAAATATTAATTATTCTTTATACCTATTTTTCAATATTTATTAGAATTTTCATTGATTTTAAATCCAATGGAATGACCAATTTTCCAATTTTAATTCCTAGCCATTGATTCGCTCAATTAATCCTCACCATCAATTTCCCCACATTCATTTTTTCCCAACCCCTAGCAGCTAGTGGCCGGCCCTAATTTTTGAGAGAGCAACTTTTTCACTCATTTCTCTCTCTCTCCCTCATTTAATGTTATCATCTCTCTCTCTCCTTTCTTTTATTGCATACACAACATACACCAACAGCAACAACACCAAAACTCCTCCAATAAACCCGATCACCACGACCCCCATGGCCAACCCGACGACCCCCTCCTCCTGGCCCAGCCTCACCATCGGCCATGGACAGATCCTCCTCCTCTCTCTCTCCTCCATCTTCTCCTACTTCCTCCTCCTCTTCTTCATTCGTGCAAACCGACCACGAGCCACCAACACTCCACCGTCCAGTCGATCCCCGCCACCGCCGCGTGGCCGCCCCGGCGTCGCCATCACACCACCTCGTGCCGCCCTGCCTCACCGGGCTAGGACGCAGCCTCTCCGCGCCGCAACAGCAGCTCCGGCAGCGGCCGCGAGCACAGCCGCGCGCCCCTTGCGCGCGCGCGCGAGCTCTGCCGTGTCATCGTCGGCCATGCACCGACGTGGCCGTGGCCTCCTCCATGACGGGCAAACTCCGGCGACCCCCCTGGGTTAGCCTCTCCTCCTCCAGCGCGACGTATAGGCGATTCGTGCGTTTTGCACGACGTCCCGTCGTGACGCGCGCGAAATCAAGTTCGTTTTGGTGCCCCGTCGCAGCAACTTCGTGCACAATTTTCGAGAAATTCGACCATTGGATCGTCGATTTCTTTGCTCCGTCACAATCTCGGTATATCCACCTTCATCCTTGTTAATTTTCGTCCGTTAATTTTGTCGTTTGATACATCAAAACCGGCCACCAAGTTGACCGTTTAAATTGTATTAAATTTGGACAGTTTCGCGGACCCAACTTCGTCAGCTTGTATCTCCTCCACCGCAGCTCCGTTTGGCGTGCTACCAGTTTCGGTGCGAAGCTGGTATAACCCTCTTGCTATCCCTCAAGTTTCGTTTCATTGTGAGCTTGTTTGATTGGTTGAATTCGACGCCAAAGTTGGCCGTCCAAATTCGTAATTTCCAACTTGTAAAATTCCATTTTTGAACACGGGACTCCAGATTTCATTTCTGACACCACCAGTAGAATCGTGGTGTCGTTCTGGCATGTTTTTATATAAAATTTGTTAGATTTGGAGAACGTGGGCCCTATCACGTTTTTCGGTACAAAGTGGGTCCCACATTCTGGGTCAACGGAACTTTTTGACGCCGGCTCATCGGAATCCAATTCTGGATATACCGTTGAGTTCGTATCGTCATTCTGGACTCGTTGACATATAATTTGCTAGGTTTTGGTGGACATTGGACCCGACACGCATTTCGGTGCAAGTCGGATACCAATATCCGGGTCAACGGGTCATTTTGAGATCGGCTCATCGGAATCCAATTCCGGATATACCGTTGAGTTCGTATCGTCATTCTGGACTCGTTGATATGTAGTTTGCTGAGTTTTGAGAACTTTAGCTCCGGCACGCATTTCTGTGCAAACCGGAATTCCAAGTTCTGGTCAACGGGCCAAATTGAGATCGGGTCAACGGAATCCAATTCTGGAGATACCGTTGGGTTCGTATCGTCATTCTGGTTTCGTGGACATATAATTTGTTATATTTTATAGACTTGTTTTCTTTCACGTTTTTCGGTGCAAAACGGTTCCGACACGGACACCGTTTTGACCCGAAATTACCTTTTTGCCCTTGTGTCCAAATTGGACCGTTGGGTAGGCTATCCTAGCTAATTTGACCATTCTGGACACGTTGGCGATATTTATTTCATCGTCCGATAATGTTTGTTGATAATTTCTCTGAGTTTAACCTTTTTATAATTAATTAATAATTAATTCTTATAATGTTCGTATTTCGGGATTAGTACAACGAAACTGAGCTCAGTCAATTCCAGTGATCTCACATCGCTGAAATTGATAAGATGGACACGTGGATCACTGTAATAAGATTATCAACCTTACCATTGATCTTCTTATCTCGATTTGCGTGTCGTAAGTTTCGACGTACGAATAACGAAGTACACTTTAATAAATAGACTAGAATTTACCCTGTTTGACCAGAGTTGACCAGTTGACCCAAAGTCAACTGTAAGTCAACACTTGACCTAATTTGACTAGATTATTGACCGGAGTCGACCTAGAGTTGTTTTGACTTAGAAGAACCTAGGATAAAATAGATTGTTTGTGGATTCATTTATTACGACTTGAACACCTTGTAACCTGTGTTGCTTTAAATAGGACTCTGTGGCTTTAGTGGGACCCCCCTATACTTATTAGCTGTTCAGGTTATCGAGGCGAGTACATTCTCTGATCATTTCATATCCTGCTTAGAATTATTTTCTGCAGTAGATTACTCTACTTGTACTGTCACGATGGTCACACGGATTGGTACTATATGGATCCTTTCTTGAGATGTTATCCTTAGGGAGCATCGGGTACTACATGTTCTGTGCGTTTCACTTACATGGCGTATCACTATGCTTCATTGGTTCTTTGATCACTTACGACATATACTCTTATGATCGTAGAGTCTTCTTGAAATCTTACACTGTCGGGTTACCCCCAGAATTCCCATTTATGGGACTACTATGTATCACTGTTGGGTTACCCCCAGAATCCCCATTTATGGGACTACTATGTATCACTGTTGGGTTACCCCCAGAATCCCCATTTATGGGACTACTATGTATCACTGTTGGGTTACCCCCAGAATCTCCATTTATGGGACTACTATGTACCACCCTTCGGGGGCTTACCACCCTTCGGGGGCTTACCACCCTTCGGGGGCTTACCACCCTTCGGGGGCTGTTACATAGCATCATATAACCTAACCTGGCTGGATCCTTGTATATTGATTGGGGGTACGGAGGAGTATTACATGTTCATATTGTACTCTGACTCACTAGTCACTGCTAGTTCTCTATGTATAGTAGATATTTCTATTACAGTTCTCTCTCTGTTTATATACTGTTTTCTTTCAGTACCTGTATCTTACTTTACTGCATGATTATATTTTCTAACCTGCTATGATCTGTTGAGATGTACTGTACTCGCTCCAGTCCTGACTGGACCTGTTGATAAATTTTATAGATAGCCTGGAGGTGCCTGCTAGCCTAGAGGAGACACATTAGATGATGTTTAGATAGTTATTTCATTTGTCTGGAGTTGTACTTGATTTGTGGATTACTGTATCTGAGTTTTGAGATGTATTCCTGGGTTTATGTATCTTAGACACTTAGACTTCTATCTCCTGTATCTCTTTTGGATTTCATGTTTTATCTATCATTATCATGCTCTGCCTTAGATGTGATTGAGACTGTATCTGCTATGTCACCCCCATTCGGGGAGTATAATTGCTTAGCATTATATTGTTAGATGTTGTGACCTAGGACAGCGTTCTACCGCCGACACTGCGGCGTAGGCTGGGCGTTGTTACGTCCTCGTACCCAAACAGTGGGCGCGGGTCGTGACAGACCGCGAGAGCATAGTCTGCTTTATCGACTTCCACGATATAGCAGCTCCACCCATTGTGAAAATGAATCCACCTGTGGACCTCTCGCTCTCCACCTCTGAGCACCAACTGGCATCACTGAAGCCTTCCACTACCGACAGATCTCCGCTGTAGTACAGTGCATATGTCTGAGTCTTCTTGAGATATCTCATTGTAAGCCCCTGATTTTTTCAAATTTATTTTAATTAGTGCTAATTAATTTTTAATGTCATTTATAGCCTTAAAATATTTATTATGATTTTTAGGAAATTTTCTAGAATTTTTAAATAATTTTTAAATGAGTTTTAAATACAAAAATACCATTTTGCAATTTCCTAAAATGTTTTAATTAACTTTTGCAAATATTAGAAATGTTTAAAATAGGTTTTTGCAATTTAATAAATTGTTTTAATATCACTTTGTAATTTCTCAAATTGTTATTATGTCAGTTTGTAAATTAGTGAAATGTTTTTATTACTTTTTGCAATTTCCTATTTGCATTAGGCAGGGGAGGGACCTAACTGTAATTTCCTAAAATCTAGGGTTTAATCTGTAATTTACCAAACACCCCCCCCGACCGACTCTCTCTCCTCTGACTCGCTCGGCTGCCCGATCGACTCACCGACGCTGCCCCCTCCGCCATTTCCGGCTGCCCAACCGCCATAAGACCGACCTCAAACCCTATTTAAACCCCCTCTCTTTCCCCAGACCAAACCCTAACCCTACCCGACCATCACGACCACCCCAGACCCCCCTTTCTTTTCCGACGAACCCCAACCCTAGCTCTACTCCGGCGAGCCCCCGTCCAGCCCCTACGCCGAGCACCACCGCCCGCAACCACCACCACTCAGTTCGCCACGACGAGCTGGGTCGATCGCCGCCCAAGCGCCGCTGTCCCGACGCTTCCACCGCCGTCCAGCTCGTTCGAAACCCCCTCCAGCAAGTCGGACACGCAGGTAACGGGATTCAGATCGTGTCGTGCGTGTCTCGGGCACGTGGATACGACTCGCCGTGTCCTGGCGAGTATGACAAACTGTCTGGACACGAAGAACTAGGCTCGTACGTGTCGTGCATAGCACGGACACGTAGTTTCCTGTGTCCCAAACTGTCCGGACACAGGCTCGCATTTATTTTTTATTTTTTTATTATGTCATCTAACCTAAAACGAAATAAAATAAAACAAAACCCTATCCTAACAATCGGGCCGGACTGGCCTACTGGCCAGCCCGCACAGTTTAGAACCCCCCCCCCCCCCGCGCTGGGCTGAGTTCGAGCCCCCCCCTTTACAGTTTCTTTTTTCTTTTCTTTTTCTTTTTCTTTTTCAGTTTTATATATATATTTATATATATGTGTATATATATATATATTAGTATATATATATGTATATATACTGTATTTTAGTAGTATTTTATATATCTATATATTTTTATGCTTAATAAAATCTTATATATTTATTTGTATTTATATACATATATGTATATATGTATATATCTTCATATGTATATATATATTTATACTATGTATATATATATATACAATATTAGTATATGTATATATATGTACTTTATAATTAAGTATTTTCCTTATATATATATATGTACTTTTAGAACATATATATGTATATTTTTACTATGCATAATTTTACCATATTAAAATAATAATATTTATTTTGCACTATTACCAACTTGTATTTTTATTGTATTTAAATTACTGCAACCATTTGATGTCCAAACCTAGCATGGGTATTTGGGCTCAAATGTGTTTTCACACATTCAAGACCTGTACAAGTCATATTGGACTTGATTCATGGCCTTGGGTCCTGTATTTGAACTTTGGTTCAAATTATATACATGGACAAAATACGCAGATAATTAATTATTATTGTGCATTACTGTTTTTGATATTCCAAAAATACTTAAAGTATTGCTAAAATTATGGAAAAATAGTTTTTAGATACTTTGTTAAGTTAGCTAATTTAGTATAATTTTTGTAGTATTTAATTTACTGTTTTGCCCCTAGTTTGGCATATGAAACCAAAAGTCATTTTCTGTATACTTAGGAAAACTGATTTTTATAAAATATTTGTACTGGTTAATAAATTCCAGAAAAATTATAATAAATTTCTATAGTTAGCAAGGATCGTTTTGGTACTTTGTTTTATGCAAAACTAGGCTTTTTGTCTACTTTAAAAATTGTTAGAACACAATAGTCTTTTGATTTATTTATTGATTAATTACGACTTGTAGCTTTTTGTGTTATTTTGAGTTTAGCCGTGTTGAACCCTATCCCTCACTAGTATAAAGACCCTAGAAAGTTAGTTAACATAGTGTGTCACCCCCACATTGGTCTTCTATGCTAAGTCATCATTTTTGGCTAGGTGCCCAATCACAAGTCGTGTTTCACCAGATTAGTGTCCTAGTGTTTTAGCTTAGTGTAAAAACTAAGTTGTTGCATGTATTTCTACAGTGACGAGTTACCAGACATCCATAGCACTTTTATCGCAGCTTGTTTTGCTAGAGGCAAGTACATCTACATACTCATTTACTGTCTTTTAATGCTAGAACATGTATTAACCCTATTAAAAGACTGATCCTTGAGGTAGCAAGTTATGTCTTCACATGTTGTATCACTTTCAGTACCGGCCATGTTTAGTACAGCTCTTATATCTTCACATGCTTCTTACGGGTTCTCAGTACAAGTTTCACTATGCTTTAGACTGCTCTGAGTATTCACATGTTTTTACTGCTCTCGTATCTCCCACATGTTAAATAAACGGGTTAAGGGGAAACTGTTAGTAGTGTACGTGAACATGACCCCCTTCTCCGTATGTACTTACCGCGCTCGGGGACATTCTATATGCGACCTTGCCGTATGTTTCTGAATCTCGCGTTTGTGTATGGATATACACCGATGCCGTTCGTGCACGTGTGGGCACACCAGAAAAACTTGATATGTACCACAGTACATCCTGAATCACCTATTGACCGATTCACGTACATGCTACGGTTTTAAACTTTTAAACTATATGTGGTCATTTGTAGAAATGACAAATTAAACCATGATATGCCATGTTCCCTATGTTACTATGATACTATGATCCCAGTTGTACCATGAGGCCATGTTTCCAGTATTTCCTGTTTATAGACTTATCACACCATGTTTCTTGTTGTACATCTCTTTCATTATATGTTCAGTACTTTAGTTGTAGAGGTTGTACTTGCTCCCGTCCTGACAGGATAACGTTGTAGGTATACTTACTGAGGAGGAGTTGCTCTGTGATTCGTATTATGGAGTTACTGCCGAGGACCCGGTTTTGCCATACGAGGATGTTCCTGCGGGGAGACTCGTCTAGTTTGCGTAGCTGCTTGGGATACTTAGTGTAGTCATGTATTAGACTATACCATTTTGTAACTGGACATGTATCCAGTTTTACATTTCAGTTTACTTGTACTTGGATATTTCACTATATACGACGACTTTTGTGTTTGGAGCATTTATGATTCTTCTTCACTTATAGAACTGTTAGCACTTTTAGTCTTGTCTTGTTATCTCTAGAACAGCTTACTGCGCTTTATCTTAAGCGTAGGCTGGACATGGCTCGGCCTGGCCCAATAATTTGGGTAACGGGTCGTGATATGTTTTTTTTGGTGGCCCATGCAGGTCCTGACTAAACTGTTTGGTTACGTTATTGTACCAAACATACCTGCAATTAGGAACTTAAGGTAATTAGACAACATTAGGAAAGACGCTTAGAACACCTAGAGGAATGCTAGGATTGCAACATAGGAAACACATCACATGTTTTGCTATTATAATTAGATTTCCTTGCATATGATTGCTTACTTTAAACGAGTCCTTATAAGTCTTTTTATGTAATTTAGATGGTGCTTACTCGTTCGTCCCAGCATATTACCCCCGAGAATGGGGCCCTCCATATCCAGTCAGTTGACCAGTTGACTGATACACCTCCACCTACCACATTCCCCCACTCCACAGATCCACAGACCCAGATACCACCTTCCACATCCCAGTCCCAGCAGGACCCGATACTTCCACCACCCTCTATCACCATACCCACCCAGGCTTCCGTCACACTCGACGGGACCCAGCTGCTCACACTGATCCAGGGGTTCCTAACAACCCATCAGGAGCAGACTACCCTACTCCGCCAGAGCATGGAGCGTTCTGAAGGACGTCCCGTGGTCCCACCACATGTAGAGCCACGGCAGAGAGCGGGGACGGTCAAGGACTTCATGGGTCTGAATCCCAAGGAGTTCTCAGGGACTGAGGGCATAGTAGTAGCTGATGACTGGCTAGATTCCGTAGAGAGGAAGCTTCTGGGAGTTAGGATGCCGGATGACCTTCAGGTCGAGGCAGCAGGATTTCTGCTGATAGACTTAGCCGGAGTCTGGTTCAGGAATGAGCCGTTGTTCGCGAGAGGTAGAGCCACCTGGGACCAGTTCAAGACCCAGTTCAAGAAGAAATTCTTCTCAACCACTGCTAGAGTAGCCATGGGGCTACGATTCCAGAACGTCCAGCAAGGAAACCGTTCTGTTGATGACTATACGGGAGAGTTTAGTCGCTTGAGCCGTTTTGCTCCTAGTCTGGTTGCTGATCCAGAGGAGATGACCCGTAGGTTTTGCCATGGTCTAGTTCCAGACATTGGCATTCTTATAGTGGCGAACGGTACGACTGACTACTACCAGAGCCTAGAGTTAGCCCGGAGCATCGAGGAGCGTCTTCTGTCTAGCAAGAGGCCGGCTTCTGTACACCATGAGGGACCGTCCAAGCGTCAGGCTTTCCAGCAGAGAGCACCGACGCCACCCCCGCAGACTTACCATCCCCCTACATCACATCATCAGACCCCGCCAGTTAGAGCCCCGGGACCCCGACAACAGCAGTAGAAGGGAGCTTTTTGTGTATACTGCAAGAGGCAAGGCCATGACTCTCTCGTCTGCAGGAAGAGGTTGGGTCAGTGTTTAGCTTGTGGGTCTGCCATCCATCAGATTCGGGACTGCCCAGTAGCCAAGGGACCCCAGGGGAAGACTTATAGCCTAGTCCTTGAGCCGGAGCCGGAACAGGTTTCGGGAGGTTAGTTTTGATCGTAGCCTTAGTCATTTTGTTGTGTTGCTTGCTATGCTAGATTATTGTAGGGTCTTCAATCCTTGTGAATTTCGAGGACGAAATTTTTCAAGGAGGGAAGACTTGTAAGCCCCTGATTTTTTCAAATTTATTTTAATTAGTGCTAATTAATTTTTAATGTCATTTATAGCCTTAAAATATTTATTATGATTTTTAAGAAATTTTCTAGAATTTTTAAATAATTTTTAAATGAGTTTTAAATACAAAAAATACTATTTTGCAATTTTCTAAAATGTTTTAATTAACTTTTGCAAATATTAGAAATGTTTAAAATAGGTTTTTGCAATTTAATAAATTGTTTTAATATCACTTTGTAATTTCTCAAATTGTTATTATGTCAGTTTGTAAATTAGTGAAATGTTTTTATTACTTTTTGCAATTTCCTATTTGCATTAGGCAGGGGAGGGACCTAACTGTAATTTCCTAAAATCTAGGGTTTAATCTGTAATTTACCAAACACCCCCCCCGACCGACTCTCTCTCCTCTGACTCGCTCGGCTGCCCGATCGACTCACCGACGCTGCCCCCTCCGCCATTTTCGGCTGCCCAACCGCCATAAGACCGACCTCAAACCCTATTTAAACCCCCTCTCTTTCCCCAGACCAAACCCTAACCCTACCCGACCATCACGACCACCCCAGACCCCCCCTTTCTTCTCCGACGAACCCTAACCCTAGCTCTACTCCGGCGAGCCCCCGTCCAGCCTCTACGCCGAGCACCACCGCCCGCAACCACCACCACTCAGTTCGCCACGCCGAGCTGGGTCGATCGCCGCCCAAGCGCCGCTGTCCCGACGCCTCCACCGCCGTCCAGCTCGTTCGAAACCCCCTCCAGCAAGTCGGACACGCAGGTAACGGGATTCAGATCGTGTCGTGCGTGTCTCGGGCACGTGGATACGACTCGCCGTGTCCTGGCGAGTATGACAAACTGTCTGGACACGAAGAACTAGGCTCGTACGTGTCGTGCATAGCACGGACACGTAGTTTCCTGTGTCCCAAACTGTCCGGACACAGGCTCGCATTTATTTTTATTTTTTTATTATGTCATCTAACCTAAAACGAAATAAAATAAAACAAAACCCTATCCTAACAATCGGGCCGGACTGGCCTACTGGCCAGCCCGCACAGTTTAGAAACCCCCCCCCCCCCCCCCCGCGCTGGGCTGAGTTCGAGCCCCCCCCTTTACAGTTTCTTTTTTTCTTTTCTTTTTCTTTTTCTTTTTCAGTTTATATATATATTTATATATATGTGTATATATATATATTAGTATATATATATATATATATATATATGTATATATACTGTATTTTAGCAGTATTTTATATATGTATATATTTTTATGCTTAATAAAATCTTATATATTTATTTGTATTTATATACATATATGTATATATGTATATATCTTCATATGTATATATATATTTATACTATGTATATATATATATATATACAATATTAGTATATGTATATATATGTACTTTATAATTAAGTATTTTCCTTATATATATATATATGTACTTTTAGAACATATATATGTATATTTTCACTATGCATAATTTTACCATATTAAAATAATAATATTTATTTTGCACTATTACCAACTTGTATTTTTATTGTATTTAAATTACTGCAACCATTTGATGTCCAAACCTAGCATGGGTATTTGGGCTCAAATGTGTTTTCACACATTCAAGACCTGTACAAGTCATATTGGACTTGATTCATGGCCTTGGGTCCTGTATTTGAACTTTGGTTCAAATTATATACATGGACAAAATACGCAGATAATTAATTATTATTGTGCATTACTGTTTTTGATATTCTAAAAATACTTAAAGTATTGCTAAAATTATGGAAAAATAGTTTTTAGATACTTTGTTAAGTTAGCTAATTTAGTATAATTTTTGTAGTATTTAATTTACTGTTTTGCCCCTAGTTTGGCATATGAAACCAAAAGTCATTTTCTGTATACTTAGGAAAACTGATTTTTATAAAATATTTGTACTGGTTAATAAATTCCAGAAAAATTATAATAAATTTCTATAGTTAGCAAGGATCGTTTTGGTACTTTGTTTTATGCAAAACTAGGCTTTTTGTCTACTTTAAAAATTGTTAGAACACAATAGTCTTTTGATTTATTTATTGATTAATTACGACTTGTAGCTTTTTGTGTTATTTTGAGTTTAGCCGTGTTGAACCCTATCCCTCACTAGTATAAAGACCCTAGAAAGTTAGTTAACATAGTGTGTCACCCCCACATTGGTCTTCTATGCCAAGTCATCATTTTTGGCTAGGTGCCCAATCACAAGTCGTGTTTCACCAGATTAGTGTCCTAGTGTTTTAGCTTAGTGTAAAAACTAAGTTGTTGCATGTATTTCTACAGTGACGAGTTACCAGACATCCATAGCACTTTTATCGCAGCTTGTTTTGCTAGAGGCAAGTACATCTACATACTCATTTACTGTCTTTTAATGCTAGAACATGTGTTAACCCTATTAAAAGACTGATCCTTGAGGTAGCAAGTTATGTCTTCACATGTTGTATCACTTTCAGTACCGACCATGTTTAGTACAGCTCTTATATCTTCACATGCTTCTTACGGGTTCTCAGTACAAGTTTCACTATGCTTTAGACTGCTCTGAGTATTCACATGTTTTTACTGCTCTCGTATCTCCCACATGTTAAATAAACGGGTTAAGGGGAAACTGTTAGTAGTGTACGTGAACATGACCCCCTTCTCCGTATGTACTTACCGCGCTCGGGGACATTCTATATGCGACCTTGCCGTATGTTTCTGAATCTCGCGTTTGTGTATGGATATACACCGATGCCGTTCGTGCACGTGTGGGCACACCAGAAAAACTTGATATGTACCACAGTACATCCTGAATCACCTATTGACCGATTCACGTACATGCTACGGTTTTAAACTTTTAAACTATATGTGGTCATTTGTAGAAATGACAAATTAAACCATGATATGCCATGTTCCCTATGTTACTATGATACTATGATCCCAGTTGTACCATGAGGCCATGTTTCCAGTATTTCCTGTTTATAGACTTATCACACCATGTTTCTTGTTGTACATCTCTTTCATTATATGTTCAGTACTTTAGTTGTAGAGGTTGTACTTGCTCCCGTCCTGACAGGATAACGTTGTAGGTATACTTACTGAGGAGGAGTTGCTCTGTGATTCGTATTATGGAGTTACTGCCGAGGACCCGGTTTTGCCATACGAGGATGTTCCTGCGGGGAGACTCGTCTAGTTTGCGTAGCTGCTTGGGATACTTAGTGTAGTCATGTATTAGACTATACCATTTTGTAACTGGACATGTATCCAGTTTTACATTTCAGTTTACTTGTACTTGGATATTTCACTATATACGACGACTTTTGTGTTTGGAGCATTTATGATTCTTCTTCACTTATAGAACTGTTAGCACTTTTAGTCTTGTCTTGTTATCTCTAGAACAGCTTACTGCGCTTTATCTTAAGCGTAGGCTGGACATGGCTCGGCCCGGCCCAACAATTTGGGTAACGGGTCGTGACACTCATAACCCGTTTCACAGCTTTCCAGTGTTCAGCACCTGGCTTGCTCATGAAATTACTCAGCATTCCCACGGCGAAAGCTATGTCAGGCCTTGTGGCAGTAGTAGCATATATCAAACTTCCTATTACGCTTGCATACTCCAGCTGCCTGATGCTTTCCTCTGAATTAGGCTTCAGCTTCAGATCACACCTGTACGACGTAGCGATCCCTGGAAGATCCCGATACCCGTAACGAGTGATCATTTTCTCAATATAATAAGACTGTGACAGCGCTAGTCCAGTATCTTTCCGGATGATCTTGATCCCTAAGATCACATCAGCTTCCCCCAAGTCCTTCATACTGAACTTGCTTGAGATGAATTTTTTTGTCTCCGTGACACAGCTAATATCCGTACCTAGGATAAGCATGTCGTCCACGTACAGACAAACGATCACACCTCTTCCATCAGCGAACTTCGTGTAAACATACTTGTCCGTATCGCTGACCATGTAGCCATTTGACCTTATAACTTTGTCAAATTTCTCATGCCACATCTTGGGAGCCTGTTTAAGACCGTACAAAGATTTCACCAACTTGCAGACTTTGTCTTCAAGACCCCTGATGACAAATCCCTCTGGCTGTTGCATGTAAATCTCTTCGGTCAGCTCGCCATTTAGGAAAGCCGTATTCACATCCATCTGATGTATCACCATCTTATGTATTGCTGCAAGAGCAATCAACATTCTGATGGTGGTCATCCGGGCTACTGGAGCATACGTGTCAAAATAGTCAATTCCCTGCTTCTGAGAAAATCCCTTGGCTACCAACCTAGCCTTGAACTTGTCAATAGTTCCATCTGCTTTCATCTTCTTCTTGAAGATCCATTTGCATCCGATGGATTTCGCTCCTTCAGGAAGATCAACCAACACCCAAGTGTTATTTGAGGTGATGGAATCAATTTTATTGTCAATCACCTCCTTCCAGAAAACTGCGTCTCTGGTCTTCATCGCCTCATCATAGGTAAGCGGATCAGCTTCCATATGATAGGTGACAAAGTCACTTCCGAAGTCCTTCGGCCTCCTCACACGCTTAGCTGACGGCTCAGCTTGTTCTGGTTCAACCGTTGTTTCAACAACAACATCTTCTTGGACCACATCTTCATTGAAGACTTCAGTTTCTTGCGCACCCTCATTGTTCTCCGAACATCCGCAAGAACAATATTCTTGTGCCTTGCAAATTTGTCTTCAAAATATTTTGCGTCGCGAGATTCAATGATATGATTTGACTCAATATCAAGAAATCTCCGAGCATCACTCTTCTCGACATACCCCAAGAAGATCGTCTTTGTAGTCCTTGTCCCAAGCTTCTGAATCTTTAGATCTGGAAGCTTGACATATGCCAGACACCCCCACACTCGAATGACATTCAAGTTTGGTCTGACCTTGAACCAGAGTTCATGAGAAGTAATGTCAGAAGTTGCATGAGGAACCCTATTTAGAATAAAAGTGGCCGTCAATACAGCTTCTTCCCAGTAGCACTTAGGAAGACCAGCAGTCAACAACATTGAGTTAATCATTTCTGTTAACGTTCTGTTCTTCCTCTCTGCTACTCCGTTTGATTGAGGAGAGTATGGAGCCGTAGTCTCATTGAAAATTCTATGTTCTTTGTAGAACGATACAAATTTATGAGACCTGTACTCCCCACCTCGATCACTTCTTATCCTTTTGAGTTATTGTCCAGTCTGTCGCTCAGCTTCGGCTCTGAACTCCTTGAACTTCTCGAATGCTTCGTCTTTAGCCTTCAGCAAGTAGACGAATGCATACTTTGAGAAGTCATCGATGAAGGTTATGAAATACTTCATCCCGGCCTTTGTAGAGAACTGTTTGAAGTCACAGATATCGGAGTGAACCAACTCCAGAAGATCTGTACTTCGATTAACCCGAGGAAAGGGTTTCCTTGTGATCTTCGTTTGAGCACAAACTTCACATTTCTCTACCTTACCCCCACATTTGGAGATAAGTCCTAGACTAGACATTCTGTTTATTCGTTTATAATGAACATGTCCTAGCCTATTATGCCACAACTCAAGAGTATAAGCAGAATGAGTGACTTTATTAATTACATTAATTACATTGGACTGATTTACAAGCTGAATCTTGAACATTCCTTTGGTATAAAAAGCTTTCCCGAAATATGTTCCCTTGATAGACATCACCATCTGGCCAGCATTGATGTCCATTCTGAGGCCTGCATTGCAGAGTAGGCCTTCCGAGACCAGGTTCTTGGCGATAGCAGGTATGTGCTTCACGCCTTCAAGCGTCAGAGACTTTCCGAAGTCAGCTTCAACAACACCGTCCCGATCCCGAGCACTTCAGCTTGTGCCTGGTTCGCCATCATAACCACTTCAGAAGTAGGGGTGTAGGTGGTGAACCACTCCTTACTGGAGCAGACATGGCAGGAGGCTCCAGTATCTACCCACCAGTCAGAATCAGTCCTTACCGCATCAACCTGTGCAATCATAGCAACTACGTCAGTGATCATAGATACCTTACTAGGCGCTCCTTGCTCTAATTGCTTGGTCTTAGCTTTGCACTCATTCTTAAAGTGGCCCTTCTTGCCACACTTGAAGCAAGGCATTTCAGACTTTGGCTTCTTTTTTTGATAGAAGTTCCCTTGACTTTTAGATTGTCAGGGTTCTTCTTTTTGCTGTGGAAAGCTGCTTGCTTTCCCTTTGGTTCCTTGGTCTGAACCAGATTGGCGTTAGCCAATTGCTTGGACAGTGTGTCCACCTTCAGTTGAGCCCGCATCTGGTCCTCAACATATATTTCCTGTAAGAGATCTTCAAGACTGATCTCAAGCTTCTTCCTATGCATGTTTGCATAGAACTTGCTCCACCCAGCGGGGAGCTTTGAGACAATCCCTCCAACAACAAACTTGTTGGGGAGGGGCATCGCCTCGTCTTCCAGCTTCTGTCGCAGTTTCAGGAACTCCTTCACCTGCGGCAGCATAGACTTTTCGTCCTCAAAGAACCACTTGTGATATTTTTCAACCACAAATATTTTACTGCGGTTCTTGTCTTCTTCGTAGAGTTTTTCTAGAGACTCCCATATGTCTTTAGCGATATTCTTCTTAGAATAGGATTATGCTAGGGAATCCTCCATAGCATTCAGGATAAGCAACCTGCAAATGCTATTCTCCCTTCTCCACTTGGCCTGAAGTTTAGTAGCCGCAGAGATTGCGGCAGCAGACCCAGTATCTGGAACGGTAGGTTCCTCTTCAAGAAGCACGTGATCCACGTCTCTGAGTTGAAGAGTGAGATAAAACTTCCTCTTCCAGACTTGATAATGCTCTCCATCAAACTTCTCTAACTTACAGAAGTCAGTGTTTAGGAGTGAAGCATTAATGTTTTCCATCGTAGCAATAAAGCTTTGAGATTGTTAATACCGAGGCACAATTTTTTGATGGAAAACTGAGAATATAAAACAATTGTAAAAACAATGTTCCAAAGTAACACTTCTAGGAAGGTTGCACAAGTTTAACGAAGATCTAAAAAGATATCGTTATGATATTACGAGAATCTAAAAAGATTTCGTAATTACAGCAATCAGATCGTAGTACTTCTAAAAAGAAGATACAATCAGAGTTACTGGCAGCAACGAAGAAGGTGACTGGCGATAGATGGAAGAACTCCTGCTGGGGTGAATGATCACCGTTGCTCAAAGCTTTATTCGCCCTACGCGAACAGCTTCCAGGAACCAGCAAGTTCGTCGGAGAACTTGTAACACTCCTGTTCTTCTGACTCCTCGGACGGATACGAACTCCCGTGCAAGAGCAACGCTGGTACGGCACCTTTCCTCTCTGTCTCGAAGGCTGCAGATCAGAACTGTGTTAAAGAACACGTCTGAAATCTCTGTTTACTTTTGCTAAAGAATACTTCGTAAACTTTCTGGTGGCTTCTCTTTCTATTCTGTTCTGTAACCTGTGAGAGAGGAGGAGGAGGCCTTACTTAAGCCCCTGCAACGACTGCCCGGTTAGCACAATGTTAGGGACGTGGTAGTAACCACCCCGAATATGGAGCAACCGCTCAAAACATGCAAGGACACGTTCTGCTGGAAGTTGTGCCACCAGCGTAATTTACACTTTACGCACACAGCCCCTTTTACGCACCCTACGCACACTGCGTACGCTGCGCACACTGCGCGTACTGGGCTGCGTAACTGGGCTCGCGTAACGGGCCACGCAACGTGGTCGCACAAGTGGCTCGCGCAACGAGCGCAACTTAAGCGCACTATGCGCCTAGCGACGATGCTGACGTGCTAAGTGCGCCAACAAAATGCCACATTACGCCTCATGAGCCCTTGAGCCCGAGTCCGAGCCCGAGTCCGAGTCCGAGTCCGTGTCCGAGTCGCTAAGCCCCAACGGGGCTTAGCTCCTATGGAAATAAATTTCCCAAGAGCAAAAAGCATGAATGCTTTAATTGTTGATTTTAGCCTTTTTCCCATTAGAAAATAATCCCACATGGCAAACCCATGTGCACCTCCACACCACATGTGCATCTCCAATAATAGCAAAGCTAATATATAGAGATACAAACCATTTATTTTTTCCGATGTGGGACTAAACATTTCTAAAGGAAAAACCAAAAACCCAACAGAATTTAGGACAAAATTGATAATAATTGGAAAAAAAAACATTAGCACAAAAAATTTCCATATGTTTTGTAAATTTATAATCGCATGTGTCTAGCATCATTCTTCTATTAATAATATAATGTCCATTAATACAAATAATGTTCTAGGCACACTGTAAATCTCAAGTCCAATACAAATAATGGGAAACCCATCTATGGGAACTCAATCACCACACCCCCATATTGAAGAAGATAAATTAATTCTCATCATCAGAGGTAAAGTTACTAAAAATAAACATGACCCTAGACTAGACTAGGTAATATTTCTGGAGTTGACATCTGTTAGAAAGAAAAAGAGTAAAAATAGAGAGGAACTTATAATCACAAATTTTGAAAGAAATCTGCCTCTAATAGCCCACTACATCTGCTGTTGCTGCTGCAGCTGCACTTGTGTGCCCTCTTTTCTTTCTAATTGATGCCACAACTAGAAAAAAAGAGAGGGAATGGATGGATAGGACTAGTTGTTGCTGTTGAGGAGAGGAAAGGAAAGGAGGATGAATGTGTGTGTGTGTGTGTGTGTGTGTGTTAAGGGGGGGTGGAGGAAAGAAAAGAAAGTAGTGTAGTATGATGTGTTTGGCACTGGTCCTGGCACCAGGGCCGGTCCCGGAGTAAGTCAGACAAGATTTCGTACTTGGACAATTTCCTTGCTTAGGCAACTCCAAGCTCAACGTGATTATTCTAATAAATGTCGGGGTCGCGGGTGACTCTCCGTGATCGATCGACCTACAATAAGGATCAAGGGACAACTAAAATTAGCTTCGTAATCCAAACCACTGGCACTGGCAGCAACCTATGTTTCTTCCTTCTTTCCTTCCTTTCTTCTTCTATTTTGCGTGTCTTTGTGTGTGCAAAGTGTGCAGGAAGAGAGAGAGAGAAAGAGAGAGAGAGAGAGAGGGAGGGAGGGAGTGACAGGTGGCAGGATGCTTTCCAATGACTCCAAATATCCATTCATTCATTCAATTATTACAGCTGGAGATGGGCCACCCACCCACCCACCCGGCGGTGCCGGTGGATCAGATGATTTCCACCCGCAACGGATGCGCGCGGTTGCGTATCAGAGGATGGTTGTCATTGACTGATGCACATATGCTAATGTTTGGCATATGTTAATAATGTTTTCACTTTCAAAGTGGAACAAACTTGAGCTGCTAACATATCTCAACTATAGTGCTTAAACAGATCTACAGCCATAAAAATAGTCAAGGATCCCGGCGAGGGCCGGCCCCGACGGGTTGGTTGGATTGTCCTATCCTAAGATAATTTTGGTTGTCCCTTCATCTTTAGAGTTTTTCTAAGGGCACACCCATTTTACTTGGGGCTATCACTTACTAGGGGACAGTCCAAGTTTGAGAAACTTTTACTGGAAACAGCCCAAAAATTACTTAGGGGTAGCCCAATATTAGGGTTTTCTCTCTCATCTCTCCTCCTCCTCCTCCTTCCTCCAGTGGATGTGGTGTGGTGTGGGTACTCCAGCCGTGCGAGGAGGAGGGCTTTTTCTAAGGGCACCACACAAATTGCTAGGGGCTATCACTTACTAGGGGACATCCCAGGTTTGAGGAACTATTATTGGGGACGTCCCGAAAATTACTTGGGGCTATCCCACTCTCCCAAACCCTCTCTTTCATTTTATTATCATAAAAAAATTCTCTCTCTTCAAAACCCTCTCTCCAAAATCCTCTACTTCTAAAACCCTACTCTTCAAAACCCTCTCTCCATAATCCTACTCTCCAAAACCCTCTCTCAAAAACCCTACTCTTCCAAGATCATCAATGGCATCGAAGAAGAAACCGTCATCACAAGCTAGGTATGTTTCCTAATTATTGTATAATTTATTTTACATTTCAAAGTACATTTCGGATCTTTGAAAAATCTCTTAAATGTTATTATAAATTAGGTTAGAACAATTCAAAGTACATTTCGAAATCGCTTTTTTTCGTTTAAACGTAACCTAGAACACGAAACTGCTGTTCGACTGGTCGTCATCCCTAAGGACTGCAGAAGAACGGGCAGTCCTACTGCCAAAGTGGACTGCCATGCATTAGGCAGTCCTGTTATAAAACATGACTGCAGGAAGCCTGACAGTCCTGTTATAAAACATGACTGCTATCTTCCTGGCAGTCCTGATAGAATAATGGACTGCCAGGAGCATGGCAGTCCTGAAGGCCAACTTCACAATTTTATTTACATCCATTATTTAATGACTCTAACCCTATAATATTAACCCTATGTTGTCCTGTAGTCCTGTGGCCGCTCCCAAAAGAAAGCGACCCCCCACCGCATCCTTGCGCAGGGAACGTAGTGAGCGGCCTCGTCCTCTTGAGAGATCAATCAGAATTTCAGAACCGCAACAACAAGGGGAACAACCACATCTCCATTCTCGTTCGATGCAACGGGGTCCTCCTAGTCCTCCGTCTTCTTCCGATGACGACGATGACGTACCTATCAGCCAAATTCTAGGACGAGGTGGTTCTAGTGCCGGTCCTTCTGAGGATCCTGTCCGTACGCCCGGTGTCGGTCACTCTGAGGATTCTGTTCGTTCGGCCGATGTCGATCCTTCTGAGGAGGAGGAGGCTGTCCGTCCGCCGGGTTGCTCAATGTTGTTGTCGTTCGACAAGTACATTGCTTATGAAATATGGAAGAACCCGGTATGTATATTATGTTTGTAAGTTTCCGTTTATATATATATATATATATCATAAAAAATATATATATATATATATATATATATATATATATATATATATATATATATATATATATATATATATATATATATATATATATATATCATAATCATATTTTTATTATCTTGTACGACATACAGGAGAGCTGTCGTATTCTTAGGGCCGTGAGCCACGGGAGGAAGTGTGTTGTCTGGTCTCTTAACCATTTACCCGAGGATGTCCAGAGCAAAATATTTCCTACCGGTCTACAAAATTTGGCTAGATATGCCTACAAGACGCAGGACAATGCTCTCATATCGGCCTTTGTGGAGAGATGACATCCGGAGACCAACACATTTCATCTTCCAGTCGGTGAGTTGACCATTACCCTGGACGACGTCTATCAGATACTGGAGTTACCGGTGGAGGGGCGCGCCATGACAAATGAATATTTATGTACTGAGAAGGATCTCGAGTGGTACGATCGTATAGTTGATTTTGTAGAAGCGAACCTTGGGGTGGAGGCCACTACCTTTACAACCCTGCCGGGCTTCAAGAAGTCCTACGGAATTCCTCTGTCATGGTTGGTGGAGAATTTCAAAGACCCGCATGAGGCGGATGATGAAATCGTTGAGAGGGTGGCCCGGGCATACATGCTCTTCATACTTGGATCGGTCGCCATTCCAGACAAGTCGGGAACCTCTATACATGCTAGGTATCTTGCGAACCTATCTGTTATAGACGACGTAGGAGCCATATCCTGGGGCAGCGGTATACTTGCTAACCTTTACCGCAAGCTTGGTATAGCATCCCGTGTCGGAACCAAGACCATGGCGGGATGCCAGACGATCCATGTAAGAAAATTTCTAACATTTTAAAATAATATACTAGCTAGATTTTGTTGTTAATTTACTGACTATTCATTTACAAATTGTATATGCATGGATATACGAGCATTTTCCGATGCTCAAGCGGGGTGAGCTGAACCCACGCTATCAGGAGCACCTTCATAGAGTGTGTCAATGGAAGCCAACACAGCTGGAAACTAAAAATCATGAAACGCTGGTTTTCATTCGTGATGCTCTAGATAATTTGGTGCTAGAAGAGGTTAGTTGATAGCGCGTAGATAGCATAGACTATTTATTTGGTTTGTTTATTTATTGACTATTTTCTTTTAACTTTTGTCCTACAGATAGTTTGGCACCCATACCGGGATCTCCGGCAACAAAATCACCATCTGCAACCAGTATCTCTATTTCATGGTATGATCACATGCTATGATATTACGTAGCCTTACATGCCTGATAGAGTACTTCGTCAGTTTGGCCTCATACAAACTGTGCCGCAGCGTACATTAAGGTTATTGGAGCCTCCATGCAGGACCCAACCTTTGAACTACAAGCCGCCCTATTTCGACTGGGTGACCGACCGCTACTCCGAGTGGCAACGACATTTGCTGGGGAAAGAACTTCGACAACCGGTGGAGGAGATGCACGACTGCAGCGACGACTACATGCCGTACTACTTGGCAGTCAGACATCCTAAGTTGTCGAACCCTAGAAATCCAGGGCCCGTTGCCGTTGGAGCTCTAGGACCTCTGCCTTCAAAAGCTGTCTTATATGCTTCACTGGTCAATATGGTAAGTTTATAAATTATAGTTTGTAAATACTTTCAAATATAACTCTCTTAATTAACGTTTTGTAACCATTGACAGGCTACTCGCGTGAAGGCTTTGGCAAAATCCCTCCGACCGGGCTGCCAGAACGATGAATGTGTCAATATCGCGAACCAGTTGGAGCATATCGACGAAACTGTCAAATTTTCTTTCATGCAAAATCAGGAGGCGCGTACGAAGGCCCGGCAGATCACTGATTTGATTATGTTTTCTATTATAAAAATTGTATTTTAAAAATTGTGATGTTTAACTTGTTGGATACATTATGAAAATTGTATTTTGGATACATAGAAATTGTGATAATTAACTTGGATATTTAACTTATTGGCAATATGTTTCAATTATCATGTTTAATTTGTATGTGTAAATTCTATGTTTAAATAGTGATGTTTAAATTGTGATGTTTAAGTTGTGGTGTTTAACATGGATGTACATTCATTGTTTAAATTGTCAAAACTCACTCACAGTGAGTTTTGATCAGGACTGCCACACAACTGGCAGTCCTAATGTGAATCAGCACTGCCAGTGGTCTGGCAGTCTTGTTCAAAACTCACTCACAGTGAGTTTTGGTCAGGACTGCCAGACCACTGGCAGTCCTAATGTGAATCAGGACTGCCAGTGGTCTGGCAGTCCTGATCAAACTCACATACAGTGAGTTTTGATCAGGACTGCCAGACCACTGGCAGTTCTAATGTGAATAAGGACTGCCAGTGGTCTGGCAGTCCTGATTTAAACTCACTGTGTGTGATTTCAAAACTCACTGACAGTGATTTTTGATTAGGACTGCCAGACTACTGGCAGTCATAATGTGAAACTGGACTGCCACTGGTCTGGCAGTCCTGATCAAACTCACACACAATAAATTTTGATCAGGACTGCCAGATCACTGGCAGTCCTTATGTGAATCAGGACTGCCAGTGGTCTGGCAGTCCTGATCAAAACTCACTGTGTATGAGTTCAAAACTCACTCACAATGAATTTTGGTCTGGACTGCCAGACCACTGGCAGTCCTAGTGTGAAAAAGGACTGCCAGTGGTCTGGCAGTCCTGATCAAACTCACACACAGTGAGTTTTGATCAGGACTGCCAGATCACTAGCAGTCCTTATGTGAATCAGGACTGCCAGTGGTCTGGCAGTCATGATCAAAACTCACTATGTGTGAGTTCAAAACTCATACACAATGAGTTTTGGTCAGGACTGCCAGACCACTGGCAGTCCTAGTGTGAAAAAGGACTGCCAGTGGTCTGGCAGTCCTGATCAAACTCACACACAGTGAGTTTTGATCAGGACTACCAGACCACTGGCAGTCCTTATGTGAATTAGAACTGCCAGTGGTCTGGCAGTCCTGATCAAAACTCACTGTGTGTTTGTTCAAAGCAGGAAAAAGTTAAAAATGGACACAAGTAGGATATTTTACACAAGTATATATTGCACACATAATACAAGCACATGAAATTTGACTTCACACGTATAGCAGACAAGAAAAAGTAAAAAACAAAAAAACATATATTTAACTTCACATTTCAAAATGATATACTTTAATATTTACAAAATGGGTCATCCATATACAAAATGTGAAAACTTCATTAAGTCGATTTTGACGTCGTAGTGGCCTGCCAGTAAGTCTCTTGGCCCCTCCATCTTTAACAGTTTCCTACAATGATTGGTTTGATGATCAAAAGGTTCGGTCCAAGACTTCGCTTCTGCCGGTGCTAGTTTGTACCAAACTGTTGTAGGTGGAGAAATCGGAGAATGACCGATCATCCTTAGCATGACAAAGTGATCTTCGATTTGACCTATAGTAAATAGATTAGTTTGTCTGTGCTCTACCGGAGGAGCACACATCGAAAAAAAAGTATTACGAATCCCCGTCGAATAAAGTACAACTGGGATCCGGTACCGATTAGCAAATAAATACAAGGCAGACATGTAGTCGTCTGGCCCGGTAACACTATCAGTGCAAGGAATACTTGTCAACAAACTTGCAACTGTTTCTTCGCTTAGGATGCGGGAGTATAATGGAAGACGACTCTCTAATTCCTCGTACAACTCCTGCCTCACTTGCCTCCATCCGTCTTTGTCAGAATAACCGAGATGTATTGCAAGCACATGAAATTCGCAATGGCCATCCCCCGGGACATCAACAATAGACCAGATGTAACTGCGAATCTCAGGATAAAAATTGTGGATATACAAACGCAACGTTTGACTTTTCACAGTATCTTCATTTGCAATATCCGTTTTCTCCTTTTTTCGGCGAATGATAACCTTGCTCTTCCATACAGGCGGAGCTTGCTCTAAGCTTCGTTCAATATGCTCAAAGGATGATGGATCTCTCTTAGTTGACTCAAGCCTTCTTTTCTGTGAACTATCATTCTTGTTTGAGGCCTGCCCTTAGGATTGGAAATAACGGACGGCTCATGCATTTTAGTAGTCACCGGACATGCAAGTTCTTGGATTTTAACCTCAATGCACTCATGTTCTGCTCCTGCTGAGGCACACCACCGTGCATGGAGAAGTTTCACTTGTGGCAAAGAGAAGAAATCACCGTCTGTCTTCACCACGGGCATTATAGACAACTGCCTCCAACGTTCATCGACAGCAACAACTAGAATAGGAATGGACTGACGACGATATGAATTAATCTCATGGGCACAAGGGAGGCCCAATATATGTCGATGTACACACCCACAAACCTGAGGATCAAAGCCGACAAACTTTGACCTATCAATCTCTTCAAATATGAAATCCAACTCCTTGTGAGAAATGACATGCATTAAAGAATCCAAGAGGACTTCCTTTCTATGCTCATGCTTGACAATATTTAAGCTCATCTCAAATGATGCCTTAATTTCGTTCACCGTCCGATCTATTGATAGATGTATCACTTGCCAAACTGAAACAAAGTTGACTTGGGATGACTTTAAATGCCTCTTTAATACTGAGTGTGCTCCTTCTATACGGTTGGTAGTTGTCGTACCGTAATGCTTCACCACATTCGTCCATGCTAAGACGAATTATTCTTTGTGCGGTTCAAGCCATGTCTCTTTGATGTAAGAAATGCATGCCGGCTCCCTCTCCTTCCACTTCTCCTTGAACAAGTACCATGCGGCGGTATAACTGTCTATCGTACTGGCTCGCCATATACAATTCCATTCATGGTTGCATTCGTCAAAAACTTGCATGTCAAGTTTACCATCCACTTTTCCGAACTTTAGCTTACATTAGAATTGTATATTACGATTTACATGAAAAGTGCATAGTAATGTATCCGCTTGAGGAAACACAATCCGAATAGCATTCATTAGAGCATACTCTCTGTCGGTAACAAAAACAGAGGGCTCTCTCTGACCGGTGTAAAGTGTTTTCAGTTTCTCCAATGCCCATGTGTAGTCTTCAACTTTTTCACTCTTCATGAAGCAAAAAGCAACTGGAAAGGTTTTCCATGTAGAGGTGAAGCCGACGACATGAAAGAGAGTCATCTTGAACTTATTGGTCTTGTACGTGCAATCAAGAACTAATACGTCGATGAAAGACCGAACCAAATGTGTGCAATCGGGATGAGCCCAAAAGATTGAAATGAATTCATTGCTCTGGAAATGTCTTCTATGGTGCTCAACATAATGATTATCTCCAAGCAACTTCAGCACTTCTTGCATCGCTATTCTCGATTTCGACCGAATGGCGTTAGAAGAAGATAGGGCATTGTATATTGACTTCATTGTAGACTTGTTCTTCTCATCTTCATATCGTATGACGGAATATATTTGTCTAGTATGCTTGAAAATGTAGACATGTACAGACGAACTTGTACGTGTTGAGATCAATCTGAAGGCACGAAACAAACGTGTCGTATATCTGTGCATAAGTCCAAGTGTGTCTCATCTGATAGAACGGCTAGAGCATGCATTTGGTCTCGGACAACTTGTATACAAGGAAACATTTGTCTCTCGGGTGGTATCTGGGGGCACCTGGAACCGCTCGGCCTAGGAGAGATTAGGGCCTCCATGTGAAAATGGGAGTCGATCTGAGTCCTTAGCGACGAGCTGAACCAAAGAGTCATAACGGCTAATCATGGGGATAACCCATGGACCAACATGTAGAATAGTCCACCTGCATGACCCGAATGACAACTTCAATATCTGCAAGAATGAACATGAATTACTCGTTATGCAAATTGTGCTAACATGTTTTGTGCAGGGATGACTGCCGGCGTTGGTAAGCTGCTTATGATATATTTCTACTATCATGTTCTTATGAATTGTTAAAAAAAACCTAGACAAGTAGAAAGATCACTAGTAAATGTTAGCTCAACACATTGATTTAGTGCAGAGATTTACGAGTTCGGCCAAAATCCGCTTCTAGTCCACAAACTAACTTATCTAAACTACACATTAGAATAACCCATTATAACCCATTAGAAACCCAAGCCATTATAAGCCAGCACCATTTCTTTCCATTTAGGAAAGAACAAACTTTTTCATTCATTATTTTATTTACTTTTTCATTCATTATTTAACCGACCCCCCTTCGTTTCCTTTCCCGAACGTCCGCCGCCACCGCCATCACTCCGGCGACCGCCGGCCTCCCCGAACGGCCGCCCCCTTCTCTTCTGTAACCCCCAAACTCTCTCCACCCTATAAAACCCCATCCCTCCATTCACCATCACCATAAACTCCCAAACCCCCAAACTTTTTGTGCCCTAGCCGGAGCTCCGCCACCGCCAGGCCGCCCGATCCAGCGCTCCTCCGCCCGAGTCCCGAGCGACCCCGCGCCCGGCCACCCAGGCCAGCGCCGCCTTCCTTTGGTGCCTTAATTCCCGAACGGCCCTATGGTTTCCGCGGCCACCGCCGACGGATCTCCTGTGCGATCTTTCCGGCCTCTGACAGCCCCCGACCGCCGGTCACCGAGCCCCTGTCCACGTTTGTCCCGACGCCGTCGACCCCCTGCCGTTCCCGATCCGCTGTTTTTGGGTTTCACGTGGCCAATCCCGCTGTCTGTGTGTTCCTGGATCGTTTCGAGACGCTGTTCGCAGAGTTCTTTTTCTCTAAAATTCCCTGAGAGCTTTAGCCGAGCAATTTCTGGTATATTTTCGTTGCCCATTTCCGTCTTTATAGTCTGTGATGATTTGGTCCACGAATTCCCCGGGAATTCAGTAAGCGCGATATTTACGGATTTTCCGAAATCCTTTCGGAAACATTCTGTGAGTTTTGGAATATTTCTATGGGTTTGGTTTTTCTAAATTCCATTTCGGAATTGGTTCTGTAGCTTTGAGTGTTCTGTTGGAATTTCCGAAGTTTGTTTCGGTTTTTTCGAAGTTCATTTCGGGTTTTTCGAGTTTTATTTCGGTTTTCCGAATTTCGGAAACATGCTGTGGTTATATTTTCGGGTTCGATATTATTTTTGGGTTCTGGATATTATTATTATTTTTGGTTGGAAATTGGGTTTCCCTGGTATGGAACTTGTGATTGGTGTTTGTGGCACATTTTTCCAGTTTTTGGGTTGATCGAAAATAGAGGAAGTGCTGCCGAATTTTTTATAAAATTTAATTATATAATTTTAAAATAGATTTTCGGAAAAGGTTATTATTTCGGATTTTTGGGCGACGACCGTATTGGTCAATGGGCCCTGGCTAAGTGCAAACGAAACCGGTTTCGCCCGGACGTTGAGGCATTAGCCTATATGACAATTGGATCAATATCTGAGACTCACTAATAAATTTATTTTAATTATTAGTTTTATTTTGTAATTAAATTGTAGGATTTTTAGGGACTAACTAATATTTTCCTTCTTATTTTAATTCATGTAAAAAGGTCTGTAAAGGACATAAGTCCATTTATTTTCTACAAATTTGTAATAATTAGTAATGTGGATATGATTTTCTGATGGATGTACGAAAGCGTAAATTTAAAAATAATGATAAAATTATAATATTTTAGAAATTAATGTTATTCTCATTTAAAAGAAAAATATATTTTTATAGATAATTATAAATACCAAGTTTTTCCCAATAAACTGATAAATACAAGTTTTTCCGAAATTAAATATAAATTGGTGTTTCATAATTACAACGCACCGATAATCACATTTTGTTCATGTTAACTAAATAAAGATTAAAATTGATTAGGACAAAACTTAGAGATTGCAACTAGCATAGTTAGTATGACGATTTTGGAATCTGAGATGAACTTCTCGACTGTAGGATTTCGAGGACGAGGCTAATTTCAATTCTGAAGTCTCAACCTTTCAAGTCCAGTCCAATTTGAGGCAAGTACAGTTTGTGGTAGTTTACAATTATTTAGTAATAGTTTTATTACAAATTTAAACCACGAGGCAACACGGAACTCTCTCTGAGAGCATTGACTGTTTAACTGTTGGGTACTGGGGGAGTAGTGTAATGAGTATGACCACATCCAAAATAGTATAATGACTGTGTTAGCTTACCCCTCATACACACGGGGATAAGCCATATCGTATCAATAGGATACAACTGTACAACCCAATCCGGTCATATTCATTGCCTATTTACATCACACTGTTTTAACTACTGGAAAACTATTTATTTCAAATTTTTAAAAAATGCATAACTCCATTATTATTTCAATTGTTAAAATATCATGAATTGTATTTTGCTCTCTCCTGACTGGAGACTATATTTTTAGGTCCTGTTGATGATGCAGAGCTACTGATTAGTAGTTATTATGATCCTGAGTTGTATCCAGCTGTGCTACCAGATGATGCTGGACTTGGAGATGACGAGTCTATCTTTTAGCTGTTGTTATTTTATATTTCCAGTTGATGTTTGAAAAGACTATTTATTTTGTCAGTTGTAACTTTGTTGGACAAGTTTTTAATTATCGAAATATTAAAAGTTGTGACAATTAGTCTGTGTTGTTGATTATCTGCATGAGTGATACAGCTTACTGCCGCCGTCCCAACAACGGTGCAGGCTGGACATGATCCGATTCGACCCAAGAAATTGGGACCGGGTCGTGACATATTTTTAGTGGTGGCCTATGCAGGTCAGATCAACAACTTAGGAGAACATATTTAGAAACAATTAGAACACTAGAACATCAATTTGTCACAACATAGGACCGAAATATATTATAAATAAATATTTTTGTTTGCTATAGACTGGTAGGCTACCTTGCTTATGTTTTGTATCCTAAATCTTCCAGAGTATGGCCAAAGGAAAGACCACTTGTTCCGGCTCTGCTGGCAATGAGGTCCACCACCGGTCATACTTAGACCCATACCCATCATTGAGACCTGTAACTGCCCTATTACTATCTCAGACCATAAATTCTTAGCACCCTTACTTGTGATGCCCTTACCCAACTATGATGTACTCTTAGGGATAGACTGGTAGATTTTTATAGAGGATGTGTAATATTCAGCCCATCTAGAGAGCCAGAGTTGAAATCTATCGAGCTCCTGAAGACATGAAGAGTGTTACCTACTCCTCTATCACCGAAGAACCCGGGATTCCTCACCCTATCATAGCAAAATTCATGGATGTTTTCCTGATAGTTTTCCTGGATTACCCCAGATCGAGACATAGGATTCACCATTGACCTAGTTCCCGACCCTTTCCCTATTTCTAAGGGATGCTACAGAGTCAACCCCAAGGAGGCCAAGGAGATGAAGGACCAGATCAAAGAACTGAAGACCCAGGGATTTATCCGAGACGGAGCTTCACCCTGGAGAGCACCTGTCTTGTTTGTTCCCAAGAAGGATGGAACTGTGAGGATGTGCATCGACTACCGGGCGCTGAACAATATCACCATCAAGAACAAATACCCTCTGCCCCGGATCGATGACCTGTTTGACCAACTCAGTGGAGCCAAGGTGTTCTCGAAGATAGACCTCAGATCTGGCTACCATCAGATCAAGATCAGGAAGGAGGACATTCCCAAGACGGCGTTCAACACCAAGTACGGATAGTTTGAATTCTTGGTCATGTCGTTTGGACTGACGAATGCCCCTGCGGTATTCATAAACCTCATGAGCAAGGTTTTCCATGAATACCTAGACCAATTTGTTGTTGTCTTCATCGACGACATTCTGATCTACTTAAAGACTAAAGAAGAGCATGAAGAGCACCTGAAGGAATTTCTGGGAACTTTGAGGAAAGAGAAGCTGTATGGTAAGCTAGCCAAATGTGAATTCTTTCTAGACAAGGTGGATTTTCTTGGCCATGTTGTCACAGGAGAAGAAATTTTGGTGGATCCTAAGAAGATAGCTGCCATTGAAAAGTGGTCTACCCCAAGCTCAGTTGCTGAAATCAGAAGTTTTCTTGGGCTTGACTGGCTACTACCGGAAGTTGTGAAGGATTTTACCAGAATTACTGAATAGATGATGAAGCTTACAAGGAAGAATGAAGAGTTCGTTTGGACGGAAGCTTTCCAGGCATCATTTGAGGAACTAAAGAAGAGACTTACAACAGCATCGATACTTGCGCTACCCGCAGGTACCGACGGTTTCTCAATCTACAGTGATGCCTCTAGAAAAGGACTGGATTGCGTTCTTCAACAACACGGAAAAGTAATTGCTTACGCATCTAATCAATTACGGACTCATGAGAAGAACTATCCCACACATGATTTGGAGCTTGCAGCGGTGATATTTGCATTGAAGCTATGGAAGCACTACCTTTATGGAGAGAGAGTGGAAATATTTATAGACCATAAAAGTTTGAAATATTTTTCACTCAGAAAGAGCTGAACATGCGACAGAGACGATGGCTGGAGCTGATGAAGGATTTTGACATCAACCTGCAGTATCATCCGGGAAAGGCTAATGTTGATGCAGATGCACTTAGTCGATACCCGATAGCAATGTTCTTGACCAAGAAGCATTATTTGCTGGAAGACATGGAAAAGCTTGGACTGGAGATTGTACTGCCCGAGGAAGAAATGAAGAAACTGGAAAGAGAAGCTATTGTACCAGGAGCTGATTCAACAATGATGCAATTGTAATTGCGTTCAAGTCTGATGGACAGAGTCAAGGAGGCACAATTCCAAGACGAGATGCTTTGCAAACTCAGAGATCAAGTGCTGGCAGGAACACTTGAAGGATTCTCAATCGCCAGCGATGGAGCACTGAAGAATGGTACGAGGCTTTGCGTACCAACTGACGAACTGAGGAACGAGCTGATGCAAGAAGCGCACCAGTCGTAGTATTCCATACATCTAGGAGCCAACAAAATGTACCGGGATATACGTACTATAGTATGGTGGTACGAATGAAGAAGGATGTATCCAGGTATGTGGCTAGATATTTAATTTGTCAACAAGTAAAGGCTAGCAGACAGAGACCCGCAGGACTTCTACAGCCACTGGACATTTCGGAGTGGAAGTGGGAGCACATCACAATGGACTTCGTGTCAGTAATGCCTCGTTTCCAAGGAGGGAAGGACGCCATTTGGGTTATAGTGGACCGACTGACCAAGTCAGCTCACTTTATCCCCTTTAAAGTTGGTTTATCTACCGAGAAGTTGGCGGCACTATACATGCGACATATCTATCGGATTCATGGAGTACCGGTAAGCATTGTATCTGACCGAGATAATCGTTTTACCTCTCACTCTTGGAAAAGTTTGCATGACAGCCTGGGGACACAATTGAAGTTCAGCACTGCCTATCACTCCCAGACAGATGGACAATCAGAGAGGACAATCCAGACGCCTGAAGACATGCCGAGATTTTGCGTCTTAGAATTCGGAGGGTCTTGGGAAGACCATTTGCACTTGGTAGAGTTCTCTTACAACAACAGCTACCAAGCTAGCATCGGTATGACACCGTTCGAGGCACTCTATGGACGTCGTTATCGCACTCCACTTGCATGGGACGATGTAGGAGAAAGAGTACTACTGGGTCCTGAGATGGTGACCGTTGCAACAGAGAAGGTAAGAATGATCAGAGACAAGCTCAGGATTGCCCAGGACAGACAGAAGCATTGGACCGATAGCAGCCGACGGCCTTTGGAATTTGAAGAAGGTGACAGTGTGTTTGTGAAGATCTCTCCTACCAGAGGAACCATCCATTTCGACAAAGCAGGAAAGCTAAGCCCCAGGTATATTGGTCCTTTTGAAGTACTTAACATGATTGGAGAAGTGGCTTATCGGGTGGCTCTACCCCCAAGTCTCGAAGGCGTCCACAACGTCTTTCACGTTTCGCAGCTGAGACGCTACATCCCGAACCCGAGCCACATCTTGGACCATTCGGTGCTGGAAATTGGACCCAGCCTCACAGTGCCAGAGAAGCCAGTGGCAATTTTAGACAGAGGTGAGAAGAAAACCAGGAACCCTGTGCCGCCTCATAATTTTTTGTAAATATTATCTTTCGTTCTAATATTTTGACTGATGCTGCTAAGTTAGCCTAGTTTTGCGAGCTTATTTCTTTATCGAGCTTGATCATGACAGTATTTTATTGGGTTCACCCACTAATATATTGTCTAATTAGGACCGGTGCATGATGGTCTGATCAACCTCGTGTACTTTGGTTCACTTTTGTATTTTTCTGTATGGATGATATCATAAATAAAACTTGTCCCTAAACCGTCTCATCCATGACTGCCTTGGAAATTCTTATTGTTGGACCTGAGTTACGGGCGTAGTACCCGTACCTGTTTGATTTGAGTTTACTCCTAACCCTGCCTTTAATTTCGAGGACAAAATTTTCTAAGGAGGGAAGATTGTGAAACCCAAAATTTTAGAATTATTTAATTATTGGTTTGTAGTGTAATTTTTGTTTAATTATTATAGTTATTATTATTATTGTCATTATTATTATCATTATCTATTAGTCGGGTTTAAGAAAAATATTATTTTTAAACTATCGTTTGGGTTTTGTTTGTGGCCCTGCCCCGATCCCATGTCCGGAGTCCGACCCCGAACTCGAACCAGATTCCGTTTTTCGAACCCACCCTTGGTTTCCATTAAAATCTAAAATTATATCTATGTATGTATGTATACATATGTTGGTCTGGTTAGTATAAAAAAAACTAAAAATATTTCCTTTTTTTTCTCCATACTCAGCCAGGAACCGTTTCCCATGACCTTTCCCATTCTCCTCACTTTTCTCTCCACCACACGTTTTAAACTCACGCCCCTCCACGTTCCTATAACCCCTTTTCCCATATTAATACCCCACCAACACCAGCACCTACTTCACCCCCCACGTTTAATCCTTTCTCCTACATAAAAAAATACAACACCACCATCATCCTATTTCACTTCCACCACTCCCAAACACACCCCTCCTGAGCCCTTCTCGAGTTTTCCCCAACCCCGTGCCTCTCCGCGCGAGCTCTGACCGACTCCATCTGCCGAGCACCCGTGGCTCCCTCCGGCAGCAAACCCGCCGAGCCACCCGAGCCCCGAGTCCGCGCCCACTGCCAGACCCGCACCCCGATCGACGCGCCCCAGGCCGCGTCCGCCCACGCCGGCCACCGCTCGGCCCGAGCGCCTCCCCGCGGACCTCCCCGAGCCCGAACCCCCACTCCGTCGGGCTCTTCGCAGCACCTCCGCGGCCCCCTCGGCCCGTGCCCGACCCGATCCCCTCCGATCTCCGTGCGCTGGCCCGTCCAGCTGTTGTCCAGAGCTTCCCTTTCTCCGGCGAGCTTCCGTGCGCGATCCGTTGTCCGAACCTGAGCTTCGATTACGTTTACGCAGCCGTACCCCGGCGAGGCGTGTCCCGAGCCGAGGCAACCCTTCGGATTCCGTCGATTTGAATAATTTCTGGATAATCACAGTAGTTCGTCCCTCCCGTAATTGTCTGTGAAGAATTTGGTCCTCAAATTCTCTTCGGGAATTCGATTTTCTGTTACGTTATGGTTTTCAGGAATTTCAGAACCATTCTTGACATTTTTGTTCTGTGGTTTTTAGTTGCTGTTGATTTCGGGTTTTTCCCGAGACCTCTTCGGAAAGAGTTCTGATAGTTGGGATTATTTTGGGATTTCCGAACTTTCTTCGGAAACATCCTGGATTTCATTTTGGACGTTTCTGTGGATTGGTTTTTGGAATTTTGGAATTTTGGGATTTCTGATTTATTTCGGGTTTTTCTGATTAGGCTTCGGGAACGATTTCTGTGATTATATTTTCTATATAAATGGGTTCTCCCTGGTTTGAGATATTTGTTGGAATTGTTGGCGCATTTTCCCAGTTTTGGGTTGTCCCGAATATAGAGGGAATGCTGCCCAAATTTTTATAAAATTTTATAATATAATTTTAAAATGGTTTTTTCGGAAAAGAATATTATTTTGGATTTTTGGACGACGACTGTATTGGTCAATGGGCCCTGGCTAAGTGCAAATGAAACCGGCTTCGTCCGGACGTTGAGGCACTAGCCTATATAACGATTGGACCAATATCTGAGACTCACCATTAAATTTATTTTAATTATTAGTTTTATTTATAATTAAATTGTAGGAGAGATTTCAGGACTAACCCAGGTCTATTTCTTATTTAAATTCAATAATTTGTAAGGGCATAAGCCCAGCTTTTCTATTTTCTTTCTCTATGGCCTGTAATTATTGAGCATAGTTTTCTTTCATTTTTTGCTGGTTTTTAGCGTAAACGCGTAAAACTAAAATAAATATTATTTTGATATAGAAAAATTAATAAGGTTTTTCTCACATTAAAATTTACAAGTTTGTAATATTTAAACAAAGATCATATTTTTTCATTAAACAAAAATTTTAGTTTTATATGTATAATTACGAAAAATACAAAGTTTTAACCAATTAAATTGGTAACTATAAGTTTCCAAAATAAAAAATTAAATTGATCTTTCCCTCGTAATTAATTACAACGCACCCGATAATCGGGATTTGTTGTGATAGCGTAATCTAAGATTAAAATTTGACTAGGACCTGCTACTAGAGATTGCAACTAGCACACCTAGCTTGGTTTCACAATGGATCTAAGTCGCGTTCTCCAACTGTAGGGTCTCGGAGACGAACCTAGCATCTTTCCGGAACCAACACCGTTTCCACTCGTAAACAAAGGCAAGTACATTTTGTGTTAGTTTACAATTATTTAATAATCGTTTTATTGCAAGTTTAAACCACGATGCAACACGGAACTCTCTCTGAGAGCACTGACTGTAACAACTGTAACTGTTTGGGGACTGGGGGAGTAGTGTAATGAGTATGACCACATCCAAAGTAATAATTTAGAACTGTATTAGCTTACCCCTCATACACACGGAGATAAGCCATATCATTCACTGTACAACCTAAGCCGGTCATATTCATTGCCTATTCACATCATAATATTTTAACTGCTGGAGAACTGTTTATTTTCAAATTGTTTAAAAGTGCATGACTCTATTATTATTTCAATTGTCAAATTAGCATGAATTTTACTTTGCTCCCTCCTGACTGGAGACCCAACATTTTTAGGTATCACTGATGATACTTTGTTCTGCGATATTTTTCTCGAGATCCCAACTAGAGGACGATGATCTCGAGACTGATGAGCTGGTTGCCTAGATTTTCTTTTTCTTTTATAATTCATGACGTTTGTGGAAAATAATGTATTTCAGATGTATCTTTCATTTTGTTGTAAACAAAGTTTTAAACTATTCGAATTATTAAAGTTGTGGCAATTAGACTGTGTTGTTAATTACCTACATGAGTGATACAGCTTACTCCCGTCGTCTTAACAATGGTGCAGGCTGGGCATGATCTGATTCAACCCAAGAAATTGGGCTCGGGTTTCTGATTGTTAGGGTTAGGGTTAGGGTTAGGGGTTAGGGTTAGGGTTAGGGTTAGGGTTTAGGGTTAGGATTAGGATTAGGGTTAGGGTTTAGGGTTTAGGATTAGGGTTAGGGTTATGATTAGGGTTAGGGTTTAGGGTTTAGGGTTAGAATTAGGGTTAGGGTTAGGGTTAGGGTTATGTTTTAGGGTTTAGGGTTTGGGTTTAGGGTTAGGGTTAGGGTTAGGGTTAGGGGTTAGGGTTAGGGTTTAGATTTAGGATTTAGGGTTTAGGTTAGGGTTATGGGTTAGTTGGTTAGGGTTAGGGTTAGGTTAGGGTTGGGGTGGGTTGGGGTGGGGTTAGGGGTTAGGGGTAGGGTTAGGGTTTGGGGTTAGGGTTAGGGTTAGGGTTAGGGTTAGGGTTAGGGTTAGGGTTAGGGTTGGGATTATTTTGGGATTTCCGAACTTTCTTCAGAAACATCGGATTCATTTGGACGGTTCGTGGATTGGTTTGGAATTTGGAATTTGGAATTTGGGATTCTGATTTATTTTGGGTTTTTCTGATTAGGCTTGGGAACGATTTCTTGATTATATTTCTATATAAATGGGTTCTCCCTGTTTGAGATATGTTGGAATTTGGCGCATTTCCCAGTTTTGGGTTGTCCCGAATATATGAGAATGCTGCCCAAATTTTTATAAAATTTTATAATATATTTTAAATGGTTTTTCGAAAAAGAATATTATGGAAGTTTGGACGGACGGTATTGGTCAATGGGCCCTGGCTAAGTGCAAATG